>CAWUFW010012025.1:0-570795 GCA_963921515.1 Calotriton arnoldi
GGGCATTTGGCACCCCCTGGCTAAGGGTGGTTGTGGTGGTTGGCATCCAGCCCCCTGGGTTGGGGTGGTGGCGCGCATTCAGGCCCCTGTGTGCATATGTGGCATTGGTGATGGGCATCCCGCCCCTATGGTGCTGCTGTTGCAAGTATATTCAGATTCCCCGTGTATGTGTGTGATGTGTCGTGTACGTGTTGTATGTGTTTTGTGGTTGGTGTCTGACTTACCTTCTGCGCCGTACGCGTCCGTGCCTGTTCCGGTAGTAGATGTAGAATATTGGTATGATCGGGACGAAGGGATTCATGGTTGGTTCGTGTCGTTCGTCCTTCTCGCTGCTTCGCGTCGTCCTCGTCGCTTGGCTTCGTCCTCGCCGCTCGCTTCGTCCTCGTCGCTTCGCGTCGTCCTCGTCTGTGCTGTGTTCGTCTCGTAGCCGTGGATCGTGTTGTGGCGCGATTCGGAGCTTATGTGCGCCTCTCCCGGATGCTTTGACGTGCCGTGCGTAGCGACGGGTTCGGCGCGTACGGAAAGCGCATCGTACTTGTCCGGCCGGACGGGGCTGCATTTTCCCTTCCGTGCGACTCGATTCGGCGTTTCCGGATTCGCCTCGGTCGGAGAACAGGACCTGGTTTGGGTGAGTACGGCTCGGCCGGAATTTTTGCTGTTGTGCGCATCGTACTTGCTCGTTCGGTGTGCTGTACGGATCGGTCGGGAAACTGGCTTTCGCATGGCTTTTTTCCCGACCGAATAGTATTGGGTGCGCCTCCATTGTGTGTGAGGTCATGGCAAGTGCTATAGTGAAATAATGGTCTAACTACATAGCTCACCATAATTTTGCATATTGCAGTTTTTCCATTTTCATGGTAAACTTAACTAGGTGAAACTGAATCATATTTGTTTATAAAACAGGTTATTTTGCGATGTAATGTAAAGAACTATAACTTGAAGTTTCTCCAGTTAACAGTTTTTTTTTGCAATACTTTGTCATTAGGCCGAGAATCGAATGGGCATCCTGCAGATGACCTGGCCTTTGGTTGCACCCTGCAGCCCATGTCCATGCTCCAAATTCCATTTTGCATAACTATCTTCCATGTCCGAAGGGCTTTTGTCACATGGATTGACTTTTAACATTTGACCACCCTAAATATATATGGGTGGGTTTGAATTGCCATTACTTTGTTCATTTTGGCAGCAGAATTGTGTAGGCCCATTGCTATCATGGCCAAATTTGTTTTGTAATGGAAAAAGGCATTTTCACCCAGGGTGACCCTTGCTGCCTACTTTTTAGCCCCCATGACACTAGTGCACTGTCCCCATGATGGAATCTGCATGCCTCTGTCCAGATCTGCAGAACTCAGACATTGCACATGGTGGGGGGGGGGGGGTCAAAATGAGTAACGCTTTGTGGCCACCCAAATTCTGACCTCACTTCTGAAACGTGCGGTGTGTTAACACACCCATTACTGTATCTCACTCAACATTTTTTTCTTTGTTTTATACAATTCTTTCAGAATTCACAGAACAGATTTGCACAAAAACCATGGTGTATTGTGACGGCTACTACTTTCATGCCAAGTTAGTTATTGGAATGTACAGCGCTTTACTCTATGCTTGCTAAAATGTTATCATTTAATTTGGATGGGAAAAGTAACTTTTGGCATCCTTCATATCATCAAGCTTTTGATATCTCTGCATGAGAGCTGACAGGATAAGTTTCACTAATTGTTTTGACCCCTCAAAATCGGGCCAATATTATTCGTGAAACAAAAGCCACTCTGTTTATGAAAAATGTGTCTAAAACAACACTACAGAGTGTTGGTAGCTGAAACTACAATTTTATAATTAATCTATATAGCTTGGTGACCATGTTGGACCTCACACTTTAAATACTTTATAATAATAAATGATTTCAGTAGGCTGGGTTTTGAAAGATTGGACATTTTCTTGACTTCTACACCCTCTTTTTGTAACAGATTTTTGGGAAATGGTTTGGTGACAGCTCGAGATTATGATCACTGGCACATGCAGAGAAGAATCATGGACCCTGCATTCAATCGAACGTAAGTTACACTTGCACGTTTACAGTTCATGAGCTATTTCTAGAATATTCAAAACTAAGTATGTGCAGATTTGTTTGAAAAACTTTGTTTCTGAAAACTTTACAAACAATAATTGTACTGGGAAACAATGCCTGTCTTTCCAATCTTAAATTACTCTTTACATTATGAGCAAGGGTACGTTTGTACACAAATTCTGTCATCTGTTGTTATGAAATTGTTGTGGATGTTAGTGGATTTAATTTTATCTGGGCGCACCATCCACTAATCAAAGCTTTCCTTTACAAATCATCCTAATCTTGGATTTAGTTCATTTGATTCAAGTGAAGTGAACCAGCACTGCAAACTCCACTATGCATTGGGATGTAAAACAAAAGTGTAGGACAGGCACATTATACATCTGGTGATATCCTTTCGCCCTCCAGTGCACGACAGAGCGATCACCACTGTGTAGGGCACCAGCAAAGATCAGTTATTTAACACCAGTATATTTGCAAGTTATCATGCACTTTAAAACATTAAATAGGATATTTAAGTTAAAACATTAAATGCAAATCCTGAAGTATCATAAAGGGTGAATTGTAGAAGAGGAAGACCTTTCCGCGATGGCCACCAAATTTCTGAGCAGGAAGAATAGAGGAATCCGGTAGAGCAAGCTAGCTGAAAGCTGTGAAATGGTAAAAATGCTGCAGATTACCTAGCAGTGTATAATGACACAAGTTGTCTAAAACTCTAAGAAAGAAAAGCTTGAACCTACCTAGACCGCAAAACCCTTTTACACTGTGGCGAGGTACACAGCAAGGAATCAGTGATCCCTCCTTGTTTCTCCCTTTTAAAAGAACATATTGAAATGGTAACACAATTTTAAAGATATGAAGATGATAGCCATGGATTTGTCTGCTGAAGAACATTGCAATTTGTTTGTTTGACTGGGATATACAGTTGTCCATTGTTCAGGTTCGAATGGTTGTTTCGTTTTGAGCTACCTTTCGAATTATTTTGCTTCGAGCCCATTGTAAGTGGTTGTGGAATTGATAGATTTAATCTAACCTTTTCACAATGGATATGTAGTTTGATGGTTATAATATAATTTGTCAGTATAACTTGAAAAGATGTGCCACAAATACAGGAAACATGTAGACAACTTATGGCTTTGATATATATTGTACATATGATCTTGAAAGAGAATATATCTAATGTGTACTGTTGTTTTAGGATGATGTGGAAGTATGGCCTGAGCTAAATGCTCTACTGATCTAGCAAACATTGACCCATCTGGATGGCTTTTAGGTGATTGATTGCCGCAGGAGTTGTCACCTCACCCACTGGCATGTGACATGACACCACGATTCAGTGACTTGAAGGGAGAACATGATATGGTAGATGGACCCAGGCTGAGGCAGGAAGAGGACCACCCTATGCATAGCAGATGATGAGAGTACTTTGGGTAGACGCAAAAAGAAAGAAGCAAGTAGGGGCAAGGTTCCACAAGGATGTCTGTAACAAAAGCTTTAACCCCTAAGCTATCTCAATTAAACCTCAATGTGAGATCTATTGTTACATGTAATGTTCTGTTGTATGCACATTAACTATCCAAGCAACGTTAAGATGATTGAAACTGTGACCATTGGTCTGGCCAGTATTATCATACCAAGGTTGATAAAAAAAATTACGAAAATCATCTCAATCCAGCATTTTCCCATTTAAAATATAAACATAAACCAGCAACAACTAGAGCTGAGCAAAATGTGAATTTTGGGTAAAAGTTTTAATGCGAGATATACCCTTCAGATATTTTTTCAATGCAAGGGCATTTCAGATGGATATTTTACCCAAGTAGACCGTTCTAGTAATTTTTTTTTAAACATATTTTATTGCATTTTTATAGTACCATTTGGGGATCGCCCGACATAATCCAATTGAAAACAATATATGGACATGTTACAAGACATGGGGACACCCATGGGTACCATTCTTATATAAAACCAACAAGAAAAAACAGAAAAATGTACGCAGACCTTCCCACCCCACCCGCATTGGCAAGCAAATTGCGATACATGTGAATACCCAAAGAAAAGAAACAATACCTCATACATTATGGCCCACAAACAGCCCATGGAAATGTTTACGGGGATTGTGAAGGAAGAGGAGGGAGGACAATACCCCGGTACTCCGCCCATCTAGTCCATCTTTTTCTATGCTTTTGGGGGCAGCCCCTCGCTTGAAACACTATCTCAGCGCCCATACATTTGTCCAGCTCTTGTCGACACTTTCCTATTGTTGGTGGTAAGGTACCCTTCCATAACTGCGCAATATCACTTTTGGCGATCGTGAGAGCAAGGAAAAGAAAATGCTGCTTATAGCGATTCCCACCTACGCCCTCTGTGCTATGAAGCAAGAATAGTCGAGGCTCGTATGGAAGGTCCTAGGACAGTACCTCGTTAAGGCAGGTCGAAACTCTGTGCCAGAAGGGCTGTATAGCAGTGCAACTCCATACCGTATGGAGAAATGATCCCTCCTCCCTGTCGCAGCGGAGACATTGAGGGGATGTAATGACTCCCATCCTCCAGAGACGGAGACGGGTGTAATATGCATGGTGGACATACTTGAACTGAATAAGACGGTATCTAGAGGTTACCGCAGCGCCCTGGGGACTAGCTATCGCCTCCGCCCAGTCATCATCAGTCAGATCCGGGAGGTCATCCTGCCACGCCTTCCTCGTTTTGTGAAGAGTCGTGATGGAATGTATGGTCAGTGTTTGGTAGATTTGTCAGATTTTGTGCGCGCCTAGATCACCCATGAGTAGCCGGCCCTCCAACGGATGAAATTCAGGGAGGTCAGGTAAGTTTGTAAGTGAGGGGGTCAAAGCATGGCGTAACTGGAGGTATCTGTAAAACTGGGTTTTATGGAGGTGGAATTCCGCCTGCAGTTGCTGAAAGGATTTTAGGGTGGTACCCCGCATAACGTCACCTAATGTGGAAATGCCAATCAGGTCCCACTGGCAGAACCCCTTCAATGTGACCACCTGGCACAGATAGTTACCATGCCACAGGGGCGTCGTTTGTGCCACCCCATTCGGCGGACAGTGTACCGCCATAGTCGGATCGTCGTTCGGGTGGCATGTGGTAGAAAGTTCAGATTCTGTGCACTATATAGCAACCGTAGGAGGGGAGTCCTCTCCATGGCTGTATGTTCCTGAGCGAACGCAGGGTCTGCAGGTGAATTATACCACCAATCATTGATGACTAAAAGGTGGGCAGCTACGTAATAGGAGTAAACATCAGTGGCAGCGATGCCGCCGCAGTAGGTGGATTGCGCACAGGTCTGTAGCGCTACTCTAATCGCCCCTCCCCCCCATAAGAATTTGTTATGTATAGCGTTAATTTGGGCGAACCACGCTCGTGGTATATGATATGGAAAATGTTGAAGTCTGTAGCGCACTCTGGGGAGCGAAACCATCTTGAAGATGGCCGAACGTCCATACAGCGAGAGAGGTAGGGAGGACGAGACAGTGGTCTCGTCGCGGAGGCTGGCAAGGAGCAGATTTATGTTGCGTGCCCAGGAGATCTTCGGACAGGGAGACACGAACACTCCGAGATATTGGAACCATTCTGTAGCATGTTTGAGCTGAGTTGCCCACGTAGCTCTACCCTGCTGACCGCACACCGGAAACAGTATCGATTTAGTGGGGTTAGTGTGAAGCCCGGTCGTTTGTCCAAAGACCCGGAGGATCTGCAGGATACGCGGGCCCGAGATCCATGGGTCTGTCATAAAAAACAAGACGTCGTCTGCATATAGTGCAATACGGTCTGGCTGTGAGTGTGGCCAGTCATAGCCTCTAAGAACCGGGTCCCTACGAACCCATGCCGCCTGGGGCTCCACCGCCAAGGCGAAAAGAAGGGGGGACAGGGGGCAACCCTGCCGTGTGCTGCGGCTGATGAGGAAGAAGGGGGGTCGATGACCCGCAATACGTACTGAGGCCATTGGTTTAGTATAAAGTAGGCCAGGAAGCGTGGACCAAAATTGATAGCCTCCAATAGTTGGAATAAAAACTCCCAGCTAAGGGAATCAAAGGCCTTATCTATATCGGCAAGGAGCAAGGCCGGGTGGCGGCCTAGCTCCGGAGCCAAGGCCATAGCGTTATGGACCCGACGGATGTTATGGCGGGTGGCCCGGTGTGGCATAAAGCCGGATTGGTCCAGATGGACTAAATCTTGGATGCAGGCCCGCAGGCGGTCTGCTAAAACTTTCCCTAATAACTTGGATTCGAAATTGATTAGGGAGATAGGGCGGTAGGAGGACGGGTCCTTCAGTCGGCGGCCGGTCTTTAAAAAGAGGACAATTTTAGCCTGGTGCCAGTCCGAAGGCAGGAGTTGCTTCTCAAGGGATTCATGTATTGCTTCCAGCAAGTGGGGGCCCAGTGTGACCATATTGGAGCGGAGGAACTCTATAGGAAACCCATTGGGACCCGGTGCCTGCCCTGGTCGCATCGCAGTCAACGTGGCCGTCAACTCGTCTATGGTAATGGGTCGTCCAACTGATCTCGCATCTGATAACCTCTGAGGGGGGATATCCCGAAGGAACTCAGCTATCTGGTCCTCCGAAAGCTTTTCTTTCCGGGCATATAATGCAGCAAAATGATGCGCAAACTCCTCCACCACCTCTCCAGGGGATGCAAGTAAGGCACCATCTCTACCCCGAATTGTTGGAACTGTGGCTGGGGCATGCCCAGCTTGACCGAGTCTGTGTAACATTTTGCTGGATTTGTCTCCCCATTGGTATATGCGGTATTGAGACGCCAGCCAGATTTCTTTTGCTTCCTCAATTAAATGTTGGTGTAGCTGCTGTTGCGCATGGGACAGGTTTCTACGAAAGGTCGGAGTTGGATCCTGAGCATATTGAGTCTCCAAGGATATAGAGTGAGTCTCCAACTCTGTCCGCTGTGCGGAGCGTTTCCGTTTGTCGTTAGCCCTATAGCTAATGTCCACCCCTCTGATAGTGGGTTTCTGGGCCTCCTACAGGGTTCCCTTAGACAGTACTGAGTCAGTATTTAAGGTGAAATATTCTTGAATCGCTGTGTGTAAACACTCCTGATAATCGGGGTCCCGCAGATGCCAGGGAGACATCCGCCATCTAAAGTGAGGCTTTGGATGTTGCAAGAGGAGTGTCACTGTGACCAGAGAATGATCGGATAACCCTCTTGGAAGATGAGACCCGGGCAAATCTATGTATATAGCTTTGTGGTGTGAACAGGTAATCTATGCGAGACATGGAACCATGAACAGTGGACAGATATGTGTAGTTTGTCTCAGCGGGATGGTATGCCCACCATATATCCACCCAACCCAGCGCCCTGACAAGTGACGACAGTTTTGTGGCTACAGCGGGAGAGTCTACCCCCGATCCCCGTCTCCGATCAAGTTGTGACATGGTATCATTCCAGTCGCCCCCTAAGAGAGACAGGCCCTCAGGGAGTTCGCCCCACAGTCGGGTGACATTCTCTACAAACGAGGACCCAAGAGGTGGGGGAGCGTACACACTGCCCAGGTTGAGTGATTCCCCGTAGAGCGTTCCCGACACGAAGACAAATCCGCCACCAGGGTCAGTCCAGTGTTTGGTATAAATGAAGGGAACGCGGCGTGGATAAGAATTGCTGTTCCGCGGGAACCTCTAGTGAAACCAGTGTGAAACACCTGCTGGTACCCAAACCTTGCGAGGAAGGGAGCCTTATTGCCCATGAGATGTGTCTCTTGTAGGAGGAGAATGTCAGCCCTGTAGCGTTTAGCCTGTCTTAGGACGGCCCCCCGTTTGACCATATTGAGCAACTCTCTAACGTTCCATGTCACCAGTGTCAGGTCACCTACATGTGCTACCGCTGCCTGAGTGGCCATGTGTATGAGCGGGGTCTGTGAGTAATAGTACGCCGAATGGAGATAGGGAGGTGCGTCTGCGCATGTAAACAACAACAAAATAACACAACTCTATATCCCAAAGATCCCCCCTCTGCAACCCCTCCACCCCCCCAATACTGCCAAGAACTAGGAGCATCTGTCGCAGTGAGGAGCACCCCAGGACCCCAACCGAGGATCCCAGAGCCCCCCCAATGGATCCCACCCATCCCATAGAACATAAACCGTGGTGGACAAGTGTCCGTGTAGGTCAGCCGCAGTGCATAGTGTCCACCTTCTTCAGGTGCAGAGTATGCGGAGTAACTCCAAACTATGGACGTGCATAACTATGTCCGCGAGGTATCGGAGACTGTGGGTCAATCAGGGCACTCGCTCAGGGCTGGAGGAGTGCCGGTCAGACCCGGAGCGATGTCGCCGTTTTGATTTTGTCCTGCGTGATCTGTTCTGTTGCGAGCCTCTAGAAGAGTCAGACTCCATTGGTGGCGTGGAGTGCGGTTTCAAATGGGCCCTCTCGTCCGACCATGTGAAAACTGCTTCGGGAGAGTCAAAAAAGTATGTTTTAGAGTTATATATTACTCGGAGCCTGGCAGGATATAGCAACATGTACGAAATGTTAAGGTCGCGCAGTCTCCATTTTGCCGCTGAGAAAGACTGTCTTTGTTGTTGCACAAGACGCGTGTAGTCCGGGAAGATCATAATAGGTCTGGACTCAAAGGCAAGTTTATTCTTATTCAGTCGGGCATACTGTAGCACTGCATCTCTGTCTGCATAATTGAGCAGCTTGGCAATGACCGGGCGCGGATTCTCTCCGGGAGGTGGCTTTCTTATGAGCGCTCGGTGGGCCCTTTCCACCATGAAGCAGGCTGAGATCATGTCCGCAGGCAGCAAGTCTTTGAGCCATGTGGTAAGGAAGCGGATCATGGAGTTGCCCTCACAGCCCTCCGGAAAACCAACAAAACAGAGGTTGTCGCGCCGTGCGCGGCCTTCTGCATCCTCAGCTCGGGAGGCAAGTTCCTGCCATATCACTGTCAATTTATTGACTTGACGTTGGAGGGTCGTTACATTATCTTCGACAGAGGATACCCGCGTCTCTGCCTCGGTGATACGGTCAACAGCCTTTCGCAGGTCCTGTCTCAGAAACGAGACTTTGGTACCGACTGCACCGATTTTGGCTTCCAACGTGTCCCTTGCTTCTGTGATGGCCTCTAAGAGAGCCGCATTATCTGGTATGGGGCCAGGCGGTGAGCCCCCGCCCGTGTTCGTCGCAAATTGGTTCACGGTGCTTTGTTTCGGGCCTGTGGCTCCTGGTTTGTCTCTCCCCATTGCGGCACCACCAATTGGTTGCTCCAACTATGCCCGGGGGAAGGTGCAGGTCCAATGAGGCCCTCCCGGTCGCGGTGATGCCGAGCAGCCACTCCGGGGGACTTTCTAGGGAGCGCACCACGGCCGGCCCTCTCTGAATCCGTCTACTTCCTGACCACAAGCCGCACTGGATCTAATCCAGCCACCTCCGCAGCCAACAGTGAACAGCCAAGCAGGCCCCTCTAGGGGGACCTGGCTCACCGGACTACCAGCTCGCGGTACACCCCCACTCCCCTCCGCACCCCCGAATTGCGCAGGCAGGAGCCTAGCAGGAATCGGCGTCTCATCAGTTCTCCCAGGTCCAGATGGATACCACACAAGAGCACACCACTTCTTGTTCGCCCACTGTATTACTTCGGCCCGCTACACGGTAATGGAATGTGGCCTCATTACATCAGAGCCTCAGTTGGGGTGGCTGCAGGGAGGAGACAATATGGCAGCTCGCGTACAATGAACGCCGAGTCCCTGGCCGCGAGCATCAGCTCCGGGTCCGTCTGCGTCAGGCAGCTTTCTCCGGCCCAGTGCACAAGGAGACCAGGCGTGACACTGCCCCGAACCGGGACGCTGCGCCCCGATACGAGTGCGCGAGAGCCCCTCCCCCCCCGAGGGAGCTCCGATTTATGTGGCGCCGGTTGGGCCCTGCAGGCACAACACACGGCCCCCCAAAGCCCCAAGGAGCGCGGCCCCGCACCGGCCGACGCCCGGGCCCGGGCAAGCCCCGTGGCGGCAGCAGGAACCCGCTGGGCCACCAAGGCTCCCCCGCCCCGGACCACGGCCGAAGCCGAGACGCCACCCAATCTGGGCCCGGAGAGGTAAGGGCAGAAGCAGCACGGCCGCCCCCGCTTAGCCCCCCTCACCCCCCCGGCACAACCCGACTCACCTCTGGGACGGATCGTGCCCGCCACTCAGGGCCCTGCCGTGTCTGCTTAGGATCAGGCGGCAGGCTTAGGACGCTGGGCCAGGTCCGCTGTGCGTCTCTCGCGGTGTTCAGGCCCTCTCTCGGTGTCATGACAACAATCTGTCTCCGGCTCCGCTCCAGGCACACGGGGCAGATTCTGTGTCCGTTTTAGCCTCGGATGGCTGCACCAAAGTTAGTTAGAGGAGGATTTTAGTGGGATTAATTGAGGTGGACGCACGGAGCTGAATCAATCCGCGTCCGCCATGTTGGCCGACCAGGCCACGCCCCCCGTTCTAGTAATTTTTGAGCACCAAACTATAAATCCGAACTTGAAGTACAGCGTTTTGAAACCAAGCTGCTGTTCTTTTAACGTGGGCGGTCAACAAACATTTCAGGTAGATTTTTTACCTTAGCGTATCGTTCGGGTGCTTTTTTAGCACACAACTAGAAATCTGAATACGAGTGACAGTGTTTTGAACATGAGAACCCATAAGTCAACAGACTGGGTAATGTTTTGAGTGCGAGATGCATTTTGCATAATTATCCATAATTTCAGGTAATTTTGCTGTAAATATCTCATAATTACGCTTCAATGAACTACGAAAGTTACGGCCACTTCTATTGCCTACCCATTTCTACCCCTGATGCCAAAAGTACTAGTACTTTGACGAAAGTAAATTAAATGTGAATCTACACGTTATTCAAGCTATTTGCACTTCTAATTTCAATTTGCCCATTAATATGGATTTGCAAATCTTATACTAATTAAAGTGTAGCTAACCCTGAAGAGAAGTTTTCAGAAAAGAGTTCATAACAGTGCATAATTCTTGTATCACCTACCTTTGAAATTAAAACCTTTCAGTCCTTATGCTGGCATTCAACATATAATCATCAGCATAGTTTCCTTAATTTATACATATTAAAAATGCACACTATATATTTATTAATGAGATTACCAGCCATTATAATAATTAATATATGCTTTATTTTGCATACAGCTACCTTATGAATTTAATGGGACCATTTAATGAAAAAGCTGAGGACCTAATGGAGATACTTGCAGAAAAAGCAGATGGACATAAAGAAGTCAAAATGCATGATATGATGGGCAGGCTGACCCTTGATGTTATTGCAAAGGTAATAGTCCTTTTTAATGCTGGGCTATGAACACATGAAAAAGTTTATTTCTTGGAATGTAAAGCAGTACTAAATGATAGAAGAGTGATGAGTGTTCATTTTCGATGGAAAAAGACAAACAATGTGAATATTAGTATCACCAGATCCAAGAAGAATACGAATATCAATTCTTTACCTTCTTTTTGCAAAATGTATATTTGATATGAAATGACACCTTATGACTTGCATTACTTTTTAGCCACCCAGTGGAGAGGATTATCGGCTGGGCCCTCAACCTGTTGGTCGTTTTAATAACAAATGACTATGACTGCCTTTTTGGGGTGGCCGTCAGGTTCGTGCCTGCTCAGGATCGTGATGTACTGCTAATCACGTTCCTTCACCAGTTATAATCTGAATGTTAATTAAATTAGAACAATCCCATTAGGGATAAATGGGGAAACCAGGAAGGGAATAGTAAGAGAGGAGTGCTAGCACCCCTCTAGAATGAATCTAACCTTCCGCACTGGTAGGGCGGCAATCTAGAATTGAGCAATAATATTGCTGTTTAACAGAGGGGCACACACACAAAGTCCACTATAATTTAGAAATCAGATGATTCGGAGGAAGCAGAAAACAGATGGACAGGGGTGCAGCTTGGAGGGCCAAGGCAATCAGAAAGGAAATTGGGTATGCAACTATAGGCAATTGCATAATCAGAAGACACCAGAGAAGCAGAGGCGGGTTTAGTATAGTTTTGGAGATGTTGCAGAAAAGCCAGGATACCTTTGTCAGTTTGGGAAATCTTCATTTTATGAAGGAACCCAAAAGTGATATTGTGAACACATGTTTCTTTAGTAATACTTGCCCTGCTTTGAGCATTTCTATCTATCCCCCAATAGATTTAATTATTTAAAAAGCAATAACAAAGCAAAGCAATCGGGGACACAAGGACCCGTCGGCATAGTAATAAAATAATAATTTAAGATGTGTTGTGTTGAGTGTATTTGTAAAGTGCATTTTCCTCCACGTGGGTGTCTTGGTGCTGAGCAGGTGTATGTGCCTAGCCCTGCCTCTGGTGTGCCTAGTCCAGCCTATGGTTGATCGGTTATTTGAAAAGCAGGTCTTCAGCTTCTTGCGGAATTCAAGAGTTGAGGAGGAGGCTCTGATATGAAGTGAGAGGTTGTTCCACATGTTAGGAACAATGTAAGAGAACGCCTGTCCTTCTGATCTAGTTCTGTATATGCATGGTATGTGTGACAGTAGGAGTCCTGTGGAGCAAAGGTTTCTTGATGGTTAGTGGAAGGAGATGCAGCTGTTGAGGTAGGTTTGGCCTGAGTTTTGTGGTGCTTTGAATGTGCGTGTGAGGAGTTTGAATTAAGTGTGTTTGTGTATCAGTAGCCATTGTAGTTCCCTGAGGTGTGGTATGATTTGAGTTCTGTGTGGGAGGTTGAGTACCAGTCTGGCTGTCGAGTTCTGGATAGTTTGTTGTCTTCTAGTGCGTTGCGTGGTGATCCCGGTGTCGAGGGTGTGCCCATAGTCCAACTTGCTGGTGACTAGGATGTGAAATACAGTTTTTCTAGGTAGGCATTTGAAGATCTTCCTCAGCATCTTCAGGGTGTGGAAGCAGGATGCAGTGAAAGCGTTGACGTATGCGGTTATGCCCAGTTTGTTTTCAATGATTAATCCGAGGTTCCTGGCGTGGGTTCTGGGTGTGTAACAAAGGTCAGCCGGCCACCAGTTAGAGTCCCTTGGTGTGGGTGGTCTTCATGCCGAAGATCTTGTCGATGTTGAGTTTGAGACAGTTGGCTTTCATCCAGTTAGTGAATTCGGTCATGCAGGCGGTAAACATATTTTTTGTGTTAGGGGTCTTGTCTGAGAATGAGAGAATGAATTGCATGTTTTCTGCATAGGAGTGGATATTGATGTCGTGTGCGGCTGGCATTGGCCAGATGGATCATGTGTGCATTAAAGAGGGTGGGACTGAGCAGTCCACCTTGAGGCACTCCATAGATGAGTTTAGGGCTTCCAAGGAGTAAGGTGCCAGGCTGGCAGATCCAGTGGAGAGCGGGTCCTTGGATGCCGATCTCGTGCAGGTGCCTGATGATGATGGGGTGTCAGACCTTGTCAAATGCTGCAGAGAGGTCCAATGTTAGGCCCTTCTTTCACCATACCAATTACCTTCCCTATTTTATAATTACATGATATGAACCAGCCTCATTATATTCTTTCTACTAAATATATTTAACAGGGCTAGACCACTACTGGGATTCTCTTAACAATTAAAAGCACATTCACAATATAAGTTTTAATAAAAATTGCATGGAAAATCCCAAACCCTGTCTAAGCCCCCAACTATATTATTCACATTCAGGAGAAAGGCAGAAAAGAACCTGGTTCCACGTAAGTCGCCAGAAAAAGGGTGAAAGTGAACATAAGAGGGCTTTTTTAAACAAAAAATTATATGTATTGTTTGTGATCCTCACTTAAAAGTTCACAAACCGCAGTTAAGACAAAAAAAATCACTTAAAAATTATTTTGTACTTTTAATCTATTTGGCAGAAGAAAAGGGGACCATAGGAAAGGGAGAAGTAAAGAGAAGTTCACAGTGTATAACAATACAGAATCATTAAAAAGAAAATGGAACCTTACTACTGTTCATGTACAAACTGCTTGATATTCACAAATGGCGAACAACCATTCTTTACTGCTTTGTCTATCACAGCATATGTGCTACAGTGATCACAGTAAAGAGTGGCAATAAGTTGTGTTTCTTTTCTACTACCGCTAATGTTGCTTGTGAATTTTACTAGAGACCAAACGAACCCTCTAGTTCTCATCCATCAGATGAGTAAACTGTTTCACTATGATCATTATCAGTGATGGCTCGCCCATGGGGGGGGGAGCATGGCACAGAACCACCAGCACATTGCCCAGGCTTGTGTACATCTCAAACAGCTTGCTGACATGCTGTTACATTTTTACATGAAAAAAGTTGTTTGTTTACAAATTAAAGTGCAACATCATGCCAGCAGCAGAAGGGGTTCCTCTGTCCCTTTGGAATTGTGCTTGTGTCAGGCAATGGCATAAGAGCCACACCTCACTCATTCACATTAGATAGCCGATTTGCTCCAGTAGCCTCTGACAGTGCAGCATGTCTGCTAATGAAGCTTTGGTGGGGTTTGTCACTCATCCCTATATCCTAGCAGAAGCCAGGATAGAAAAGGGGGGCCCGTCCCCAGCCCTATCATGGCATCTGATGTGGCAATAGCTCCTGTCCTAGGGCAGGACAAGCAAAAGCTTCATTCATGACAGTTTGTGGGATACAGGACCCCGGAGCAAAAATCATGCAGAGGTCGACTGTGGTGCCCCAATGTAAATTTTATTAACAGCTTGTATGTTTGTGTGCATGACAGTGAGAGCATGTGTGTGTGTATACATTTGCATGTGCCTGAGTATATACATGTGTCTGCCTTCTGTTATAACAAAATCCATTCTCTTCATGTAAAAGTTTTTTTTTAGCCTTTATTATACTATTTCTTATGGTTATGAACATATAGGATGATAAATACTTCATAATTTCAGTAAGCTGTGAGTATAATTCCAACCCTATGAATTACGTAAAACCTACAACATCCAAATTAATTGGAATGGAGATATGAGAGTAAAGTCCATAGAAATCAGAATCTTTGTCCACAAATTGAAACATTGGAAGTTAAGGGTGTATAAATGTACAAATATTTAGTATCAAATGTGAATAATATCACACCAAATAACTTTAAATTTGAATGCCTCATTTCTCTAAATCTTCTACCAGTTTAAAAGTTTTCAGATACACCTAATCAGCTATAGTATGAAGATCTGGGCTTCATCGCCATTGTCGCTTTAGGGGCCCATTCAAACATTGTGAAGACAACAGAAAGGGCAACTGTGCAAATATTAAACTTTCAACAATAGAGTTTAAAAAACAGAAGTGGGCTGCATATCAATTGCTTTTTTTTTTTAGTTTAAAGAAAGGATTTTATTTATGATAGAAAATACAACATGAAAAAACACAAGATAAAATCCATGCATACAAAATTGTTAAATCACTAGATAAGTGAGAGAGAGAGGGAAAGAAAGGCAATAGAGAAAATCAAAAACGACAATCGTATATATCTAAGTTAAACATAACCACTGTATAATAATGATTGTAAAGCAGAGAGTAAGAAGAAACAAAAAATCAAATAGTAAGTACAATAAATCCAATACAAAAAGTATTCATGGGGGTTTAGGTACTTCTTCAATTCGGGGATTATGAAAACCTGTTTTATTTGCAGACATATCTAAAAAGCTAGTTATGGGTAGCCATAGAAAATCTCGCTTGTTATCAAGAGAAATTTGAGAGACAAATGCCCTATTCAATCTGTGATTGTAACAAATGCCATACCACCGGGCTTGGTAAGACACCTCGGTACAATCCTTCCAGGCCCTGGTATTCTGTTGAAAAGCAACTGCAAGAAGTAAATCTATGATGTGAAAGTTACTAGAATGAGAAGCCCAATCTTCAGAAACACTACCTAGAAAAACATTAACAAAATGAAAAGGGACTTGTGTGTGAAAAATGTTATTGATCTATTGCCAGACTTGTAACCAAAAATTATAAGTATGGGAACATTCAAATAGGATATGTTTTCAATTTGCTGAATTAGTATTACATCACCAACAGGAAGAAGAAAGAGTAGAGTTTATTATATGTAATGAAATAGGAGTATAAAGAAGCCTATTATAAATGAAAAATAATGTTTGAATAGTATTAGCTGCTCTAGAAGATTTCCTTATTTTAGTCCAAATTTTGTTCCTAACGGAAATGGAAGAGGAAGTTTGGAAATCAGATTCCCAAGAAAGTTCCACCTCTGTTTTACTCTGAGTAACTGGAAAAGAAGTTAAATGTTTATTTAATTGGGATGCAGAGAAATAGTTAAAAGCGAAAGTATAGTAGGACGGGAAGACATAGAAATAGGAACATGTAAAAGTTGATCATAAGTTGATTGAATCACTGAAATAAAGATATGTATTGAGATTCATAGGAGGAAGGTAAGGAGAAACGTGCTTCAGCAGCTATAAAAGGGATATGTGTATCATCATGAAAAGGTAGATAAATTCAACGAATTCCTGTAGCATGCCATTCCTTCCAGAATATAAATTTGTTATTCATTTTAAGATATTTATTGTACCATATTGAGGAGTTCAAAAATTGATCCTTAGCATCTTGATAAGAAATAAAAATAGGTTGGAGAATTTTACATGCATTATTAAAAATAGGAAGGGATAATGATAGAGGCCTATGTGTAAGAGATAGAAATTCTTTAAAAGAAAATGGTTGAATAAAGCATTTTTCAATATTATTCCATAAGGGTAAGTTTACTGTATCACCCTCTTGTAGTAACAAAGAAGATTGTTTGAGGGGAAAATGCTGTATGATGGGAATAAAAATCTCTACCCAAATGTTTAGGTCTTTTAAGTGTCTGAAGAGACATACGAGTTTTTTTGTTATTACAAAAGAATGAAGATAAAATAGAATAAAGTATTTTAATTTGAGAGTTAGGAATATTTATAGGAATATTTGAAAGATAAAAAAGTATTATAGGAACCAGCATCATCTTTATTGTATCTAGGCGACCCAACCAGGATAAAAATAAAGGATTCCATCGGGACGTAAGAGATTTCAATGTCGTTTGTAATTCTTTGAAATTAAGAGAGACAGTTTCCTTGATAGAGGATTTAAACCATAAACCAGGATATTTGATTTTATCCGAATTCCAACTAAAGTTAGAAGAAATAAAATCTGCATGAAAGCATAATTCATTTAACGGAAGAATTTCACACTCGTGAGCCTCTAATTTATAACCTGACACAGATCGAAAATGATTTACCTCTGATAAAAAAAGACTGGTAACGAGGTTTGTGGATGTGAAATAAAAAGTAAAATATCATCAGTATAAACTGAAAGTTTTAATTAATTATCACCATATTGAAAGCCTTTAATTTGAGAGTTTAGTCAAATTTTTATCAAGAAATGTTGAAGGGGAAAAATAAATAGAAGAGGAGAAAGAGAGAAACCTTGTTGAACACCTCGATATAGAGAAAAAGATGGAGAGAGGAGACTGTTAACTAAAATAGCAGATGTAGGAGAGGAATACAACAGAGAGACATAATTAATAAAAGTAGGACCAAAATCAAACCAGGCTAGAGGAGAAAAGATAAAAGGTCAGCTAACACGATCAAACGCCTTTTAAGCATCTAAAGAAATAGCTGCTAAAGAATGTTTATAAGATTTGGACTTGCTAAGGACATTAAAAAATAACCTAGATTTATCAGAAATAGGTCTACCCTAAATAAAACCACATTGTTCTTGACCAATCAATTGAGGTAATACGGATAAGCATCCTGAAAAGAACCACTAGATTTTTGAGAAGAAATAAAAAAGAGAAAAAGTTGATGTAATTTGGGGAGAAGCAGTTTAGAGAAATGAGAATAAAATGGTATGGTAAAACCATCAGGACCTGGCGTTTTACCTCGTTTAATAGTATGTGTGGCATTAGAAATGTCTTGAATTCGAATATCATCATCTAATGTTCGAAATTCTATATTAAAATGAGAAGGAGAAGTAATAGAAGATAAATATTGGAGGATGTCTTCTTGAAGTGTGGGAGAGTCCTGAGTATAAAGATTCTGTAAGAAATGTATACATTCTGATAATACTTTTTCATTTTTATAAACCATACGATTAGTGGAGGTGAGGATAAATTCAATCTTGGTGCGTTCCTTTTTAACTTTGAGGTAATTTGCTAGACATTTTCCAGCTTTATACTGACCACCATAGTATTTGGCAGAAGCTTTTTAAGTAAGAATGAATTGGCATTTTCTGTAGATAATTTATTAAAGGTGAATTTGAATTTAATGAGTTCCTCTAAGCAAGTTTTAGAATTGTTGTGGAAATAAGAATTTTCTAATTGTTTAATATGTGCTGTATGTGATTTCAATTTATTGAATGAGGCCTTCTTTTTATGAGATACAAAGGAAATAATGAAATCTCTAGAGGCAGCTTTAAAGGTGTCCCATATAATCTGGGAAGAGATGTTCAGGTTCTCATTTTCAAGAAAAAGGTATTAGCAAAACATTCAAAACTTTAAGTAAAATTGGGATCCAACAGAAGAGAATTATTTAATCTTCACCTTCTAGTACCTTGAGTAGGTTGAAAAAGATCCAAATCCAAGAGCATCCGAAATGAGTATTAGAAATTAGTATGGAACTTATGTTAGAATTAGTAATATGTTGTGCAAGTGATTTAGAAAGGAAAAAATAATCTAGTCGAGATTGGAAGAAATGTACAGGAGAGAAGAACGTATATTCTAAAAGTGTGGGATTACATGTTCTCCAAACCTCCACTAGAGACATTTGTTGGATAGTAGATGTAAACTGAGAGTGCATGTGGTAAGGAATGAATTTCGATTTAGAATTACGGTCAATAATGGGATCAAAGACCATGTTACACTCACCACCTACTAATAAGGAATCATCTTTGTAAGTCATTAATGTAGAAAGGATTTCGGGCCAAAAGGAGTTGTCCGGGAAAGTGGGTGCATAAAGGTTGAAAATAGTCATAGGGAATTAACCAATAAAGAAACAGAAACCCATCTACCCATCACATCAGTATCTTGTGTGAGCACTTGTACATCCAAATGCTTGTGACGTAAAATGGCTACTCCATTACGTTCTCCGGTTCCAGGAGAAGCATAAACATGGCCAACCCATTGTCATTTAAGTTTAGATATCTTTGTCCAGAATATGAATTTCCTGTAGGAAAGCAATATCACAATTTAAATTAGAAATGTGTTAATACTCTCTGACGTTTTATAGGAGATCCTAAACCCTTAACATTCCAAGAGATAATGCTTAAAGCCATGTATAATGCAATAACGAGTGTATAACTTCGATTCAAATAACAACAGTAGTTAAATATTACAAAATCCTAAAGATAGTGAAAATTATCAAAAAACAAGTGCAAATAAGCCAGCAAAATTGATTAGCGTATAAAAAGAAATACATAATCATGAATGAAGAAAAAATTAAAAGCCAATATAAAGCTAGATATAAGAAAGAAAGGGTAAAAAAGTACAAAACAAGAGAAAAATATGTAGTAAGTGCGGTAAAGAAGATAGAGTGTCAAAAAAGGGATAGAGGAAAGAAAAAGAAAAGAAGTGTATATAGAAAAAGAAAAAACAGGAACCATAAAGATAAGGGACCAACTAACATACCAAAAAAAACATGGAAAAATTAAGGGTGGTGAAGCCACATAAGGAAGGCGACACAACCGACCAGATAACCCAGGGCGGACCGGAAAGGAGGGAGACACCATCCAAACGGATCAGGAAGTACAATGGTCAAACACGAAAAGCGCACCTAACAAAAATAAGAAACATGAAGGATGAGCAACATATATTAACAACAACCACAATATACAATTATAACAAACAAGTATGCAAAAAGCATTGAAGTATGTCACAACTTAATCAAACATTTGAAAGCCTAGTAATAGCCAGATCTTCTTCCCTGCAATTGTCCAAAAAACGTTGTAATAGAAGAAAGATCCTCAACACTTATAGTTTTTATTTTTGTAAGTCACTTTAAACAAACATTGGTGAAAGGGAACAAATCAAGCATTAATATTGCAAAGTGCAGGTCTCATGTCCAAAAATTTCTTTCTCCTATCTGCTGTTTCTTTAGCATAGTCTTTGGAAAAGAAAAAAGTAGATCCCTGCCAGGAAACTCGACCCTCGAGTTTGACAGTTTGAAGAACTTTCAATAAATCACTATATTCCAGGAAGTAGATGATAACGCCTCTTGGTTTGGTAGATGATGTCACAGAACGTGGGCCATGACCCAGGTGATGAGCTCTTTGAATGTTTAAAACTGGAGTGTCCGGAAGAACAAGAACCTGTGGAAGAAAAGACTTAAAAAATTAGATGGGATCTGGACCTTCCAAGACTTCTGCCAAACCATATACGCACAAATTATTACGTCTTCTACGATTTTCAAGATTTTCCACCTGTTTTTTGGTGTGAGCAATTTCCAATTGCATAGGGGGAACTTTGTTCACCACAGCTTGAAAAGACTCTACACGTTGTTCCATTTGTACCACTTTATTCCCCATCCACGACCATTTAGCATCTAATTTTTGAAGACGTTTATTTGTTTCTTCCATATATGGTCTAAGAGCCCAAATCTCCTCAAGAAGTAAGTACATGGAAGTAGGCGGAGGAGAGGTAACAGGCGAGGGAGGGTCTTTTTTAATTTGTTTGTCAGATGAAAATGTAGAGGGAGCAATTACTTTAGAAGCATGTTTGGCCGTTGAGTGTGGAATATTTGATTAAGATGATGTAGAACCCACTGGGGGAGGTAACGTGTTGCAGTCAGATTCCTCCATGCTTGTCTGAAGAATATTGAAAGGATTATAATCTTCCAGAGGTGATGAGGGAGAAAAAGTAGTGGATGTGCGACGTATAGACTTCGTTCTCCCCATAAACAGACAAAGAAGCTATGTCAACTAGAACTTTTATAATGTTGAGAAGTACAGCCACAATAAAAGACACTCAAAATTATTGCAATAGGAGGGTCATTGACGAAACTCAAAGAGGAGTGAAAATCCTGCACAAAGCAGCAAAGTACTGAAGAAAATGAGGCAGGGTACCCAGGTAGGACGCTATGCGGAAAACAAATGCTAATTCATGCAGGAATCCATGAGAAAAATAGCAATATATGCTATGTTGTGGTTGCAATTATAAATGTTCCTTGAATGAAGGCATTACATTGATGAACGGGAAAATTCTGCCCAACATAAAAAGAAAAATAAATGACGCTTCATGTATCAGAGAAAAACAGAGCGGCAATTAAGCAAAATGGCGGGCGCGAGAAGAAACAGAAAATATAAATTTTGGCACACACCTGCGCCATGCAAGTTACATGCCTGGAGTCCTGAGTTCTTCATATACTGAAGGACTCCATTTCAAAAAAGATGTTCAGCATTCAATCCTCTGGGAGGCCGACAACCCTCTCGATCTGCCACGGAGCTCCTCTACAGGGCGTCCATCTTCATAGGTGTCAGGCCACCCCCACATAGCAATTGCTTTGATGTAATACTTCATTCAGAATTTTAGTCTAAATACCATATTAACAGGTACCACTCTAGACTTATACGTCTGACTGGACCGTATACTCTGCTCACAGGCACTCGCGTCCTCCCTGCGAGTGGCTGAATACTTGGGTCGGGCCATCTCTGATCATGACTCATACCGTGGATATCTTTTGGGGCGCTATCCACTCGGTATCTGCTTTGTGAATGCTTAGAGGACCCATCCTTTAGGGCCTCCCAGGCCTCCCATATTCATCATTTCTTTACTGAAAATGAAGGCATGGCCTCCAACAAGCTCCTTGAGTTGAAAGCAATCAAGGTTGTCACCTGTGGTGTTTGCATACAGGGGATTGTTGGGGTCTGCAGCAAGCTGGACGGGGATATTAGAGAGGCTGAACGTCGCCTGCCCTATTTGGAATGTCCGGCGGAGCAAGACTCCTGTCTCCCACTATTGGTGGAGGCTAAGATCCAGCACACCTCCCTCTTGGAGCGTTTGCGCTGCTTCAATTTCACTGAGTATGCAACAAAAACCCACATTAAAGACAATAAATCAGGTTACCTCCTTGTTTGGGTGATTCGTCAGGAACAAAGGGAGACCCCCTATCCTGAGCTCCCCTCCCCTTCAGGGGTGTCACTCCACGCACAGGGACATTCTCTCATCCTTCCTCACACCTATTACTCCGTAATGCACACAATGCCTGAGGAGATCTAGGGTGGAGCTGTAGCTGCGTTCCTGGGCGACCTTACCATCCATACTATTGGTGCTCCCACCCAGAATGAATTGGATGAAGTCATAACTCTGGCGGATTTCAAACAGGCCATACAGGACCTTTCTAGGAATAAAACCCCGGGCCTGGACGGCCTCGACATAGAATATTACAGTGCGTTTTTTCACACTCTCACACCCCGTTTGGCTGCTATGTACAACGTGGCCCTCTCACTGGGTGAGTTATCCTCCTCGTTATGGGCGTCTTTGTTGATCTCTCTCCCCAAGCCCCACTGGGACATTACAGATGTTGCATCCTACCGCCTCACTGCTATATTGGAGGCTAATTACAAGATCTTGGTAAAGATCTTATCGGCCAGATATGCCAAGATCCTACTGGACCTCATCCATCCGGATCAGAATGGGTTAGTCCCTGGTTGCAGCACTTCCCACAATCTCCGTTGCCTCTTTTATGTTCAGGATCAGGTGCACGATCGATATCCTTTTTCGGCGTGCCTGGTGCTAGACCTGGAAAAGGTTTTTGATTCTTTATACTGGCCCTACCTCACCTTCTGGCTTATACACAACTATTGTATAGACGGCAGCTTTTGCAAGCACGGGTGGGATGCCTAATTCCATAAATGTTCCAGATAAAGCGTGGTGCTAGGCAGGGGTGGCCCCTTTTGCCATTGCTTTTGAAATGGCCATGGAATCCCTGGTGATTCGACTCCTCATGGATGGCGCACAGTGGGGTATCTCCCTTCAGGACATGGCACACGAGGTCTCACTCTATGCAGACGACCTGCTCCTGTTCCTCTGTGACTCTCGGACGACCCCACACCCTTTCACACTGTGTTAGTCATTTGCTAAGGTGTCCGGATTCCAGGTCATTTGGGGCAAATCCTCTTCATGACACTCTAGCCCAGCGAAATCATTATGGATGGCGCGCCCCTAGCTTGGCGAGCTTGTGCTGTGCGTTACCTAGAAATGCGCCTATATCATTCTCCGAATTACCTTTTTGAAGGTAACCTGCACCCAGTGCTGATCTCGCTTAAATCCCTAGTATCCTTTAGGACAAAGTTGCCATTGACCACGATGGGGAGGATCGCACTGTTAAAGATCGTTATCCTACCTCGCCTCCTGTACTACTCTACTAATCTCCCTGTAATCCCACCTGAACTTTTTTTAAATATCTAGATTCCTTGTTTATTGAACTTATTTGGGGAAGGGGGGCGCCGCAGAGTTGCTTTATGCAAGTTACAACTACCTCCAGATGAGGGCGGGCTAGGTGCTCCTTCATTTGAGCTATACTTCTTGGCAGTTCAGCTACAATGAGTGGGTTGGTGGATAGCAGGCAAAAACCTTGGTGAAACCTGCCATCACTCCCTTGCACTCAGGTCTTCTGCTATCTGGGGGCTCCTCCTCCTGGACCAGCCGTTTCGCCCTTCCCAGGCATTCCAGCTGTGAGTAGCGAGTGGGTGTCTCTGAAATCTCTGCACTCTTACACTCCATGTTGTTACATACGCTAATGGCTTTCCTTTAGTGGGTCTCCTATGCTATCCAGGTTCTTATTCCAGCCGGACATTATGTGCCTGACAGTGGCACTTGATTGCCACTGTTGGATATCTTTTCTTGGACGCCCATCTCCTCCATTTCTCCCAGCTCCAGGCGAACTTTGACCCACCAGCTGCACAATACTTGTTATAGGTTGTGGGGAATACGAGATGAGGAGCCTCCCACACATAATGTTCAGCAGACCCTGCTCATTTTTGGAACTGCTAGGTGCTTGATCATTCGGCTATATAAAGGTCTCCATGGCCACACTGGCATTTCATTAACTCCCCTCCGGACTAAGTGGGAGAACGACATCGGGAGGGTGTTTAACGATAAGGAGTGGACTCTGGCACTTCCACACACTGTCTTGAGAAATGCGAGATTTAAAAATGTGCAGTTTTACATTTTACACCGTGTCTACCTCACCCCACAGCAACTCAATGGATACTTCCCCACAGCGAATTTGACTAGTCCCTGTTGCAGATCAGGTGAGGAAGATGTCCAACACATGCTGTGGTCATGCTCGCCCTTCACCCCTTGCAGGAAGAAGCAGATGATCCGTACTCGATTTGCTAGTCTGACCCTACTATTAGCCAAACTTGACACCACCCCCCACCCCCCCAAATAACCAGTTTAATAGATGTATTTGTTGTTTTGTTATTCTTTGGTCGCAAGACTTGATCTACAGGGACTTCCATTGCTCTTTAAATAACATGCATCACTTGCTGTGTCTGACACTGGTTCATGCTATTCATGCGCTAATGGATGTTCGTCCTTGCTGATTTCCCCTGCATCTATTTCAAATATGCAACATTTCTCAATAAAAAGAATGTTTAAAAAAGGTGCCACTCTAGCCCAAAATTAGGAGTGCTAGAGATGCTATATACTATATTAAAAAAAGATGCTACACACATAAAGCTGATAACTACAGAACTATGGCATTCGAAAGGAAATACTCCTAGAGTAAGTGTGACAATAGATGTGTGGACAGACAGTGTAAGGGTAAACATGGTGCATGGTAGAATGTATTTTTCGTGAGCCTGAGTTGAACACAACTTGGGTCATGCTCCTGTCTAGAAACCAAGTAATCAAAGGAGAATGAATCACTCATCCTGTTTATAGCCAGGGTCTAGGGTTCTTACCGTCTTTAAAAACCCTCATTCACGTGAAAGCTGTAAGTGCGGTATATCTTGGTTTTCCGCAAGGATTTTTACGTTAAAAGCATCATCATCAGGTCTTTGTTATGCTTTCCTCCACCTGGAGGGAGACCAACTGGTATTCACAGTAGTGATCAGAGGTGGTGAGGGTGAGAGTGAAGTACGTTTAAAATTACCTCCATCTATCAAGGCTAGTTTTTATTGTGTTATGATGTTTTGATGTGTATACTTACAATTCCCACATAATCATTCAAAGCATAGCGGCATGTAGTTTGTGAACTATTTTCAGCACATGGTGTGCGTATTATTTTCAGCATCACATGTTACAGGATGAGATCATAAGAGATCGATTCCTGTTTTCTGTCTTTACGGTCTTTTTCCTTTTCCAGTTACAGGTACAACTCACCTATAACCAGTCATTGTGCTATTAGGCGCACATAAGAAGAAGGGTAAGTGCATCACTTACCTATGCACGTTACGAAACATTAAACGTGCAACCACTTGGTCCTGAAGAAAGCCCAACGACCCGACTGGGCACACAAGGGCTGAAACATGTCGACCACTCACGTTTTTTAAGCAGGTACTATAGAACAGTGCCTCTTCTGTTCACGCACCATCTCCCTTTTTAGCTTTACCTTATCATCAACACAATAAAAACTAGCCTTGATAGATGGAGGTAATTTTAAACGCACTTCACTCTCACCCTCAACATCTCTGATCACTACTGTGAATACCAGTTGG
Organism: Calotriton arnoldi; assembly: GCA_963921515.1. Taxonomy (NCBI): domain Eukaryota; kingdom Metazoa; phylum Chordata; class Amphibia; order Caudata; family Salamandridae; genus Calotriton; species Calotriton arnoldi. Next base: position 25,666 of record CAWUFW010012025.1, read on the forward strand.
TCTCCCTCCAGGTGAAGGAAAGCATAACAAAGACCTGATGATGATGCTTTTCACGTCACAATCCTTGCGGAAAACCAAGATATACCGCACTTACGGCTTTCACGTGAATGAGGGTTTTTAAAGACGGTAAGAACCCTAGACCCAGGCTATAAACAGGATGAGTGATTCATTCTCCTTTGATTACTTGCTTATCGGATGGCATCCGTATGAATCTCAGCTTCTCTCTCCCTCATTTGGTTATAAGACCGATCTACAAACCTGCAGGCCACAGGTTCAAATTTCCTTAGGGGCTGCATGAAGTTGAGTATTAACACCTCTCATTCAAACACTTTAAGACTATGGAATTTGTAATGCAAGCTATAAATAGGCATTAATAATAGTGGCACCGGTACAGAAGTTAAACAAAACAAAGGCTGCTGCTACTAAAGATAATTGCGACACAGGTAACACCTCATATGCCCACAATCCTCAAGAAACAGATATTTGCGATCCCCACGGAGAATTGGGATACTTTTAATAGATGGATTCTTTTAATAGATGGATTCTTTAAGGGTGAAAGGATATATGGATGAGTCATGAATGAATAAGTGAGTAGATGGATGAGTGGAGGAAAAGATGAATGGATGGACAGTTGAAAGGATGGCAGAGTAAAGGGATGGATGGTTAGGTGGATGGACATGTGAAATGATGGCAGAGTAAAGTGATGGATGGATGAGTAGGTAAAAAGATGAGTGAACGGATGGCAGAGTGGATGGATGGATGGGGATGGCAGAGTGGATGAATGTATGATTGATGGATGGGTGAATGGCAGAATGAATGTATTGATGGGAGAGTGGATGGATTGATTGATGGATGATGGCAGGATGGATGGATGGATAGCAGAGTGGATGGTTGGATGGGTGGGTGGATGGATGGGTGAATGGATGAGTGGATGGCAAGGTGGATAGATAGGGGAATGGATGACAGAATGGATGAATGGATAGCGGGATGGATGGAATAGGGAAATATTGAATAATAGATGAAAGAAATAATGGATGACAGAATGTAAAGGTGAAATAGTGGACTTAAGTGGGTGGATGGAAGGGTGAAAGGATGAATGGATAGATGCTTGGATGGCATAGACAAGGGAGCTCTTCTAGGTAGGGTTGGGCTCACTTGCTTGGTGCTATCAGGTTTAGTTCAAAGTGGGGGGTATTTTAATTTTCTGGTTACTCCCTTGCTATGCATTACATCCTTTTACTTCTTTTAACTCCGAATACGAGGACCTAAGGCAAGCTTGTAGCCAATTGATCAGCTACGGGGGTCAGAGGTGTTGTCACTTTGCATTAATAAATTACCAAAGGGGCGATTTTATGAACTGGGGCCGTGTGAGTCCCAAAAGACAATGGTCCAAGACAAATAAAGGAAGCCTACACAAGAAAAGATTCAAGGTACAAACCATGAAGGTTTGTTTAAAATGACAACTCATTATAGAAGTAAAAAGGTAATTAGTTAGTCAAATCAAATCATCAACAATAAAGATCACAAGTCTATAGAAAAAGTCCAAGTATAGAGTCAAATAGCTAACTGCCATAGAGTCTTCCTTCGGAGAACTGAGCAAAAGGTCTTGCAATTAAAAATATTATAAGTAAAGGATATAAATTGCAAACCGACATGGAGACTGCTTGATATGAAAGCAAGGAAAGGCCTGGCACGCATCCCAGAAAAGGCAGTTTAAAGAGGTTTGCAAACAGTGAAAGATACACTCATGACATAATAATAAAAACAACCAACAGATGACATTCACACATGAGACATTAACTGCAACATTGCTAGTGACTCCTAGAGAATGCATAATTAATGCGAAACCTTAACATAAAAGCTAGAGAACAACATTACATGTTTTCATGTATTAAATACAATGACTCTTTAAAGTCAGCCACAGGAACTGGAAAAGTCATTGACTTTTTTCAAGAGTAGGTACAATTAGAACACAGATCCTGAGGAAGTCGCAAAAGAAATTACCACACCACAGAACATATCCCCTTTTAGTAAAAGAAAGGCACTGTAGAGAGAAAATCATACACATTGAAAATGTTACAGTGCACTTTTAGAAGCCATATTGTCTCAGCTGTAAATGAAAAATATAGAAAATCAACATCAAATTTTAATTAGTAAGTCTGCTGTAACATCCACCCTGATGATTTTTTTAAATCATCAAAAAACACCCTACACTATTCTACAATAAATCATTCACTACTTTTTGTTTCTTCCTCCTAATTTCCTCCAAGGCTTTCAAGTTCATTGTATATCTTCGATTCGATGTTTTCTAAATCATTCTCTTCCCTCTTCCGCTTCCTCATCATTGTCTCCTTTTCACAACCTCAATTTACCTTCTCCCTCAAGCAAAGGGCTTCAAAATGTTTTAGCAGAAGAAATAGACCAATTAGACTAAGAAGAATTATTGTAATAGTAGGGGTTAATATTTTCTTCAGTAGACCTACACTCACAACAGGTAAGTACAGACATGATAATTACTCACATTCATAATCTACCTATATTCATCAAGCAAATTGATGTAAGTATTCTCCTTAAAACAGAAACATCTCTATGATTGAATCTACTAACGTTTGCAATGTTACTATGATGTAAAACGTTTTTCTTAAGAAACCTGTCCAGCAGGAGTGTATAAACCGACTAAAATGCAATAAAATATGAGAATCATACATTTTTTTATTAGAGCTAGGAAAAGCTTATTGGTAGCCGCCTTCTTCCTATAAAAGAAAATGATCAAAAACTAAATTTCTAAAGGCCTTAAAATGAATTGATGTAAGCTGACGTAGGCATATATTTCAAGAGTTCAGTTCAAAGGATTCAGTGCAGGCACAAAACTGGATTCAGCAGGATACCGAATGTACAAATAATTCCTCATCATACGCAATTGAAAAATTATTATAAACAATGCGCTGAGACTCTGCTGGCCCTGCTGGTGATTGTTTTTGCTGCTCCCTGATGGAGTGGGAGTACGTCTCCCAGAAGGCTCTGCCCAGGAAGGAGGAGGCACTCACGCGCTATTGAAGCGCTCTGCTTGGACTACACAGCGTGATGCGCTGAGACTCTGTTGGCCCTTCTTGTGAGTGTTTTGCTGCTCCCTGCTAGGGTGAGACTGTGTCTTCCAGCAGGCTCTGCCCAGGAAGGAGGAGGCACTCACATGCGATAGAAGTGCTCTGCTTGGACTGCGGCATGGGACGGGCTGAGGCTCTGTTGGCCTTGCTGGTGATTGTTTTGCTGCTCCTTGCTGGGGTGAGACTATTCCCCAGAAGACTCTGCCCAGGACGGAGGAGGCACTCATGTGCTATAGAAGCACCTTGGGTGGACCGCTGCACAGACGCGCTGAGACTCTGTTGGCCCTGCTGATCATTGTTTTATTGCTTCCTGCTGGGGTGGTACTACGTCACCCACCAGGCTCTGCCCAGGAAGGAGGAGGGAGGAAGCACTTGCGCTATAGAAGTGCTCTGCTTGGACCATGGTGTGGGACACGTTGAGACACTGTTGGCCCTGCTGGTGATTGTTTTGCTGCTCCCTGCTGGGGTGGGACTATGTCCCCCAGCAGGCTCTGCCCAGGAGGGAGGAGGCACTCACAAGCCATAGAAGTGCTATGCTTGGACCATAGCTCGGGACGCGTCCGGGCGCATGCCCCGGCGAAGACCGGGCCCTTCTTTCACCAACGCCTGAAGGTTCTAAAATAAGCCTTTCTCTGGTTTCTCTGTGGAGGCATTAAAGGGGCTGTGGGGAGAAATGGGTAAAAGGAAAGCAACTCAAACAACAACAATGCTCCTAGCGGGTCCCACCCGCTACAGTTCCTGCTCCACTCTTGATGGATTCCTTGAACGGGCTATGGGGGGGTTTGAATAAAGAAATAGAACTGGCGGAGAGAAGACTGTCATTGTCCTCACCTCCAGCCCACATAGTGATACACACAGAGAGAACACAGTCCCCCACAGGCGAGGATAGCGGGTCTCAATCTCAGTCACATGCGCTGGATGATCCACCCTTTTTACAGTGCCGAGAGCCCAAGTAAACTCCCCCTTCCTTTCTGAACCTGTGAATTCTTAAATGGAATCTTTAAAACCAAAAACTGGCAAGAGAAAGGGGATAGAGGGCGGTCCGAAAACAATGAGATCCCACCTAGCTCCCTCGAAACATTTGCAGGCCTCCCATTCAGTTCTCCCTCAAGCTGCACCAAGTGGGGAAAATGAGGATGCTGGGGAGGTCCCCAGACATGAGGATTTTCGCGTTGATCATTTTAAACGAAGCTCTAGACCCGATAAAAACACGTTTGGGTAAGATTGAAGAGCACCTTATTGGCTTGTTAAATATTATAAAAAAGGCTCACTTTATCCCCACTATAAATGGACAGCCCTCCTCCGCAACAGAGAGTGATCTGGCTCAGAACTCATATCCCTCGGATGGTTCCGCTACTGCACAATCTGGCAGCCAGCCAGGCAGACGAGAAAATGTTGAAGGCCCATCAGTAGCCAGAAATTGTAAGACCTTTAATCCTGCAATTGTTCTGCCTGGAGTAGGGAATAGCTCAACATATCAGCCGGATCAAAGTAAGAACGTTAGGCTCGGGCTACCTAGAGCCCGTCTGCCTGTGCAACAAGCACATCAGAGGCCAAATATCCACCAGTTACCCCCACAAGCCACTCCATATGTTGTGATCTTGAAAGGTGTTTCACCCTTAACAAATGGTATAAGTGAAGATCATCACCATTGAAGAATAAGGTGGTTCACTGGCTAAACAAAAATTGAAGCAATCAGAGAATAGTACACGATCATATTAATAATGTGCAGAAGGTGTATTGGGTAGGGATTATTCCAAAAAGGGATGCCACTGACTGTGTTGTGTAAATGTTAGAAGTGAGGATCTGGCAAGACAGCCTTTAATTAATTTATAACCGCCGAGATATTTTCAAAGCCAGATTGAAGTCTTGCCAGTAGGTTTTTATATAGACCGACCAGTGCATCTTAACACTCTTCCCTTTCCGTGCATCTTACCTCTTTTGCGCTGTCAACCTCAAATAGATTTGAACCTGTCGCCCACCTGCATCAAATAGACTGACTTACTTCGGCCCCTATTGAGACCCCTTCGCCTTCCTTTCAAACTACCGGGGCAAAAGAACGTGGCCTTTCAAAGTCTTTAACAGGAGTGAGTTGTAACCTGATTTCTTGGAATGTTGCTGGGCTACAGACCAAGTCCAATAATTCTGATTGGAACAACTTCATAAAAGAATTATATATTAATCTTGGATGCAAGATGAGGTTTATTTAAATGGTTAGCATGTTTTCTGGGAGGCTGCGCACCCTTCCCCAGCAGGCAGGGCAAATGGGGGCATAGCAAGTTTGGTATCCGTCTTGATCCCTGCTTCAAAAGGGTCTAAGATTTGGTCTTCTCCATTTGTTTTAGATATTTTACTGTCTGGTTTGAGGGATTTTGATATTATGGTGGTTAATATCTATGTTAACAATTTTAAGGACTTTAAATCTGAGTGTTTTGATTCCTTTGACATTTTTGTGACGTCTTTCCTTTCGAAGATAAATCGAAAAAAATGTTACACTTGGCAGGGTATTTTAATTTTAAGCTGTGTAAGTTAAATGCAAAAAGGGTTTGCGGTCTAATGAATTCTGAGGAGGAAAATCTTCCTCATTTCTCACATACTTTGTACGGGGATGCCCTAAATAGCCTTATTGTAAGACTTTCCTTAGTTCCAACAAGTGATCTGGTAAAAAATATAAGTGAGGAAAGTTTACTCCCCACTTTTACAGGATGTAATGCCGGAAGCACTATTGATTTTATTTTTATAACTGATGACCTGGCTCCCCCTTACCCAGGATTTTACGGTCGAATCAAACTGCGTGAGTGATCATAACCTGTTAGTTCTGTCTCTGAATCTTGAGGTAAAAGCTGTAAATACATATAGGCAAAGATGTGAAATAGTTGCGAGTAGAAGGGGTTTAAAACTGAAATGGGGTAAGGTAATCCCTGATTATTTTTTTAAACAATTAGCCTTTTTAGCACTCACCCATTGTCTTCACCTGCTTTGCAGAAGATTCCCTAGACCAGGACCTATAAGTAGGCTTTGAAAATGTATGTAGTGCCACATCTGGAAATCTCACTATGGGTGTACCCCAAAGGGAAAAACCTTTATTCAGGTGGTTTAATGCCAAATGCATGACAGCCCATAAAAAATTGAAAACCCTCCTGCAAACCTCTCCTCGACCAGTAGCGCAAACTTAACTTGCCAGACGGCAATACAAACAAAGGCTAGAATAGAGGAAAAGGGGGATTAGGGCACAAGCGTGGGATGAACTACAGAAAGCAATCTTATGAGATAACTGACTTTTTTAGAACACAGTAAATGGACCTAACTTTTCAGTTTTTAGTGCTGCTAAAATAGAGATAGCAGTCCCCGCAGACAAATGGGTGGCGCATGTCACGGCTAATTTCCATCCAGATGCCATTTCCCTAGCTACTGTCTCCTTAAATACTGATATAGTACAGCACAGTTCTGAAGTTTTACCTGATTCTCTATATTTTGACATTAAGGAAGTGGAGGTAGCAATTAAAAAATGCACATCTGGGAAAGCGCCAGGTTCAGATGACGTGCCACCAGATGTTTTTAAATCAAACGTAGAGTTGTGGGCCTCACTTTTAACAAATGGTTTCATAAATGTTGCTAGGGGTCATATCCCTGAATCATGGAAATAGGCCATTATTGTCCTGATTTTACAAAAAAGGGACAGGTCCTCACCGACATGTTATAGATTCTTCTCTCTAATTGATTCAAGCATGAAAATTCTTGGTAGAGTCCTACTAGAGTACCTGGAAAAATGGGCAATGGATACAAAAATATTGTCAAATGTGCAATTTGGTTTTAGTCCAGGGGTCAGCACAATTGACCAGTGCCTAAACTTGTACTTAATAGCAAGTAAATATGTTTTAACCAAAAAAGGGTCGCTCCATATGGCCTTCGTTGATTTATCTTCTGCTTTTGATCTAGTAAATCGTGCTAAACTTTGGATCTTGATGGAGGAGTTGGGAGTGGGGACAGATCTCCTAGTGTTATTTAAGTGCTTACATCAGGACTTTATTGTGAAAGTGTGCTTTGGACCCCAGGGTGAAATGACCCCTCCTATAAAATCTACGCGAGGAGTTGGGCAAGGATACATTCTTGCACCCTTCCTATTTTTGCTATATATAAATGGCATTGCCAAACATCTGGTCAAACTAGGGAGAGACATCCCTTGCATGGGGGGCCATTAAATACCTATCTTGCTATATGCAGACGATGCTGTGCTAATTGAATGCATGGCAAACAGTCTGCAGATACTAATGGATGGTTTTTCAAGTTACATGTCCACATTAGATCTTAAAATTAACAACGGCCAATCCTTTGTTATGACGTGTGGGCCAGGAAATACGAAAATCAAAATGTATTTGTTGGGGAGTGCAGTACTGGAGAAATTACAAAATTGTAATTATTTAGGATTTTTGTTTAGCTCTTGCTTAAAGTATCTTTTTACTGTTAGGGCAAATTATTTTAAAAGTAACAACTGAGCTATTTTTTTTCAGACTTACACAGAAATTAGGCCAAAAACCTGTTAAAGATAAACGAAATGCGTTGCAGCAGAATCATATGGTGCTGGCCTACGGGGCAATATAAATGTAGAGCTTTTAAAAAAAAGTTGAAAACTCGTTTTTGAGGTGATTATTACAGGTCCCCCAGGGTAGGGCAAACCTGTTATGTCATGACTAACTTGGCCTCTTGTATTTGGTGGACTCTCTAAGCCTCTCCCTTTTATTGTTATGGGCTGAGGTATGGTCAAATCCCGAGGCTTCTTTGGTCCACGCATGCATATCTGATTGCTTAGGCTTAACAAGGTCCTCTGAGATCCCCTGGCTGCTTTATCTAAAGAAGACTTTCGAATTGATAGGCATGAAGGAACTGTATGAAAATCTGTCTATCATTAATGCAAATACAAAAGACATAGTAAAACTCAACTTTTTAAATTATTGTTCTAATAATAGGCTAAGTAAAGCACAAAGTATCCCAACACTGGCAAGATATCAAGATATGTCCCACTGATGGCAACCAATCACATAGAACCATACTTGACCTGGGTGACGAACCCTCTCTACCGGCAGTACCTATCTCTCCTTAGATTTTGTACGATCCATTTTCCACTCATCCACTCAACACTGTTGGTCCTGCGATTTACCATTGTGTAGGTGTGACCAACTATCTGCACAAAATACATGCCACTTTTTTCTGTTCTGCTCTTTGTATGAGGTCACAAGACGCGAGTTCTTGACAACCATATTGCGCAAATCGAATTTTAGATCCTATATGGATGGCTTGCCCTACTTACAGCGCCTGGAGAATGAAGATGCCTGTTGGGCAGTTCTTAACTTTTTAAGTAAATCTTTGGCACTTTGAAAGATATATGAACAGGTTTCCCTGGGCTAATACCTCAGGTGAGCACAAAACCATTTAAGTTACAGATTCAAGAAGAAGTTATTAATCTGGAATTTTAGGTTTAGGTTTTAGGTTTTAGCCTAAGAATGTAATGTAGAAAAAGTAGTCTAAAATGCTCAAGACCCTTGATGATGCTATTGTTATCGTCTGTGTATGCACTTTTTATTGAATCACAGTATATATCTAGAGATGTTTTAAATCAAATGTGATTTTGAGTTTTATTTCTATGCTTTTATGGATTCATGCAAATTCGAATAAAGGTGTTATGACTGACTAAAAATAAGCAAAAGAAACTAACTCATTTTCTAATCTAGAGAATAATGCAGGCACACTATGAAAAATCATAATGTAAAAACAAATCTTCTCAGGACCTGAAAAAGTCAGTTTCATTACTCAATCAGGAAATTATTCAGTATAGATAGCCATTATTCTTTTTTCATGACTATACATTGAAATCAATAGTCTCTCAGTTCAATGGCTCTTTCACCTGGTTCAGTTTTCGTAAAGTCTGCCCATGCAGATGCAGTGTACTTCTTGTTTGGCACTCTTGTTGATATTCTGATCTTAGGCGCTTCACAGTCTTCTCCACTTGACTTATCAAACTTTTATCTTCAGTCAGGTTTATCTCATCTTCATCTTCACCTTCTTCTGTCTCTTGATTTGCACAATTGCAACTGAAACACTATGAAATGCTCTTGGGGTTTTCAGAGTTTGAATTTTTGACAATTGCACTTTGTTGTTGTTCTTCTGTTATTGTTCTTTTTGTTGTGGTTGTTGTGTTTGTTGTTGTGTTCCTTGTTTTTCTTGTAGTTCTTTTTGTCTCTGTTCTCCTGTGTCACCCGGTGGTTTCCGGTGCCCGGCACAGGAACTTAATTGTCAACACTGGTGGTTGTCACAGTCTGCCACAAGGTGGCGCTGTCTGGCTAATTTAGAGATTACCAAAGCAGTGTATTATTAATTCAATATACATTAAAAATTACTATTACCTGCCGCTCAAGCCATTCTTATAGCTTTGGGGACCTGCAATAGTTGGAAGTGTCACACTTGTAGTAGTGTGATGGTTAGTAACTGTGTTGTTACTATCATTGGCTACATGGCAGGGGTAATGTGTGGTGCAAGCTGCAGAAGCCTCCTGACGAGAGCCCTGGCACTTATTTGTTTTACAAATTAAGCACTGTTCTACAGTACAATCCAGTCCCCAGGCTCTAGGTAGTGGCACGGTTCTTCACTTGCTAAAAATGTAGTCAAATTCACCTAGGGAGTGATAGAGCATACCAGATCAGCCGAACTCTTGCATTAATCCAGAATTAGAACATTAGTAATATTCATAAGGGCAGCTGGTGGGATACCAGAAAATCTCATGGCTTTGCCCATTAGTATCTCATGAAGTAACAAGACCATATTGTTGTTGGGCCTGCTTCTCATACTCAACAATTCCAAAGGAAGGGCATCTGCCCGTTTCAATGTCGTCGATGTGCACTCCTTTACTACTCTTACTTTCAAGGTACCATTTTCTCTCTCCACAACTTCTGATTCTTTTGGGTGATATCTACAATGGATTTTTTGCTCAACCTTGAGTGCCAGGCAAATCATTCTCAGAATCTCATTGTTAAAATAAGTTCCACTATTGGTTAAGCAAATGTAGGGATCAACTCCCTTAACAAAAGTTTGGCTATAGTGATCTTGAATTTCCAGAAATGCACTTACCTTATACATGAATCCCCGAAAAAAATCACATTAAATCCTAACATTTTTCATCAACAGCACAATTTAGAACAACTTTAGCAATTCACGTAAAACAATACAGTGCATATTTCAATGCCTGCATAACTACAAAATACAATTAGCCAAACTCCACGATTGCACACACATTAACTCACTCCAAACCTCATGCCGTACACCATGCAAAATAAATCACTTCACAAAGTGCCCAATTTATACTCATGTAATGCAACAGGAAATGTACACAAGGATAATCCACATGATTCCAGAACGTTTATTCTAACAATTTTGGAGATGCACATTTTATTAAGATTTCGGATCAAATACGTCCCAATTTGCCTATAACCATCCTCTCCTATCTGTCAGTGCTTTACATCAATAAATTACCGAAGGGCTCGATTTGATGAACCGGGGCCATGTGAGTCACAAAGAACAAGTGGCCCATGTCAATAAAAGGAAACCTACAAAAAAAAAGATTCAAAGTACAAATCATAAAGGTTTATTTAAAATTAAGACTCATTATAAAAGTAAAGGGGTGGTTAGTTAGTCATTTTTAAATCAGCATCAATAAAGATCACAAGTCTACAGAAAAAGTCTGAGTCTAGAGAAAAAGTCTAAGTATAGAGTCAAATAGCTGACTGCACAGAGTCTACTTTCAGAGAAATGATCATAAGGTCTTGAAATTAAAGATATTCTAAATACAGAACTGAGTAGCAAAATGACATGGAGACTGCTCGATATGAAAGCAAGGAAAGGTCTGGCACTCATCCCAGAAAAGCCCCTCTCATGACATGGTGTGAAATGAAGTAATAATGACAACAACCTGTAGAATTTTAAAAACTCATTAGACATTCATTTCAACATTGCTAGAGATGCCTTCAGAATGGATAATTAATGCTAACCCTTAACCTCAAAACAAGAAAACAACATTACATCTTCGCACATATTAAATACAATGGACTCTTCATAGTCATCTATAGGAAGAGGAAACGTGCTTTGCTTGTTACAACAGGAGGTACAATTCGAACACAGCTTCAGCGGTAGTCACAAAATAAATTATTTTGTTTCAGCACAGCACCACAGAACAGCTTCCATTTCAACTATTTTATGAAAAGAAAGGCACAGTAGAAGGAAAATCATGTATCTAGAAAACTCTTCGTTACAATCTTAAAAGTCCTGTTGTCTTCAGCTGTAATGAAAAATACGAAATACCTAGTAGATTTGTTTTTGCTGCCTGGTTATGCTAACTTAAATACACAAAGTGAACATTGAAAGTTTCATTAATGAATCTGCTCTCAGTGGTAGAGCTGTGGTCTTTAGTCTGTAAACATGCTTTCTCCCCATTGGCCAAAGAGTGCGTTAATAACATTTACACAGAAAGGCTGAAGGGACAACAGCCTCCCCTAAAGTCCCATATTAATTTTCCCATTCTCACTGTCTTTTGCATTTTCTCTCTCACGTTCTCTTTGTCTGTCTTCTATTTCCTTTTTCTCTGTTTCTTTCCCACACACTCCTTCACTTTACTGGCTTCTCTGTCTCCCCAGTCTTTTTTTCACACAGTCTACTTCCCTCTATTTCCCCCTCTTTTCTTCTCCCCACTTTCATCCTTTTCTCTTCTTTCTGTGGAATGTAATAAGTTATACATTTAGTTTTTTCTCTTAATTCCGATTCTTATAATGTTACTGTTTCCTCATAAAATATTATATGTTCCACATTACACTGATGAATACAGGACATAATGAGTTACTCAATCATTCCTGACTGAGTACAACTGGAGACACCTGTGCTAGCCACAGTGGATGGCTTACCATCAGTTGTTGACCCCCCCCCCCCCAATTAGGATTAGAACCTGTGGCCTACATGGCATCGACAATGGCCACATTAACCCAATGAGCTGTTTCAAAAGAAGGGGTGGAAGAGGAGGAGCGTTACGAGTGACAGAAAATAATATGAGGAGAAGAATAACAGAACAATAAAGAAAAAGGAAAAACATGATGCTTGGAAGAGCAGCAAAGGGAAAAAGCCAAACGAAGGAAATGAAAAATGGAATAACCGGTAGAGAAGATAAGGCAACATGACATTAGGAGAGAACATGGTCATGTGATAAATGAAAATGGTATAGATGTCAGCGTAATTCGATGACTGATCTCTCTTTTGAAATAACCCCAGAATTCAGGCAGTCAAGGTTAAGTGCTGCCTGGAAAAAAGTCAGCCGTGTGGTCACCTACACATATGTACACATGAAGACTGCTTACAAATTGTGCACCAGTGGGACTGAGCACTGGCAGTTTGACAGACCAGGCACAACATGGTCTCACTGTGATGTTGGTGAATATCATCAGCTTTGAATCAGCTAGATTTTTTGAAGTCCACCAACCACCGCTGGCCATTGTGCTGTTGTCCCTGACATTAAGCTGGCTTATATATATATTTCATGAGGACTGCTGTTGTAATGGAATATTCTCAGATGCATTATAATTTTTTTTATGTGTCAGTGAAGTCAAATGAAGTTTACCACGTTTGACACCACCACATTTCCTAAATCTGGGTTTTGGGAGGACAAGATAAAAAGGGTCAGATGGTTTATTAAGTGGTTTATAAAAGAAGTACCACTGATAGGAAAAAGAGCAAAGAAAAAGGACAAGGTTTTATTGATGCAAAGGACTCTATATGGTCCCCTACCTAGCCTTCTCCCCTTATATTTCATTCTCAAAGAAATTTACTGCATGAGCCACAAAGTCAATATGATTAGCTGGGCTACATTGGCGTTGGAATTTAGCGCAATCTGCTGCGATTTGTTCTCCAGTCACCATGCACCTCCATAGATTAGTAACGTGTTTGCATGAATGTCTGCCTGTTCTTCTGTTATGAAATAATGAGCAAAATCAGTGGCTAATAATCGTCTCTCTCCATGTCACAGGTGGCGTTTGGCCTGGAACTAGATGCACTACATGATGACAGTACCCCATTTCCAAGAGCCATTACCATGGTCATGAAAGGAATGATTGAGAACCGCAATCCTATTTTGCAGGTTTGTAGCTTTTTTATTGTCTCTTACTATTATTTATTTGTGGGAGTCTGCAGTTGGGTCTATGTAGGGAGTAGATATTGCCAATGGAAATAAGTGTCAGCAGCAGTCTCCACGTTTGCAAGGTTTTGTACATGCTTCACGGACATGCTTTAACAAACATGGATGCTTGAATGTTCACATCACACAGAACTGCATGTATTATTTTGTATTGCAATTGTATTTATATAGCGCGTACTACCCCTGACGAGATGTTGAAGTGCTTTTTGGCCAGTAGCACACTACTCCGGAAGTCAAAGGACTAGTGGGGAATTAGTATAGGGAAATATAAGTTATTTTGAGCGGTGGACATGCGAGTCTGTTAATTTGATTGAATAGGATAAAAGAGGGAAAAGAGGCTAGATATTGTTATTTGGGAGATCATATTAGTTAAATGAGGTTTGGAATGAGTCAAAGGAGGGATAGAGGAGGAAAGAGTCTAGCAAAAGGATTATTATGAAGATCATAGTAGTAAAATGAGGTGTGGGGTGAGTCAAAGGAGGGATACTGGAGAGAAGAGTCTACGAAGTGTAATTTTGGAGATCATAGTAGTGAAATGAGGTTGGGGGTGGGCCAAGGAGGGAAGAGTCTAAAAAAGTTTGTGTGGGAGATCATAGTAGTAGACTGAGGTTTGGGCTGAGTCAAGGATGGATAGAGGTAGGCAAGAGTCAAGAAAGGATCTTAGGGAGCTCATAGTTGTAGAATGAGGTTTGGGATGATCCAGAGAGTGGAGGTAGAGGATATATTGAGAGCGGTGCAGGATGAGACATAAAGTAGTGCATTGGAGGAAGTTGAAGGTTTTTTTCTTTCTTTTATAGTAGGAGTATAGTAATAAAATGCATAGATACATAACCACATAGAATGTATATACATGTATAAAGGAAAATAATAAAGAGATATAAAATTGTATTGCAAAAAGTTCCATATGTTCAAGTATGGATAGATAGTTAGAATTTCTGACTTTCAGGTATTGCTTTACATAAAAGCTAATTTATTTGTGTATTTTTATATATTCCTTTTTAAAAAAAAATATTTTATGTTTTCTTCAATATTTCAGTAGTGAAACACTTACAAATACATTTGTTAAGATCATATTTACATATTGTGATGGATAAATAAAACAAACGGAGACCCATAACTATCTAATCAAATAACTTATATGAAAACTATGCAGTGACCTAAGTACATGTTAAGCATAAAATATTGTAAACGTGTGTATATATATATATATTAGATTTAAAATTACATCAATTTTTCCTGCCTTGTGTATCTGTGGAAATCAAAAACGAGCCAATCCAGCCAGCAATTTTGAAACTTTTTTATTTGGCAAAGGAAAAGTATAATGCGTATCGACCTCACTCGGTCTTGGTCACATGACCTATAAGCCATTACTCACATCTGTATATCAGCATCATTACAAGACAGGCAGTGTAAACAGACTTCAAAGAACATTTCCGTGTCGTTTAACTCATAGTGAAACAAACAAAACTTGTTGTTCCATTGTATTTTGTTTTTGTATTCAGCCATTATTATTGTTTATACTTTGTAACCAAAATGTGAGGAAATCGTAACAACATTTCACAGTCTTTATTTAGCCTAATTTTAACATTATATGCATCTGTTCGCGGTATAGTGGACAGGCTTCTTATCATTTTTAACTGTAAACTCAAAAGAGCCTTACATTGCAATTTTGTTGGCTAAAGTAGCCTAATTAAAACATTGCAAAGCATGTATCTCCTACATCATGATTCTGACCATATGCAAACTTTAAGCAAAGTCCTCAGTTAATTTGGCTATAGTACCCTATTCCCATCCTAAGGGAATACTTAGACTCAATTCAACCGTCATAGTCGGACATAATGCTTCTTGTTGTCCTCTTTCTAGATGTCCCAATCTCAATCCATATAATAATGTATAAAGCCAAAAATAAATCCAACAATCCAATAGACTTAACAGTCCTTAATTAAAAAAAATTGTATCCATCATGCCTCAAATGCTGATAAAAAAAGAAGAATATGCAATCTATTATTCACACATAGAAATCAGGAAGCCACAACCTCTCCTCAATTCTTATACTCATAAGTAAACATGCAGCTCTTCATCGATATTCATCCCAAACGATGATAAACATCATGCTTCCAAAATGAATCTTGATTATAATGTTCTTAGGGATGCTATCCTATCACCTCCCCTCGGGTGCTTGAGTGCAGTATCAATGCCGAAGAACTTCGCCTTCTTCCAATCTCCTTCATGAATCCTATTAAAGTGCTTGGCAGTGCTGTAACTTTGATCATTGTTAGTAATGGCTCATCAGTGCTCCAAAATGCGTTTCTTAAATGGAAAAATGGTTGAGCCATTATTCTATTTTCCACAGGGACATGTAATACCATATATCACAAACTTTGTCTTGCATGTAATCAGTTTAGTGATGTGCCATTTTTTCTGTGTTTGTGCTAGTGTAATTTCCTGCACATTATCACTGAATTTACAGGCTTTGCATTGGCTACACCATTTAACCCCCTCACCCTGTTGTTAGAAATGGGGTCTCTAGTTGGCAGTGGCTTGCACACTGTCAGAGTAGGGAGCCTCACTCTAGTCAGGGTAAGGGATTCACACAGCTAAGATAACCCCATCTCACCCAAGCCTTGGTAGCTTTGCACGAGCAGTCAGACTTATCTCAGACTCAATGTGTAAAGCATTAGTACATACACACACAATAACACAGTGAAACACTACAAAATGAGTCCACGCCAGTTTAGACAAGTAGCCAATACTTATCTGAATAAAACAAGACCAAAACGACAAAAATCCAACATACACAAGTTAAGATATCACTTTTCAAAGGTTAAATAAGTTCAGTCCATAGGAATCTATGGATGCGTTTCTTTTAGCACAAAGTACCTTGGATGCATCAGAATTTAAAGACGAAACAGTCACAGGGGAGGTGAGGCGCTAGAAAAGCAAAGCGATGTATCAGTTCCTTACTCCCAGGGGAGGTGGTGCATCGGTTCCTTACTGTCAGGGGAGGTGATGTGTCAGTTCCTTACTGGAAGGGGAGGTCATGCGTCGATCTCCGGACACTCGGCCTCTGTTCACTTCTGCAGGCTGACGTCAATGAAGAGACGGCGTTGATGGATGATACGTCGAAAATCCAGGCACAGTGCGTCGATGTGACAGTGGCGATGCAGGCGGTGTGTCGATTTTACAGCCGCGAAGTAAGGGTTACGTCGATTCTTCAGCGGCAAAGCAGGGGCTGCGTCGGAGTCTGAGCAGGTGCCACGGACATCAGTGACACAAGTACTTGGGCTGCGTTAATTTGTAAGCCTCAAAGAAGGTCCTGCGTCGATTCTTTAACCGCACGGGGTGCTGCATTGTGAAAAAGGGGCGCTGAGAGTCGATGCATGAATTTTCTCACCAGCTTCTACTTCCAAGGGCTCAGAACAGGATTTGGCATCACTTGGCAAGCCAGGGCTCTCAGCAGAAGAGCCCAGGCACTGGTAGGTAAAGTCTTTGATGACTCCGAGACTTCTTAACAGGAGGCAAGCACGCATAAGCCCTTGGAGAACCTTGGAAGTAGGATACAGAAAGCAAAGTCCAGTCCTTTCACTTCCAGGACTGAAGCTGCAAGCAGCAGGCCAGCAACAAACAGAGCGCAGTCCCTCCCACAGCATCCAGAATGTCCTTAGTCCAGATGTGTTCTGATTTCTGATTTTGGGTTGTTAGGGGTTCAATACTTATACCCCTTTCTGCCTTTGAATTAGGCAAAGTGCACAAGACCCTGCCTTTCCCTGACTTGGCTCCATACACACTACAGTGGGATGGAGACAGCAGTGTGTGAGGGCAGGCCCATCCCTATTCAAGTGTCACTAACAACTCCTCCCACCACTCTAGCTCAGGAAGACCCGTCAGCATGGTGATGGGCCATTAGGATATGCAGGTCACACCTCAGCTCCCTTTGTGGGACTGTCTAGATAAATGCACAAGAGCCGAACTCTCAGTTAGCCCAGACATGGATTCTACAGGCCAGCAGAAGCACAGAATGGTTAAGCAAGAAAATGCCCACTTTCTAAAAGGGGCTTTTTCAAACACGCAATTTAAAAACCAACTTCATCAGAAGATATATTTTTAAATTGTGAGTTCAGAGACTCCAAATCTCTATCTGTTCCCAATGGGAAATTACACTTAAAAGATATTTCAAGGCAATCCACAGGTTACACTATGGGAGAGATTGTCCTTGCAATAGTGAAAAACAAAATTAGCAGTACTCCACTATTAGGCCATGTAAAACACAACAGTACATGTCCACTGCACCCTGCCCATGGAGCTGACTTTGGCTTACCTTACAGATGACTTACATGTAGTAAAAGGGATGTTTTGGGCATGGCAAGTGGGTGCAGTCACCAGGTCAAAATGGCAGTTCAAAACTACACACACAGACACTGCAGTGGCAGGTGTGAGACATGTTTGCAGGGCTACTCATGTGGGTGGCACAATCAGTGCTGCAGGCCTACTAGTAGCATTTGATTTACAGGTCCTGGGCACACCTAGTGCACTTTCTAGGGTCCTACTAGTAAATCAAATATGCCAATCATGGATAAGCCAATCCCCAATACATTTTACACAGGGAGCACTTGCACGTTAGCACTGGTCAGCAGTGGTAAAGTGCCCAGAGCCCTAAAACCAGGAAAACAAAGTCAGAAAAATACAGGAGGAAGGCAAAACATCTGGGAATAACCCTGCAAAAAGGGCCTGGTCCAACACTACCCCCTTTCAGCCTAAAGCCAGGATAGTCTAATCAGTATCTTGATGTACTTCCCTACTTAGGGCGATAGAACATGGATGTTGGCCCGCAACTGCAGGGGCCTGTTCCAGTTCTATGCCTCTCTCAACCCAGTGGGATTTCTCCGTCTATGCTCTAAGGGCCTGCTAAGCTAACCCAGGATGAACCCTTCTCCTCATCTATGGACCCTATCTGTAAAGCAATTAACTTTACCTTGCTCACAGATGCATCCCAATAGGCAGACAGTACCACCATAGTCAACAAAGTGATGTGGCCCATTCCACCCCTTGGGTCTGACTTCTGTCCCCAACCTAGGGAAAACTCTGTCCATAAAGACAGCAACCAACTAAGGCCACTGACAGCTGTCAGTGTCAACAGCCAGGCCATCCAGGGGTCTTTGACCTCTGTGGTTTCTCAAAGTGGGGGGCAGTAGCCCCAGGTGCCTTGCACCCTTTTTCCACTTTACCTCCCACCAGCTCAGGGGTGGTGTCCTGAGGCTGGTACCTCGGCCTAGGGTCTGTACCCTGAGGCTGACCAGCAGACAGGGGTGGGCTCTCCCTCCTCCATTCCTCCTTCTGGGGTCCTGTACCTTCTGTTTGGGGAAGGTACCCAGACAACTGAACTGTTAGGGTGGCATGGCGGCTGCCCCTCCCAGTTCCCCTGACACCGGGGGCACTCATTTCCCAGAACGCAGTCTATGGGCATCTGGGGACTAACTATGACCCTCCGCTGGGTCCCCTCCCCATCCCATTCGTGGAACACCAGGGCCATAGGATGGAAGAAGTCCTACCCATGGGCTGGCATTACCCTACACACCTGGCCGGTGTACTGTTCTGGAAACATCATGGTGTGGCTAGCCCCGGTGTCTCTCAGAGTAGTGACTGTGATTACATTCACTCCCACCTGGTGGAAGTGACGACTCCCACCCTCATGGATCACTAACTTACCCCAGAGTCCATCTTCCAACTAAGGGAGATCATGGAATTGTCTATGACCTGCCCCTGGAGACTACCTTCACTTAAGGCCACATTGGCCACTCCTGCAGTGGTACCACCAGTGGAGGGTTTTTGGACAGACTGGGTCCCCTTGCTTGGATCCTAACTGGGAACACTCAAAGCAGTGAGACTGGAAATGGGGTGCCCAGGGCCACAGCCCACCAGTATCTCCCCCCTGTATCTCTGATGGGGCTTGGAATCCCGTTCATTCCCCCTTACCCTAGGACCTGTCTATGTCTCCTTTGACCTCTCCCTGACTCTACTGGGGGAGCCTGAACCACCCTTCTTGGCTGGTTCTCCCACATACACCCTCTTGTGGACCCTAGTACTCGCCCATCAGTCTGGCTCCTGAGCAAGCTTACTTTGCTCAGTAAGCTTGCTGTCCATCAAGTGCTGGTGCAGCTCTGGAAAACTCAGACTAGACAAGTGCTCCCACACAATCAAATTATACAGCCCCTTGTAATCTGTTACCTCACTTCCCTACAACCAACCCTCCAATGCTCTGCAAAAAGTATCTACACTTTCAAGCCTTGTCTGGGAATCAAGTTTCTTGCTCTGCCAGTACTTCTCTGGGGTAAGACCATACCTAGTGATCAGGGCATCCTTCATGGCAGGGTAGGTGAGCTTATTTATGTCCCTTAAGGCCAACAGTGTGTCCCTCCTCTCCACTGTAAAGTAGTTCCACAAACCCACCCCCAATCCTTCCCAGGAACCCCGTGGATGTAGAGGGCTCACTCGTACCCCTGAAACCACCTGTGTATGTCATCCTCCTTGGAATACTCTTTCTCTAGACCCTTGGGCATGTGCACTTTAAAATCAGACTGCACTTTAAAAATACTGCTACCCTCTGTTTTGGACGTGGCCATCAAGTCTAGCTCCTTTAAGCTCAACTCCTGAGCCAATATGATTTTTCTCTCCTTTGCTGTCAACTTATCCTTCTGGAGCTCCCTGTCATGCTCTATCTTGAGCCTTTCCAGCTCCAACTGATGTCTCATAGCCTCCCGCCTGTCCTCCAGCTCCTCTGGGGACAGACCTCTGGCAGAAACACTGCTGCTTGCCCTGGAAGGTGACTTCCTCCCAGGTTGATCCTGATTCACAAAATCCTCATGCCAGCTCTGTTCCTCCACATCTACCTCAGATTATTCAGGATTTGATACGAAAGGGAGTAGTTGAAGAAACGTCTGCTAACATTTAGTAAGAGTCCTATTCTTCCGGTCCTTAAGAGGACACCCTAGGGTTCCTCTGAGACACTTCATGATGTTTACCGTTTTGAGATTGACCTGCGCGAGGTTAATAAAATTGTAGCTCCTCAGTTTCCGGTGGTTCCTGATATCACTACGCTTTTAACGATGATTCCCTCTTTCGCTAAGTTCTTTTCTGTTATTGATCTGAAAAATGCATTTTTTAGTATTCCTATCCATCCAGGCAGTAGATATTTGTTTGGGTTTACACTGGCCGGCAGAAGCTTTCGGTTCTGTCGCGCTCCTCAAGGCCATACAGAGAGTCCTAGTATTTATAGTCCAGCATTAAAGAGTCAGTTGGATTCACTATCGCTTCCTCCAGGTAATGTATTAGTGCAGTATGTCGATCTACTAATTGCTTCTGATAGAGAACAAGGTTGTAAAGACAGTACAGTAAAATTGTTGTTGCATTTGGCTCATCATGGACATAAGGTTTCTCTTTCTAAATTTCAGTATTGTCGACAGGTGGTCACCTATTTAGGTCACCTACTGTTGAAGGAGGGTAGGAGGTTGACCCCTGAGCGTATTAGTACTATTGTTAAAATGCCCATTCCACAAACTCAAAAAGATGTACGTGTTTTTATAGGTATTACTTCGTACTGTCGCCAGTGGATCCCAAACTACTCTTTACTAACCCTGGGCGTAGTGGCGCTACGCGTAGCTATGCGAAGTGCACTACGCGAGCTACGCGTAGCACTACGCGAACTGCGTAGTGCAGTAGGAAATGCTGTTCGCAATGATTGCACAGTGCCGGATGCTTGTCCGCACTGTGCAATCATTGCAAACGGCATCTTGCACAGTGCAAGCGGTTGTTTTCTGCCGCTCGAGTAGATTTGTACTCGAGCTGCAGTTTTCTCAACGCGGACTGGTAGTTTCTCATCGCGAGCGGTCGCGAGCATACGCGACCACTCGCAATGAGAAACCTGACCTCCCCGCATTGAGAATCTCGCCGGGAGGTTTATTTTCCACGCTCGCGATCGGCAACTTGATGTTGCAGATCGCGAACGAGGAAAAAGTCTCGCCAGGATGTCATTTTGCTCGCTCGCGGTCGCCAACTTGGCGTTGAAGACCGCGAGCAAGCAAAAAATGCCCGCTAAGCGTTTTTGCACTGTGCTACGTGCAATTCGCGTAGCGCGTAGTTGCGCAAACTACGCGAGCGTAGCATAGTTTTCCGCCCAGGCCTACTCTTTACTAATCAAACCTTTGCTTGCATTAACAACGAAAGCCGTGCATGAGCCGTTGCCTTGAATGCCGGAATGTCAGCAGTCTTTTGAGCAATTAAAAACTGCGCTTTGTTCGGCTCTGGTGCGTGGCACACCGAACTGTAACAAACTGTTTGTGCTCTATGTTCATGAAATGGCTGGTTGCACACTCTGTCTTAACACAGAAATTTGGGGATAAACAGAGGCCTTGTGCTTATTTTTCTGCAGTGCTTGACCCTGTCGCAAGAGCCCTCCCGGGTTGTCTGAGAGCGGTCGCGGCTGTGGCCACTTCAATCAGACATTCGACTGGACTCGTACTTGATACAGACCTCACAGTTATGGTACCCCATGCTGTGGATACACTTTTGAATAAGACGAAGACACAGCACCTCACCAGTGTACGTCTTACTGGTTATGAATTGACATTGTTTGCTAAACACATTACGATCAAGAGATGTGCCACTCTGAATCCAGCCACTTTACTACCCCTCCCTTCTGAGAATGATGCAGTTGACAAACATGATTGAATCTTCCGGATGGAAGAAGAGACAAAAGGACGGGTAGACCTGACTGATGTTCCCTTATCTGACCCTCAAAGGGAACTATTTGTCGATGGCTCTTGTTTCAAATTACCAGATGGCACCACCACTGCAGCTTATGCTAGCCCTACATGGCGTACGGTGTTAGAGACATCACGGGTCCCTTATCAGTCGACTCAAGCTGCTGAGCTTGCTGCCCTTATTCGAGCATGTGAGTTGAGTGAAGGGTTGGTTGTCAATATTTATACTGACAGCCAGTACGCGTTCAGGGCCGTGTATAATTTTGGGCGACTCTGGTCTGAGAGAGTGTTTCTTATCTCCCATGATACCAAGATTCAGCATGGGCACCTTATATTGCGGCTTTTGTCTGCTTTAATGCTTCTCAAGAAAATGGCAATAATTAAGTGCAGTGCCCATAAAAACATTACTGATGATGGGGGTAGAGGAAATGCCTTTGTAGGTCAGACAGCTAAGGAAATGGCCCGAAGTAAGATGAAACGCATGTTTGTTGCAGGTCAAGCTAGGTGGGTTCCTGAGGTTGTCGTGTTTGAAAATCCCCTTGAGAGTGTAAAGGAAATACAAAGCGAAGCCACAATAGAGGAATTGGCAAAATGGCAGGAGAGTACAGCACAGTTGAATGAGGAAGGGTGTTGAATTGATAAATCTGGAGAGCAGAAATGGATGTTGCCGGATGCTTATGTTCTTCCAGTGGTTACTATGGCACATGGTCCAGCTCATATCAGTGCGAAAGGCATTTGTAAATTGTTAGCCCCTGTATGGCATAATGATAACATTTCCAAGACAGGTGCGCATTTGGTGAAATATTGTATGGTCTGTATGATGCATAATCCAGGGAAGGGTACCCGACACCACCTGGTAATTTTGCACCACCTACTTTTCCTTTTGAAGTCCTCCAAATGGACTACATCGAATTAGAGAGATGCAATAATCTTAAGTACGTTTTGGTGGTTGTATGTGCGTTCAGTAAATGGTTGAGGCTTACCCCACTAAAGATAATACGGCCATTACGACTGCGAGGTACTCCTTAAAGAGTTCTTTCCTCGTTTCGGCTTGCCCCGAATTATCTGGAGTGACAATGGAAGTAATTTTAATGGGAAAGTGATTAAATTGATTTGTGAAGGTTTACATGTAAAACAGAAATTCCATGCTGCCAATCATCCACAGTCAGCGGGTTTGGTTGAGAAGTACAATGGTACTCTCAAGCTGAAATTGGCAAAAATCCAGGAGACAACAGGGTTGAAATGGTCAGATGCTCTACCAGTAGCTCTTTTGTCAACAAGAACCACAGCTCATTCTAGAACAGGACTGTCACCTTATGAGGTCGTGTTTGGATGCCCGGCGAATGTCTGGGGTGTCCCACGTCCTCGTAGGTACTCGGATATTGAATATCCTATGTTGCTTGATTACCTTGGCCAGTTAACAGAAAACGTACGTTCTATTCACCAACAGGTGCAGGAGTTCCTACCCTCCACACCAGAGGGACCCGGCCACAACATTCAGCCTGGAGATTTTGTACTTATCAGGAACTTCCAGCGGAAGAAAAGTTTGGAGCCGTGTTGGAAGGTTCCTGATCAGGGTCTGTTGGTGACACGGACGGCTGTAAAGGTTGCTGGCCGAAAGAACTGGGTCCACGCTACCCACTGCTGGAGGATTCCTCTGCTGTTGCCATACGATCAGTGGGTCAAGGAGTGTGAGCAGGTGCCCAGGTTTGTTCCTTTCAGTGACGCCCAGTTGGTCTGGACGCAGACGGATAAGGAGAAGGAGGATGTTTTGAATGAGGCTGTTCCCCCAGAAATATGAGCTATCCAAGAGCCTTTGTTTGTTGATCAAACGGTGCCTGGAGCTACCGGGTAAAATTTGCGCCCTCGGCTGAGGGATACTGAGTCCAACGAGAAGAAAGATTAGGGATGGACTGCACAAGATAGCTAGTACTGAGTTGCAATACCAACGGAATTAACAGAAATTAGTAGAGAATTTTTTGATCACTTTGCCTTTGTTATTTGAACATTAGTTAGGGAGAGCAGAAGTATACCTTGAAGGTATACCATCTGGATCGACGTGGGATACATTAAAAGAGCTTCGGATTGAGCAAGCTCCACCCCGGGTGCTCAAGAGCGCCAACTTATTGATGGACAAAAGGAGCCTGTACCAGGGAGGCTCTGACGGACACTAGGAACTTGTATATTTCCTTTGCATTTTCACCTTTTTTGCAATTAATTATGCATCCCTGTGGTAGAAAGGTTGACGAAGAGCAGCCAATGGTTCTTGTTGCACAGCATAATGTGATGTGGTTACGGAAAAACAAAATAATGTGTTGTTCTTTTGATTCTGCTGATAATAGTATTGTGTGGGGTGTCATGGGTTTTGGAAAACTATCAAAGTGTACCTTTACACAGAAAGAGTAAGGTTATCTCCCCGGAAAAAAACTAAAGAACAGCGCGAGCAATGTATTTTTGGAGACACACTAGAGGTTCTTTGGAGAGGGGACTGCTTGTTACCCCACTGAATCTGACACTAGTTTGTGGACTGCATATCCATTGTCACTTGTAAACTATACTTGCACTCGGCCACCCCAGTTCACAGAATTGAAAGGAGAATTTGGTTTTGGTTATCCGGGGCCATGTCTATATTATAGAAAGCCACTGGGGATGGGTTATCCAGGTTGTGATAACATTGTGATAATTTCTATATGGAGAACAGAATGTCACATTGGTGGGTTGGCATTACAAGGAATTGATAGTTACCCGAGAGGCTGGTTATTATCCTGCTTGTTGTCCTATTGTGAATAGTACTGACACTTTGCTGTATATAAATTGCTCAGGAATAGTGATATACAAAAATTCCCTTGGTAAATTCTGAGGACCAAAGTACTTTCGGAATGAACTCAAGGTATGCAGCAGTGGATTATGTGGGACCGATTTATGCACACCCAGGGTTTTTCTTTTTGTCTAATGGGACGTATTCTAATGTTCACAATGGTACAGATAATGTAGGTCTTGTAATGGTATTGCCCTTGGGTGTACCTTGTAAATATGCTAAGCCTAACATAAGATGGATTAAAAGGACCCTAACGAAAGAATTCTGTGAGGGAGTGACCGATATAGAGGTCAATAATTATAGTAATGGGATCACCTTTGGTTACATCCTTTCTTCTATTTTCACATTGGGTGGTTCTTCCGTGGCCAGGGGTGAGAAAGCTAGAGAATACTTTGGATGTAAGCTGCAAATTTGATCTAATACCACAGTAGCAGCTTTGCGTGACATCACCACTCAATTGGAGAGTTTGCGAATATATTTAGAACAGACCAGATATGCAGTTGATTTCATTTTAGCTAAGAGTGGTGATGTATGTGTGGTAGTGGGCAACCAGTGTGTGGTCAGGATCAAGAATATGGAAAAGGGGGGCGTGGCTACGCGAGTCTTCGTGATGGCCGCGTTGTAGGAGAGCTCCGCAGCGCCTCGCCCTAAACCCCTCCATCCGCCCCAAATATCCGTGTCCTGTCTGTGGGACAGGCTGCCCCAGGTGCCGTGACACCCTCCGACCGCCTCGCCATCGTCGGAGGTGACGAGGAGACGACGTGCGGCCCGCGGCAAGCTCCGGCCTACGTGCAGGCAAGAACCACGGCCTGTAGTGACTGCGGGGCCGCTATGAGCGTGCAGTGAGGCGGGCGCACAACAAACCGAGGTCACGGCTTGTGGCCTGGTCCGCGAGTCGCAGAAGTGCGGCGCGCCCCCCCCCCGGGACGCTTGTTGGGGGCAGCGCGCCCGGGGTGAAGAAGCGCAATACATAGAGGTACAGCAGCGGAGGACTGCCCCGAGGAGCCCGCCTGTCCTAGCCAGTGCCAGCCGGTACGAGATTGAGGTGAGCCCGCAGGCTTACAGTGGGGGCTGAGGGACAGTGCTGCATCACCAATTTGACCAGAGTTGATCCATACTCTATCTGGCGCGCGACTCCTTGGGACATTTGAGTGGAAATGACACGGTGAAAGCCACAGAGACGCGGACCCTCTTGCGCTGGCCAGCTAACCACCTGTAGTGGTTGTGACTGGGGGCATGGTGGACTGCACTCCCGGAACACACGAGCGGAATCAGCAACGGTGCAGTGGTGTGGTGTCTCCCTCGGAAAGTCCGCCTGTCCTCACTGCAGCCAACCGGAGTGAGTTTGAGATGGGCCCCGCATGCTGTCAGTAGGGACCTGGAAAAGACTGTTGTATTACTAGCTGCCCAGTGTGACTGCCGTGGGGGAGCCTGGGGCCCGTGTAGAAAACTTCTCCTCCTGCATCCTCACCCTTGGGAACCCTCAAGAGGCACAGCGGTGGTGTGGATTCGGTAGACTTGGTCCCTCTCGAACTGGTCAGCAACCTTCAAGTGCCTGCTTCGGCTGGAAGCACGGTGGACAAAGGTACCTATCATTACCCAGCCCTCAGCAACATCACGATGGCAAGCAGTAGGGTCGCGAAAGTGATGCAGCAGAGCAAGTTAGACAAATATGCATGCCCCAAGAGCCTGACCCCCGAGCAACCAGCCAGGCTGGCGTCTGCTGGAGGGACGGAGAGTACGCTCCCTGAAATATCCCTGAAAGATGTAATGGAGGCTATTGCAGGAGTACGTACCTCCATGGAACAGCGCACTGACGCCATCACAGTGGAAGTGACCCTGATTAGAGCGGATCTCGCCAAGACTCATGAAAAAGTTAAACAGCTTGAGATAACTACTCAGAGTCTGGTAGATGACGTCTCGCAGTTACAGTCCGAGGTCCAGGCGCTACACACCTTCAAGAAATTTGCAGAAAGTAAGCTGGATGACTATGAGGGCGCTCGCGGAGAAACAACGTCCGCATCGTAGGTGTGCCGGAAAAATCTGAGGGGCAGACGCCAGACCTGTTCGTTGAGGACCTGGTCCTTAACCATCTTCAGCCGAGGGGACTGTCCAAGTTTTTGTGGTGGAGCGTGCTCATCGGGTGCCGGGGGTCGACCAAAGCCGGGCACCCCGACCTATCCTAGCGAGATTTCTCAATTTCAGAGACCGAGACGTGATATTGCAGCATGCTAGGAACTCGCCGCCGCTTAAGTTTGAGAACTCAACTGTGACGTTCTTTCCGGATTTCACCCAGGCCGTCCAGAGACAACGAAGATCCTTTTTGGCGGTTAAAAAAACTTTGAGAGACAAAGTATTCTATGCTTTTTCCTGCCATGGTTCGGATAGAGGCAAATGGGAAGACCTGGTTTTTTGATCGTCCAGAGGTGGCGGCGGACTGGCTGGAGTGCATGAGAGTAGACAGAGAACATTCCCCACGCTGAGCCCTGGGCCCAATATCATGGGTGTGCTGTAGGCTCGAGAATGGCTTACTCTTAGACTGTGACCGGTGGGAGCGCTGGAGGTGCTGCGGCAGATCCGGTGGGAGATATCCCACTGCGGACTTGAAGATGCCGACGATGCAAGCAGTATATCCTTATACGCTGCCCTGGGGCGGCCTCCTCAGACTGGACTGATGTGATGTATATGTTTTTGTATTTTGGGGAGGGGGGGAGCGGGCGGGCGGGTGGGTGAGTCCCCTATCCCCCACATTTACTTTGTGTTACCAGTTTATGGGGCGACAGGCACTCTGCGAAGTTGTTGATGGGCTGGTTTTTGCCCGAGATGCAGGGAGGCAGGGAGGGGGGTGTTGGGACAGGATTTGGGGGGTTTGAGTTGTTGTTTTTTATTGTTCAATCGGCTTTAAAACTGTGCATGGCTATGAATATGAGCTCATCTTCATCTAGGGTTGTGAGGTTCGGCACTACTTTAGTACTTCACCATGGGGTCACACTGGGATAAAAGTTTCTCTTTGCTCAGTTGGAATGTCAATGGGCTGGGGGATAAGGTGAAACGCACGGTGGTTCTTCAACATATCAAGAGACACTCCCCGGATGTGGTTCTTCTTCAGGAGATGCACCTGGTGGGGAATATGTGCAAAGCCCTAAACAGATGGGGAAACAAGCTCTTAGCCCACGCGAGATTCACTAGGGGATCTCGGGGAGTGGGCATCATGGCAAAAGCCTCTTTTCCCTTCTCACCCCAATCTATACAGGCAGATCCGCGTGGGAGATATATCGCACTCACGGGGCAGTGGGAGGGGAGACTGGTGAACCTGATATCGGTATATGCACCACCGGGACTGCAGGCGCAAACATTTACAGATCTGGGCACCCTGCTCCTTGCTTTGCCGGAGGGCCTTCTCCTGTTGGGAGGCGACTTCAACGCTGTGCTATCCGGGGATCTGGATCGCCGGCCCCCAAGGGCTATGGGACCCTCAACTGGTTGGCTTCCTGATTTCACTGAGGCATTCGGACTATCCGATGCCTGGAGAACATTCCACCCCGGGGACAGGGAATACACTTTTTTCTCGGGAGTCCATCATAGCTCCTCTCGCATTGACTACTTGCTCTTACCGGCCCTCAGTTACTCCATGTGCGAGAGGTCCGCCATTTGACGAGGGGCATACCTGACCATTCACCGGTATGGACCAAAATAGTACTTGGGGATCGCAGAATTGATGTGATTGCACCGATTAACCCGTGGTATCTCCGTAACCCGTCGGTTCGAAGAGACCTGCAGAAAGCGATTGATTACTATTTTAGTGAGAACCTGGGTTCGGTGGACTCCCCTCAGACGCTGTGGGAGGCGTTTAAGTCCGTCGCTCGGGAGCTGCCCTCTCCCTGGTGGCTGGAGTCCGGAAGGAGAACGCTAAGGAGCTTGAGGAGGTCGAAAAAGACATAACGCACCTGGAGGCGGAGGTGGGAGGGGAGGATGTCCCAGATGCTGAGCATCTTTTGCGCTTACAAACAGATGAGTATAAGGCCCTTGTTACAGAACGTGCTAAAACCTGGGGAAGGGAGAGAGACGGTAGAGTGTACGAATGGGGAGATGAGGCTGGGAAACTTATTGCATGGTTGGATAAGAGGGAGAGAGCTAACCGCATTGTTCCCGAACTGGTGACCGTCTCGGGAGCAATGGTCACAGAACTGGATGATATAGCCCGGGAATTTGCGGCACACTACACCGAAGTATATAAGTCGCAGTCGTCTTTCGGAGAGACGGACTCGGCTGACCTCCTCAAAGATATTGAACTCCCGCCTCTCTCTGACGACGATCGGAGCTATTTAGACAGTGAGGTGACTAATGACGAAATTGCGCAGGTGATCAGAGCCCTCAAACCGGGCAAGGCGACGGGCCCCAACGGGTTACCAATTGAGCTTTACAAAATGTGCCCTGACAAGCTTGCCCCACATCTGCGCGCCATGTTCGAAGATAGTAAAGAGACGGGAGAGCTTCCACCAGACCAACGGCTCGCATCAATCGTAGTCATCCCTAAGGACGGCAAGCCGAGGGACAAGTGCACATCGTACAGACCTATCTCCTTGATAAACGCTGAACCTAAGATACTAGCTAAACTTCTAGCCACCCGTCTTACATGAGTGCTCGGTTCCCTTGTACAACCAGACCAATCAGGCTTTATACCCCATCGCAATACTGCTCTAAATCTGAGGCGGGTTCATGGGGTGATTGAGAGAGCTGGAACGATACAGGAGGATGCAGTCATTCTATCTCTAGACGCGTCTATGGCCTTCGATACGATTGAGTGGCCCTACCTGTTTGCAGTACTCTCGAAATTCGGATTTGGCCCTCGGTTTGTCTCATGGGTCAGGCTCCTTTACTCCGCTCCCCTTGCGCAGGTTGTGCTCAATAACAAACGATCGGGAGCCTTTGTTCTCGGTCGGGGCACCATACAGGGCTGCCCACTATCGCCCCTGCTTTTTGCCCTGTCTCTGGAACCTCTGGCCTCGTGGATTCGACGGGGCTTATCGATTAGGGGTTTGCGCTGGTCGGCAGACTGGGAAGATCAGATCTCCCTTTATGCGGATGACATTCTGCTCTATCTTGCCTCCCCTGCAAAATCACTCAGATGTGTCTTAGATATTTTTACATCCTTTGGGAGGTTCTCGGGCTACTCCATCAACTGGGGAAAATCTCTCCTGTATATACTATCTGGTGAGCCTCCATCTCTTCCCAGAGACTGTCCGATACAGGTGGTGTCTGAGGGTTTCAAGTACTTAGGGGTCTTTGTCACAGCTGACACCCGGCTCCGGTATGAAAGAAATCTTCTTCTGCCTTTGCAGCGCCTGCGGAGGGATGTTGCGGCCTGGAGAGCGCTTCCGCTCTCGATGCTTGGGCGTGCTGCTCTCTTTAAAATGATGTCGCTCCCCCGATTCCTCTATGCCCTTCAAAACTTCCCAGTCCCAGCGCGTTATTTTAAAGAAATCGAAGGCCTACAGAGGCAGCTACTGTGGAACGGGAGGCCAAGAATTGCGCTCCAAAAACTGACTCTCAATTGGTACGATGGTGGTATTGGTCTCCCTGACTTAAAAAAATATTACTGGGCGGCCCATCTGGCAGCCATCAATCAGGGTACATATCGGACCCCCGGAGATCCGGGTTATGCCATGGATAGATGGCAACTGCCGGCGGCTCCTACAATCGGGCCCTATACGGTAATCCCAAACCCCTACGCCTGACTGGGCCCACTTCACACTCGGTCCAGGTATGGCATGCAGTTAACAAAAGCCTGGGGTGGGAACGTAGGTTGACGCTCACGACCCCCCTGTGGGACACGGCTCAGTTGGGTGGGCTTCACTCCTCTAAGGGTTTCGACAAGTGGGACCTCATTGGACTATCAAAAGTAGGCGATCTATGGGTGAAGGGGCAGATGCTCAGTTTCGACCAACTAAAACAGCAATATGAACTTGCAGACACGGAGTTCTTCTTCTCCAAATCCGTCATGCCTTGACAGCCGCCATCAGGGAAGGGCCCCCTTTACCTGACTCTTCCCCACTGGAGGACAGACTACTGGACGGGCTCCTCCCTCAGAAAGCCATCTCCCTGACCTCCAAGAAACTTGTCAACAATGCACCAGACCCCCTAACCAAGTTGCGTGAGGCGTGGGATGCTGACGGCCTCCTGGTGGATGACGAGGAATGGAATGAAGCGGTGGCCTCTCCCAAAGAGATGGCAATCTCTGCTCGCCTCCGCCTGGTGCAACTGAAGATTCTCCACAGAATCTACATAACAGGGCCGCAGCTGGCCCATATGGGGCGAGGAGACAATGTTAATTGTAGGCGTAACTGTGGGCAGGTAGCCACATTTATACATATCCTATGGTAATGCAGGCACATTCAGAGATTTTGGAGAGGGATTCACAGGGTCATGAGTGAGGTCCTGCACAAAACTATAAACCCAGAGGCCAAAAGATGCTTGTTAAATGTGTGGGAACCCACAGACCTGGTAGGAGCGGAAAAACTATGGGTCACACTTGGTAACACAGTCGCCAAGAGGGACATAGCGCAGATGTGGGGAGGAAATGCAGCCCCTGGTGTCGCGAGCTGGGAGTGTAACATGGACTGGTGCATGTTCCGGGAGAAGACGGTGTATATAGCACGAGGGTGCCCTCGGAAGTGGTCACGAGTGTGAGCTAAATGGAATACGTACAGGGAAGACATTTGTGCTGCACCAATTATCCACACAGATGATGACCTAGCCTCACCAATGAGTATATGATATGTATTAGTACGAACTCACTTACCTGTAACGTAAATCCAATATATCTGCCATGTTCCGTCATGTCTGTAAAGAAACTGTCGATGCCGATTGTTGTTTGTGTTTGTCATAAAATCAATAAAAAGATATTTAAAAAAAAAAGAATATGGAAAAGAATATTACCAAACATATTCTAGATATCCTTGAAAATGTCAAAGGAATGGAAAGTGGGAATTGGAGTTGGTCTCTTTTTGGCAGCTGGGGCTGGATTCTCAAAAAAAAGTGATTTATCTTGTTGTGGTATTGGTGCTTTACTGTGTTCGTGTTCAGTGTCTTCCCTTTTGTTGTTCTTATTGTACCACTATCCTCACACCCAAAAAGAAGATATCAATTCATGATAAAAATGCCGCTATAGTGAGTAAAAAAGATATTGAGGATCTGATGAATATTGATGAAGGAATTTTCCAGAATTCCTCCCTCTTTACTGTTTCACTTCCTGATGTTGATAATATGGAGTGCTCATAACAGTTTATTGATGAGATTTCTTATTACTGTTTATAATTTTCTTTCCTCTTGTTGCTGTTAGAAAATGTTTTAGCTCATGCTAAAAGGAGGGTCTGTTAGAATAAAAATGTTTATGCTTACGCACTGCCCTATGTAAGTTAGCATTCGCTGCACCATTTTCTTTTCAGGCGCCGATTTAGGCTGTTCAAAACTAATCTAGCTTAATTCTGAGAAATGCTCCTCTCTGGGTTCCGCTTCTTCACTTGGGTTTTGTTTCAGTAATGAGCACATTGTTCACGTTAGCACATAGCTTTCTCATTAGATAGAGGCCCTCTCCCTCTTGTCTGGTGGCGGGCTCTGGATGGAACGACCTTGGATTATGTTACTTTGTGTAAAGATATGAGCGCTGAAACCGTTTTTTTCTGTATTTTGCTGTTTAGCTGCACTTGCTTGGAAAATTCCACTGTGGGCGTGTTTTCGCCCGGTTACGAAACGTACATAATGTATCTTTATGCTTGTTGATTTCAGTCCTCTCTGTAGCACTCCTAGCGACTGTACAGATGGGGCTCCACTCTGAGTGCACATAAATAAACAGTTATTGGTTTGTATTCTCTACTGTCTGACCAACTCTTCATTTGGTACGGAAGGCTGAGAGGTGGTCATTAGTGACCCGGGTGGCCCTAAACAGGTCACTTCCTTCAGGAGGAATACGGCACCAACCTGGTGCAGACCATGCAGGATGGCCGGGGTGGTGCCAGATATGTCATACAGTCAGACCTGGACACAACCAACTTTTTAGGTAGAGCATTCAGGACTAGTATGGTGCTCCATCTGCACGCATGGATGAGCTCCACAGGCTTCTTTGGTAAAATCCAGGTGTCAATCAGAGATATGCCTTTTGACAGATCTCCCCTATTTATTGAGATCGCAATTTCCCCATAGAGTGCTTTAAAGAATGTAGAGCCACATTGTGCTCCCTCGGTCTCCCCACATCTGCAAGGCAGTATCCCCAATGATTTCTCCCCTATTGTGGAATTCCCACAGTTTTTGCTTACAGGCAATGCCAAGTCCCACCACTCCAACAACAGGCAACCCAGAACTTTCAGGGACACAGTAGGGGATCCAGCAGACCGCATCAAGGCCTGCAGGGACATTGAACATCCCAGTCTCCCAGATGTGAATTTTGCGAGTTCCACCCCAGAGCTGCATGGGTTGGTTTCTTAACCAACTGGTGCAAGGACTAAGTTCAGTGCTCCATCATAGAATGAGGAAAACCAGTTGGACCACAGACCTTACACAAACCCACTGAGCAATCTTGGGCAGGCAGAGTTTTCAGTTTACTGTCAGTCCTGTTCAAGTTTCAGGGACACAGTGGCAATCCAAAAAGTATGTCATTTGTGAACAACACATTCAAAGATAACACTATGAAGCAGGGACATGTAGGTTAAAATGTTTTTTTTTTAATTCCTCAGTCTAGACCATAAAATATGAATAGTAACCACACAGAATTTCAACGCAAGACATGATCAGTCAAAACTAGAATTTCAGTGACCTGTTCCTAATATGCCAACACCCTAACACTATTTCTAGCACAATGCTAAATTGTAGCTACAGCATTAAATAGCAAATTTACCTTTTGAGTTTCTCAAGCTGTATTGCGCATCATACACCTTTGAACAGTTAGATCAGCTGTTCCCTATCAAAGTTCAGGCGGGAGAGTGAGAATGGGTGCTTTCCACCAAAGATACCTTCAACATGGCTTCCGAAGTCAGATATCAACTCTCTGCCTTAGAGTGTCTGGCTCCTCAGTCGGGTGCGACCTCTGGTGAGAAGTCTAATGCAAAGACTTCTAATCTACAGTCAAATCCCGGGGTTTAAATAAGGTTCGATCCCTGATTCTTTCTCATGTTTTCAAAATACAACAGAGCTTGGAGACACTGTGTCTTTTACTAGAATTAAATTAGCTTAGCAAAAATAACATCAGATCTATCCACATGTAGAAGTAAGGTGCCATATTCATAATTACAAAAGTGACAAAACATGTCAGCATAGACTGCGAGCAGCTATGATGAACTCAGCATTTTCAAGTGCTGTTAGTAACTTCACACGAAACAGAAATAGGCTATCGAAACTGGTGAAAAACATCCCTGTAATTTACTGTTACACATGTATAATTCTATGCGATATCCCTCGCAACCTGTTTTATGATGTTTCTAGATCCTTGCCTTATAGAGATAAGTATGGTTGGTCAAATGTACCAAACATCTGCCTCCCTACAGTCGGAGTAAATTTAAGATTTTTGGTAAATTAACCCTATGTTTTCAGATTACTTCTGGAAAGCTGTGGCTGTCAGCTTTCCAGCAGTAGTCTTTAACATTTACACTTGTGAAAATATACTAGGTGCAGAGTGCAGATTGGTGCTTCTTTTCACTTACGTTCTAGTGCATATGCATTACCAATCTCAAACACCCACTACCCCATACTGGGAGATTTGCACACTTATGTGCGAGTAAATTCACTTTTTGCAAATACAAATTTTACACTCGTCTTTGAGCATGGGCCCCTCTTGGTTCATGGAGTGAAGAATGCATAAATTATTAAACTGTTGTTACAAGTATGTTTTTCCTTTAATGTGGGTTGTGTATTCCTGCAACGAGTGAAATAGGCTAACGAAGGCAGATGGGAGAAAGATCTAATAATCAATATTTCATCCTGTGTAACACCACTTCAGTATTATCAGCTAAAGATTTAGTTCTAGTATTCCTTTTAACATTTCCAGTATAAATAATCATGCTTGCTTTTACGTTTTGATATCTCTGGCACATGTTCGCTGTTTACCTTCTGTGTAATTTTCCTTCTTAATGATGCTGGTGCAAAAAAACAAAATTAAAACAACTTTATACAGTGTTTCCTAATTTATCGTTTAGTACATGCCAGGAAAGCATGCCTTTGTAAAAGAGGTGCGGGAGAGCGTTCTGTTACTTCGTCGCACAGGAAGGGAATGCATCGAGCGTAGGAAGAAGGCCATTGAGAACGGAGAGGACATCCCAAAGGACATTCTTACACAGATCCTAAAAGGAGCTGGTAACTCACATATTATTTGATTTCATTTCACCCTATTTAGCCAAGTCATGCCAAATACTGTTGCTAGCATATATATGAAAAATTAATGAATTGTTGTTTTTTTGTGTGCAAATTTTTCAATTAATTAGCCCAAATAAATGCCTGATTATCTTTAATTACCATCGCAATCAAATTCGATTGTATACCCCATAAATGGAAATATAAAAGGTACACTACGTCATTAGAAAAGACGCTAAAGCATACAAAAGTGATGGATGAAATACTTGAATTAATCTCAGCCACTGGTAATTACTCGGGACCGTATCCCAGTCCATCGTTATTTTGCACACCATGCCACCTCATTTTGGGCCCAGCCATAGACAAATCAGTCTTGACCCTGCTCTGATGGGAACAGTCCAGACCGAACTGCCAGGCCAGGTCCTCCCTGAACCTGAATAGAAGCAACCCTGGACCGGTTTCGCCCTAGTTAGGGCTCATCAGCAAGGTCTATCTTGATCCCAGTGACACAGTGTGCACAGGACCCACGTCTGGACATACCCATCCCACTTTGAGCAACACTAAAGTATGTTAAATTGATTGATGAAATACTTTAATTATTCTCGCCACTAGTAATTACTCGGGCCGCATCCCAGTCAATCGCTATTTTTCACCATTTGCCACCTCAGCTTGGACCCAGTCGTAGGCAAATCAGTCTTTTTTTTTTTTTTATTGCAAACATGCTCTTTGTAGAAGGACTTACATCAGGGCATGTCGAATGGCATAATACATACATGACATATGACAGTAGAAAAACAATCCGGACTACAAGGGCGCTTTTACAGCCCATCAACAAAATCAAAACCCATCACCTGCCCTCCCCCCACCTACGAAGTCGGGGACTCTCCCACACCTGAACAGACCCTGCCAGAACTCCCTATATGCCTGCCATGCTCCCCAGATCTTCTACTTCTTTGGGCAACCCCGACTTTAATGGACTATCTTTTCTGCTGTCAGGCACCAGTCTAAGCCTGTTTTCCAGTCCTGCAGCTGGGGAGGATCCGTTGCACCCCATACTCTCTCTCTTAATAAGAGCCACTTTGCGTCCATGGGGACCTCCAGGTCTAGCACCCCTGACATTATCTGTGTGACCCCACTCCAGTATGTTTGTATTGCTGGGCACTCCCAGAGAATATGAAAGAAGGTACCCCCCCTCCCCCCCCACCACATCCCTGCAGACATGACGATGTGGGCGGCAAGGCAAATCAGTGTTGACCCTGCACCTAAGTTGGCAGGGTATGCCCAGACGTGGGTCTCTTGCTCACTTTGCCACTGGATTCAAGCTAGCCTGGCTGATGAAGGGTGTTACCCAGAAACCGGTCCCAGGATGCTTGTTTCCGGTTCAGGGAAGACCTGGCTTGGCAGTTCGGGCTGGACTGTGCCCATGAAGCACAGGGTCAAGACTGATTTGCATATAGCTGGGTCTGAACTGAGGTGGAGAAGTGAGCTAAAGAATGATGGTGGATTCAACCCAGATCTGTGACTGGGGGTGAGTGTCTGAATAGTTTCAGCGCTCCGTCCATCATCTCCTTGTGTTTGCCCTGCTCCTATGGGAACATTCCAGTCTGAACTGCCAACCACATCCTCCGTGAACCGGACTACAAGCAACCCAGGACCTGTTTCACCCTATTTTGGGCTCATCAGCCAGGCATAGCTTGATTGCAGTGACTCCCCACAAAAGTGTGTGAGAGTTTCGGTGCTTTGTCGACTGTGCTTTGTGATACACCCTAGAATTCAGTGCCCACACTAACCTGAAGCAGCCCACACCTTAGAGGTAGCATTGAGTTGGAAAACGTGAACTTTTGGGTAATTGAGAAATTTTCCTGCTGTCACTCATGAAAGGAGAACTTTGGGTTGCCAGGATGATCGTCTGAGGCATGTAGGTAAAGCAGCAGCTATCTGCTCATCTCCAGTTTACTAGCTCCTGCCTAGAACAGTAAACATGGGGATACCCCTATGTATTACCTACCTAGAGGGCTACTACTCTTCTGTGGCGATCCAAGCATGGTGCCCACTTATTGTTCTTCGTCTGTATTCCTTTTGCTCTGTGTAGCCCATGAGGATTAAAGCCACCCCTTTCATCAGAGATGGTAGTGGCAGGAATTCCTAAGAGCACTAGACTCCACGGGCTCATGAAAGCCTTGTGATCCTCTGTCATTGACACGTCTGAAGCCTCAGCCCTGCATCAACGCTTCTCCGATGGTGAGGATTTCTCAAGGGGAACCCCGGAAGTGCAATATGTTTCTTTCAGGTTTAATAGTGACTCATTTGCAACAACAATCTCCGGACTAACTAATTCTCAAATGTATATACCATTTTCACCTGCAAATCTTTCTATCTCCTTATTGCTGAATGATGCCCATCTGTATCCAACCCCCTTTCAGTGATCCTGTGGTGCAGACACCTTTGGGACCAACATGGGCCCTCTGAGTACTTGTCTTTCTAAAGCAGACATTTCTTTAAACAGTTCTCCTATTGTTTACCAGTCCTTACAAATCTATCCATCTCAGCATTGTCCTACTGTATAAAAATAAACAATTTTGTTTATAGGGAAATGATCAAATAATAGTATTAACAACAAAATGGAATGAACAGGTCATTGATTTCTGAGGAGGTAGTGGCTTGATTTTTAGTTGAGCAGCCAAATGCACCTGCTTTTTATGGCTCACAAAGGGAGATCTGAAAAGGAAACAAGATGCGAAGTATTGTACCTTCTGGAAATTTGTTTCACAAAGTGTACTATAAGGTTTACAGTGACTAATTCACTCCGTTCTAAGGTGGAGAGAGTTGCATGTGGAGAAGGTCAATTTGAAAGAGGTGCAGAGATAAGGTGGAAGGCCCGGTGGAAGGCTGAGATCAGTATGCTAAGGGGACAAATAGGGTCATGAAATTAGGGACAATAATTAAGGGAGCAGATAAGATACAGAGCAACAGTGAAGGTTGGGATTTTTCAAGAAAGTTGTGGATGGTGGAGAAGAGCATCAGAAAGTGAAGAGAGAAATGAAAGATAGGGATAACTGTATAACTGTAGCAAAGACAATTCAATCAAGAATTAAGTTTATTCAGAGACGCACTGAATGGAGGTAGACGAAAATAATACAAAACAGAATAGAAACTATCTTTTGGAGCAGAATAGAAAATATCTTTTCTGCTTCGCAGTAGAATAAAAAATATTTTTTGAAGCTGAAAAACCTGGAAGAGGTCTGGGTGACTCATAAAGGAGACAAAAAATACGGCTATAACGACTTATGAAAAAGCAACAAGGCGAGAAGCATTGTAGATTTAGGACTGACTTTGTAAATTGGTTTAGAAATACAAGATAAAGGAATTTGTATTATCTCAACTGATTACATCGTACATCGCCAGATTTTCTCCCTGGCCCATATTACATTTTAAATACTAATACATTAAATTGTGAAATGCTCAAGAAACAAATGTTAATCAGACTGCTTTTTTTATTTTCAGAATTGGAAGAAGACTATGATTTCGAAAGTATGCTGGACAACTTTGTCACTTTCTTTATTGCTGGTGGGTACTTATAAACTACACTCATTTAGCTGTTTTGTATGAGCTCTTTCCCTAATAATGGCTGTTCTAATTACACAATGTTCTTAATTTGTCAACCAGGGATGGATTCAAGGCAAATTGAGTCTGCCTGAATTAGGACCTTGAACCATTATGTAGTTTCAAGTTTATTAATAAAGTGCTTAGTTAATTAAAACCATTACACATAGAAGTTACGCATTAAGACAGTAAATGTGTTCACTTAAAACGTTTTTTACGTTATTGGTCGAAAAAAGTGTTCTAGTGTCCCGAGTCTGTTTGTCTTAAAAGGTCGCTGGGTACCAATAATAAGACTAATTCATTTTCAGAGTCTTCGTTCATCCTGGCACTTGCATGATTATTTGACTTGTTCTCACCATTATAAGCCTATACTTTCTCCTCAAATAGGTGTGCAAGTTTGACGGCCTGTGTGTTCAATCGGGTATGGGCTGAGTTGAGGCCTTGGATGAGCGCTTGTCTGCAAGTTTTTATTCCGGTTTGAATAAAGGGCGCCATTAGTGTTTTTCTTCTTTTGGGCAGTAGCGCCAGACGAATGCAGAGAATATGAGTCTCTTTTCCCATTCCACATAGCCTATACTCTACTCCAGTCGCGGCTGGTCCCGTGAATCAGTAGTGGGGCGGGGGATGCGGGAGAAAAACAAATCACTTACCTGTCGGCCGGCCAGCTGCTGCCTCTCTTCGGTCCTCTTCCTGGCTTCTGCTGAAACAGGAAGCAGGATAGGCTCCCCTGAGCCAATCAAAATGCTGCAATGCAGTGTTGTGATTGGAAAGCACCCAGGCTCCCCAAAGCCAATAACAATGCTACAATGCAGTGTTGTGATTGGTCTGAGCGCCGTGCTTCAGCGCTCAGATGGAGAATGGAAGCCTGGACATGTTCTCCACCCAGGCTGTAATGCAGCCTGGGTGCAGAACATGCTAAGGGCGCATGAATGTTTGGCTGGCCCAAGAGAGACCGACAAACATTCTGCACACTTAGGAGGGTGTTACCACTCCTCCCCCCTGAGCAGCTCAGCCCCACCCCACAAAATTGCCCCAGCACAGAAAAATAAAATTATGATTACATCACTTTATTATCATTTTATTTTTTAAGTTGAGCCTAGGGCATGCGCTGCTCTGCGAGACTTTATGTAAGGGCTTCAAAAATCTGACCACACGCTCGTGCTTGTGCTTTTGTTTTTGTCACAGCCTATTGGCCTTTGCGTGCGTCTTTTTAACAAAGACAGCACGCAATTGGGCAAAGGCGGGTGCATGTCCCACCTTTCTCAACAAATGTAACCGCCCATGGCCTATTGCTTGCGGTTACGCGCAGCAGCGGCATCTGTTTCTCATTATGACCATGTGTTTATAATTAGCGCGTTCGCTTTGCTGCCGCGCTCGCTCGCCCCCACTCCTCTCTTGCGTGTTCTGGTATTCTTTTTTCCCGCCTCCTCTTGCTTCCTGCCCGTCCCTTTAATATTGCCCCATGGAGCTGCTGTCTCATCCGCATGTGCTCAGTAGGCACAGAGGCACGTTAATACTAAATGCAAAAAAATACAATGCTGCCGGTAGCCTAACAAATACAGGGGAACGTCAGCATTTAAAGGTATAAAATACATTGCATTGCCATGCCGAAAATGCACAAAAAAAGACGCAAAATACCCCATACAATACATATAGGGATGGCTTACACACATTGGGCATTGTAAGGAAAATAAAGTGCAGAGTCTTAGTAAAAATGCACAGAATACCACGCAAAAACAGGCGCCAGCAGGCTCATTGTATAAGTAGCTGTGCCATCTGTTTTTTTTTTCCACTTTCCTTATCTCTTGTGTGTTCCAGAACTCTCCCCTCCCCATCCTCCCACCCCGCCCTCCTACCATTAGTTGTTATCTACATATTTTAAACAAGTCCTCGGGCTCTTTTTCGCACTGGCAAGAACTGTTAACAGGAAGCAGACCAGTGGCTGTATAGTAACAGTATGCAAACACGTACATTGCAGCCACCCGCCTTACAAGTTACAAAATACACTGCAGGGGCCGCATAATAAGGTATAAAATAAA
Organism: Calotriton arnoldi; assembly: GCA_963921515.1. Taxonomy (NCBI): domain Eukaryota; kingdom Metazoa; phylum Chordata; class Amphibia; order Caudata; family Salamandridae; genus Calotriton; species Calotriton arnoldi. The sequence continues at coordinate 66,552 of CAWUFW010012025.1, forward strand.
TTGCAGTGCCTTAGAAAAAATGTACATAATAACACAGAAAAAAAGGTCTCATAGCGGATATAGGTATGGCTTGCACATACCGGGTCTTTCTTCAAGGCAAATGCAGGCACAGAGGCACATTAATACTAAATGCAAAAAAATACAATGCTGCCGGTAGCCTAACAAATACAGGGGAACGTCAGGATTTAAAGGTATAAAATACATTGCATTGCCATACCGAAAATGCACAAAAAAGACATTTATTAAGTATATTGTACAACTGTGTTGAGAAATACTTATTTAACATGCATTTTTGGTACAACTATAGTGCAAAGTACATATGAACAATACTAATAACAAGGTAATAAAGTCATGGAACAAAATGCAGCTGTGCAATTACAAAAACAGTAAATTGCATTTCTAAAAATTCAAGCCTATACATACAATATTTTGCTTTTCATTTATTTGCAATAAAATTGTTTCTGCACACATGAACAACACAATTACAGTAAGGTACTTTAGAGTAATTTTTGGAGTATTACTATTAGTAATACATATTATTTTCGAAAATACTCAAAACTACCTTACTATGATTGGGTATTTATTTTATGCACCAACAATACTACTGCTAATACATTAAAACTAAAATTATTGTATTTATACACTTCAGCATTCGCAACATTACCTTACAGCTTTCTAATTCTGCATTCTGCCTCTTTACTTTGCTACCCTCTTAGTAATATTCTTTATAGATGCCATGCACTATAATTCGACACCAAACACAAAAAAAAAAAAAAAATTCTTAATAAAATTCTACAATATGCATAATAAATATGTTAAAAATTTCACAGACACTTATATAAAACATAACTAATACACATTTCCATAGGCAATAGGTCTCGCCTTCAGGGTATTAGAAGTTTTTTTTTTTTAATATATTACTGCATGTACAATTTTTCACACATTTATTAGATATAATGGGAAAATGTTTACAACATATAACTTTCTCTTTATCTTTCATATTATTACATATGGAACTTTCAACACACTTACTATAAATATTTCAAAACTTTATTAAAAAGTAATTAGTTAATGGAATTACTGTCACTTACAAAAATATTGCACAAAACTAAAAAATTAGAACATCCAAAAGGCGAGACCTATTGGCTATGCCAATGCTTGTCCTTTTTTGCCATGCTGAAAGGCACTGGGGCAACGCTCCTCCACCTTAGCGGAGGAGTCGACCCTGCTTTTCTCCTTCAGTTGTTCTGGACCAAGGCACAGTCACATGAATGCTAGCTTCAAATGGAATGGCATTGGCTTTGTTCGCCAGCATTGTTTTGTCGTCTTGTAGAGGAAGCGACCTGGTCATTCGTTTGAGATGCTTTTTTAATTCTTTTGGTGATACTTGAAGGTTCCATAAGCTTTCTGCATGAAGAGATTGAATTGCGTCTTTTAAAAAATAGTTCAGCCTGGCCTTCAAGATCAGATTCTTTATTTCGTCCCTGACCTGAGCTGATACAGTGTTGTTTTCAGCTAGATGAAAACCATGGCACATCTTAAGAAAGGCTTTTTTTATACCCCATGTGTGTTTCGTAAGGCTAAACTCTAGACGCAGCTGGGCCTGTGAGGTAAAGTTTGGAAGTGTGAATACTAGTCGGTATGTCTTAGCCGTCAGTGAGTCTAAAAGTCTTGCCATCTTGCCTGGTGCAATTTCTGTGCCATATTCTATTGTGGGTAGAACTTTTGCAGCCACAACTTTTAGTAGGGGCCTTAATACAGGAGCGTGCAAGGTTTTTGAAAGCTGTCGGAATCTTAACATTAGGGAGGCAGCCGTCGGCTTCATGATATTCATGTGTGAGATAAAGGATCCTCTGTAATCAAAAAACACTCAGGAACTTGTACTGTGAGGTACATGCAACCTTGAGACCACCGATTGTCCAAGCGACAGGTGCTCAAAGTCTCTTTGTGAATTGGACCACTTTGGTTTTAGCGAGGCTTACTTCTATTTTGTTCAAGCTGTGAGTAGTTGAAGAGACCATTTAGAAGGGGCTGCACCCCTACAGGTGCCAAGCTCAATAGCAGCAGGCTGTCAGCTTTTAAGATGTGTGTCATCGGAAGACCACAGAGTTTTAGAGAGTGTATATTTAAACAGTTTACATCATGTGACAGGTCTGAGATATAGATATTGAACAGCAGCTTGGCAATATCGCACCCCTGTTGTGGTATAAATCTTCAGAGAGATGTGTGAGCCGTCTCTGAAATTTACACGGAGCCATGTTCCAATATACAGGAGTTGGATTGCTCTCAGTATGGTGCTTGGGATTCCAACATATCTTCATTTCCGCCATATTAGTTTGCATGGGAGCCTATCAAAGGCCGCCTTGAAGGCAACAAAACAGGTGAAAGCCCGATTGATTGTATGGAATAAAGATCATAGAGTTTGCCCGTGCTGCAAGGTCTTGCAAGACCAGGATTGCTAAGTATTTGAAGTCCATGTATAATAATGCTATCCATTAATAGCTTCCTGGATTACTCCTATTATCGCCTTTGTAAATTGGGTGTTTTATGGATCCATGTCATGAGTCAAGTATTATCTGTTTCGGAAGCACTGATTTATATAATATGTACAGCTTTCTTGCCCAATATTCGATGTTAGATGGCAGGCCGGCCATTTGGACCAATGATGCTGTCTTCTTTGTTTTTTCTTATAATGTCTTCCACGGTGCTTAGATTTTGATTAGGATTCCTTGCTGAGCAGATGTTTAGTACAGTCCCATATTTGGCATTGCCGGGGAGCAAATCCTGACTGTCAGGCTTTGAACTTCCTTTTTGCGCTTATTGTACGATGGCACTATTAGCTGTGGTGGATTTCCTGGCCTGCCAGGCAGTTTAGAACCTTTATGTATTACACACAATCGTGTGGTGAGCAAATTTCCTCCCAAGTCATCATGCTAGCATTGTTTGTAGAGCAGTTCATTGTGTAATATGAACAGCTTTAGAGGAGCCTAACACTGTACAGCCTAGCAGCACCCATATTGTACTGTACATTAGTTGTTACTGCAATAATTACTTTGGACCTTTACTTATCAACTCACTTAGGACTTAATTTAACGAAATGATTTGTACAGCTAAAATTATGATTAACCATGCAGAAATTTGAAATAGGGGTTCGAAGAAGCTCAGCCTACAGAAAATTGATAAATCAGTCTATATAAAAGTAATGTCAGGTTACCAACCTTATCCAGATTACAAAATATGTATATTCAGCTTGATTTTTAACTATACCCATCACCAAAAAACTGAAAATAAAATAGTAACAAAAAAGGTATATGGCTATAGATATCCAAAGTAGACACAGCTCCTCTGCAGTAAAAAGCCGACTAACTGGAGTCTGGTGAAAAAGTATTTTATTAGAAGTGACAATAAAATAGACGTGGCGCATTTTGGCTCAGCAGTACGAGCCCTGTTCACTGATAGGTGCCATGCATATAAGTATATGTGCAATAGACAGTAAAAGCAGATTACATCGTCTTTTTCTAATTATATAATTCATTGATTTGGTCATAATTACATATTTGGGTCGGTGTTATACATTTTTTTATTTTGTGAGTCTCCATACTCTTCATTTGTCAGTAGCTCAAAAGCACTTTTCAATCCAAGTCCAAATAGTAATATGCTTGAATTATAATGAGCATTTTATAGTCATTTATAAGGGTAATGTCCTTCTCATCTATTGTATCTAACTCCATTGCCCAAGTGGTCTTGTCTTTTTTGTCGCCTCAGCTTATTATTGTCCATTGTGGTAACATGTGCTGTGTAATCCACAATCCTATCTTGAGGGGGTAGACAAACAGTTTCAGACCATTGTGATACAGACCATTCCATTGTAACCATTAGTCCCATTTCCCAAAAAAGTGGATAAATGCGGCAAAGTCAGTCTTAATTTGTCTCTAATTAAAAACATTTCTATTTAAGAATAATGCAACTTCAGCTATTGTTAATAAAATCACAACACTTACTTTTTACTTTTCATGTTGGTAAGTGCACTACCAACTCTTCACTTTTTTTTTTTAGACCATAAGGTTCTCATATTTCCAGATTTATTATATAACAAGATTCAAGTTTGTGCAATTAATTTCTATTGGGTGTCTTAATGTAATATCTAGAGCAAAAAATGACTTCTGTCAAATCCTCATGATGTTTAATAGTGTCTACCTACTGAATATTTCTGATCACGATTGATGATGACCCGAATGTGTTCCAGAATGCGCTACTTAACCTGGAAAATGGTGCTTCATATATATCAGCAAGGGCATTCTTTACAATATACCATGAAATCTGACCTGCAGCTTCTGTATTTCATTATTATACATGTTTTCTGCTGTATGGGGTGTCATATTCTATGCCACATGCCTGTGTTTACATGCCTTGCAGTTATTGCATAGAAAGAATCCCAATGGTTCATCACCTAGCCATAGTGTATGTGTGAGTGTTGATAGATGACTTCTTAACATCATACCTCTTAGATTGTTTACATCTTCTACAGGTTATATTGAGGGAATCTCCTATGTATTTAGAAATAGTCCTTTCATTCTTTCGTACATCTCAGTTTTTGGACAATATATTTTTCACCCTGTGTGCCTCATTGCTACAACTGTTGATGACTTTGATTCTATATGGTTCTTTTGTCGATACCATGGGTATGGAGCCAAGAATCCCCCGGGGAAGTACTAACATGATCATGCACAGCTGGCTGTTGGCCATGGATGAACCCTTATACAGATCTACCGTGGCTGGGGACATGTTTCTGTACGCAGGTACAGGGATTAAGGTAGGATACCGAGAGCCTGGTTGTCGAAGAGACCGAAGTAAGCTACTAGGTAAAAGGTCACCTGTGTTTAGGACCATTATGTTGTGTGGATGGGACACAATGTATGTAATCGGTCTGTACATGATGGGACTAACCTAAAGGACATGACACCCACTCATAAAAAGGTCAACAAGGTCAGCTAGGTAATAATAGTAAATGCTAAAAGAGGCATAAAAAAATCCTTTAGGTTAAAAGCATACTAAAAAGCATTAAAAAAAAGCTCTTAAAAAGCATCCATAAAAAGGTCTATATGAAAGGTATTCTTCCCTAAAGAATCATTCATAACAAGGTCCTCTATATTTTGAATATAATGTCATTGTTTTTCTGAGCACCTTGAAAGCCATTATGTTCATATAGAGCAGATAATAAAAACGAAGTCTATTCGACCTTCAATTTGGTACATGTTTAAAAAGTGCCCAAACGATTCCCAGCACAGGAAAGGCCGGATTGTTTAAGAATCCTGCGCTGAAGACTCAACATCACTGTACATGTCATCTGCAGGAGGTAGTCCTTCTAGTACCTCCAGTATGAGATCCAATGAGCAGAGGTGGTTATCACTAGTTCCCAAGGCAGCCGTCAGGGAAGAATTAGATGCCTGTGTGCCTGAGACTGATGCCTGCACATCCGTGGTGGAGCTGATTTCCATTCCAACAGGAGCTGAAGCGTCCAGTGGAGGTTCTAGGAATGCCATCATCAACATGGGAATATGCTGTGGACAACTGTGCACATGGACCCGCAAAGGCACCAGGAGCATGTCTGTCCGGCGGCGCAACCGATTGAAGTGTAAGACAGAGGTCCAACACGCGTCCGAATCCGCAAAAGAGGCAGCGGAATATTGGCAGAATGCAGTCAAGCCAGGCTTTTCTGAAAGGCAGGAACCAATGCTCACTCAGCTCTCGTAGCCGAGGTGTACCCACGAAGAACACCAATCGCTCACGACAACGTCGCTCCAGCAGTGTTCTCTCCATGTCTCGAGTGATGTTGACTTCCAGTGCGAAGCAATAGAATTAAAACCAGGGTGCCCGCTATTGAAAGCAGGACCAAAGGAAGCCCTCCAAAAACGCTTTCAAGTACGGAGTGTATAAATGATGGTATCACTCCGAGAATGGTTTGAAAGGTGGTTAACAGACCTGATCCAATACTCTTAAATAAGTGTACTATCCCCCGCGTATCAGACATGTTAAAGATACGATGGACCATTTCTCCGAAATGGAGCGGGAAGTTCGTATGGACCAGAGCCTGTATCTCTGCCGAAGACCTTGCCACTTGGAGATCAAAAGTCTCTCGGGCTGAAGTTAAGGCCACATTGTGGTGAAACAGCATGGCTTTCAGTCTGCTCAGAGATGCAAACCCTATGTAGGATACATTCAGTGAAGGCCACAGTGGTGCCTCCCTAACTGTGCGAGCTAGGGGAAACAATACTTGCTTAAAACAAATAACCCTGGAGTTGGAGTTGACGGTCACTAGATAAGCAATGCCGGGCGTCATACCACAGCAGCCTTGGTCATTCAGCATCAAGTAACTCGAAAACCGGATGAATTACGGCAGCTGGAGAACCCTTCAGGTAGCAGGACAAGTTTGCTATTGCCGCATTACATGCGCTGTGCAGCGACTCTTCCTTACACACTAAAGACCCACTTAAGGCCTTTTCGCAGTTTGAACCACTCAAGAAAACGTCCTTCTCCTTGTTCCTGCACCTATATGTGTATGGTAACTCCCAGTTTCTCGTATATACCCTTCGCCCAATGCTTCATACCTGCCTATTGGATAATATTTCAGGCAGTACTGGAATTGGAATGTCGTGATTGGCAGTGTGATATAGCCATGGATTAACCATTTTGTAGACGGTGATTCTGCTACAGTAAAAGGTAACTTCTCTAGTTTTTCAATGAGCAGCATGGTGTACTTCGCATCTCTGCATGCGATGGTCAATTGTCTTTCGGTCAGATTGTAAGCCAAAAACAGATTTGTCTCTTTAATGTATCGCCATGGAAGGTGGCCAGAACACAATGATTGAAGCATCCAGCTTAAAAGCATAATAGCACATAGCTGTGATTGCCCATGTTGTAGAATAGACAAATCTTGTTCCATTATGTCGATAGCTGAGGACACAATGTTGCCCAGTGAATAAATACGAGACAAGAGTGTGGTCATGCCATTGTCTACCACAGCTAACACCTTTTCTAGGTTAATTCTATCAATATCATGAAGTCTCTCTACAGCTTCCTGTTGGGAGACTTTCCAAACCTCATTATAGATGGTATATAAGAAGCGTTTCGTACGTGGTTTCTTGGGACCTAACAAGAAATCCCTAAGATCCATGTTGTCTGACAGAAGAGACAAGTGTTGTTTTACCTGTGATAGTGTTGAGATCTTTAGCCAATCTAGGCACAAATTCCAGACACTATAAGAAGTCACTACCCCTGGATCATCTGTGTGTACATAGCGTGGGTCGGGCCTATGGATACTAAACCCTTCGGTGGTACCCTTGAATCTTGAGTTACACATATTTGTGTCTACGGGCCAAACCAACCAACCCTTCCAACCGGGAGATGATGAATTGTATGTACTTGTACCATGTGCCCCTTCACTTGTTAGCGTGTTATTTGAAATACCCTTACTCGGTGTGGGTGAAGGGATGCTCGGTGTTTTCAGGTACTTGATTTTTGCAAACCCATATCAGGTAGTCTGTTGCACTGTTCTGTTCAGGAAGATCATCTGTAACGGTATGAGGCAAGCTCTAAATAAAGCCTCAGGTCCCTGAGCCTGCCACTCTCTTGTCCCCCAACTAGACTTTGTGTCTATGGTGTCTCTCCATTAGTCTAAACCCTGTATGGGGGACAAAAGGTGCTGCATGTATCAGCTTTGTGTTTGTTAGCATAATTTTCTTCGCTGTTGCATTAGATTGTGCTAGTTTGTAGCAAAACGATTCTGGGTCGGATGTATTGAACCCCGAAAAGAATGCAAATTTCTGTGCGAATGTGGCAGACTACCTTTTGGTGGTGTTGGGCAATGTTCCCATTGATGATACACATTAGCAGTGCGTGGAACACTTGTTCTATGCAAAAAATGATGACCATAATGCTGGCAACAAAACATGGTATTGTAGTCAGTTGTATCCTCATACAATTCCCTGTAAGAAAATGCAGCAGATTGTTCTAAATCTGAAAGCATAGTATTTACAGTCTCAATGTCCCAATCATCAGAGAGTGTACTGGGGTAATGAAATCATTTAAAGAAATTTTAAACAAATGTGGAATTTTCAAATGTTCAGTAGGGCCATATACATCATAAGAAACTTTATCCCAAACTATACCATCCGGTATTGGAATTGCTGTAATGTTCACCAGGAACAAGCCTTTGTTCATGGTCCTCCTGAGGCATGAGCCGGGAGAGACTCGATTATATTTGCGCCGATTTGCACATGAAATTGAATTCTGTTTTTAGCGGTTAACTTTTTAAAACAAATTTTATATTTTAGAGTGTCATATTAACGGGAAAGCTGCTCCTATTTGCGCCTTTGCACCTGCTCTTGAACTAGAGTTCTCATTACCTGTCAGTACCAGGGGTTTCACAGCGGGGCCGCCATTTTGCAGAAGTACCGTTAGCGGGCTAGTTGTTCTGCCCCTAATCCTTTAATTGGGGAGGCTGGTGCGAGCGCGCATAGCTGCGTCCTCCTGAAGCTTGAGCCGGTGAGAGACTCGATTATATTTGCACCGATTTGCACATGAAATTGAATTCTGTTTTTAGTGGTTAACTTTTTAAAACAAGTTTTATATTTTAGAGTGTCATATTAACATGAAAGCTGCTCCTATTTGCGCCTTTGCACCTGCTCTTGAGCTAGAGTTCTCATTACCGGTCAGTACCGGGGGTTTCACAGCGGGGCTGCCATTTTGCGGAAGTATGGTTAGCGGGCTAGTTGTTCTGCCCCATATCCTTTAATTGGGAGGCTGGCGCGAGCACGCCGAAGGCGCGCCTAAGGCAAGCTCGTCTGCGCCCGTCCGCGCTCGGCCCGTGTCCAGCGCCAGAACCCCTGCCCGTGTGATTGTAGGTAAGCCGAGCACCTTACAATACTCCAGTGAGATGCTGCGGAGCTTAAATGCCACGGGAAATTCTATCGGGTGCCTATGTCTCGCATTCTATTCAAAGCCCCCCTCAGGTCCTGTGATCTGTCCTAATTGTAATACCTGCCTTCCAGGATTAATATATGGGTCTAGTGAGACACAATGTCAGGGAAGCTTAATTAAAAGTGTTCAAGGGATACCGACATTAAAGTGCACACTGGTGAATTCAAGATCTCTGGTAAAACATAGTATTGAGTGTGCATCACTCGTGGATGAGGAAATTAAGGTGGCATTTATCACGGAAACTTGGACAGACGATGCCTCAGGCCCAGATTTAGTAAAAGCTACACCCCCTGGATACCTTTGTTATACCGTGAATAGGCCAGACAGGAAGGGGGAGGACTAGCGGTAATTTACCATGACTCAATCAAGGCAGCTTTTCATACAGCCTCAAACACAGCATGTGAGGCTTTGGATTTTAGTCTTTCTTTTGCCTCGCTCCACATGTTCAAAGGCACCCTGTTGTACAGACCTCCCAGTCCAAGGAATGCCTTTGTAATATCATTGGGAAATTTACTGGAAGAGGGGATCAGTGCTAACTCTTATACTATACTGGGTGATTTTAATTTTCATCTTGAGATGCACAAGTACCCAGACATGGTCACCCTTATAGATTTGATGAATAGTGTCGAGTTTGGACAAAAAGTAACTGGGCCCACACATGTCGCAGGCCACACGCTGGACGGCATCTTCTCTAATAACCCATCTCTTTCGTTTACGGGCCTACTGCCTTTAGAGTGGTCAGACCACGCAGCAGTACTGTTTGAATGGGCTATCCAAGACCCCCGCGCGGTTGGTAGACCCCCAAGAGACAAAGGGAAGTTAGAGCGTGGAATAAAGTGGTGGGTTCAGATTTAGCAGATTTACTTACCGCCACAGCATATCCTATGCCCTCAGACGTGGAGGAAGCCACCACGCTATATACCAATTGGCTAGAAGCAGCATGTAATAAACTGGCCCCTAAGAAAATACTTACCCTCAATAGGGCACAACCTTCCGCCCCTTGGTACACACAAGAACTTAAAGACCAGAAGGTGTGCTGTAAACGTCTGGAGAGAAATTGGAGGAAAGAGTACAAAGAATCAGAAAAAAGCATTTACAACTAAAGCCTCAGGATCTACAAACAACTGATTTTTAAAACTAAACAAGATTTCTTTGTTAACCGAATTAACTTAGCTAAAAATGTGGCCAAAGAGCTGTTTAAAACAGTAACCAGTTTAGCCCACCCTCGCCCAGCAAACATCCCAAAGAGCCAGGGCCTTTGTGATGAAATTGCCAATTTTTGCTGGGAAAAAGTTGAGTCCATATTTTCTTCATTTAAAGGACCAACCACAAAGGATACTACGGACCAAATAAAGGGCCATAAGCCAATGTCCGATCTACAGCCTAGCCTCGACGAGTTTGCTCCACTATCTACTTTGGACACCCACAAGCTGCTTATGTCTATTAAATCGGGATCCACTTATGACCCATGTCCGGTCACAGTGTTAAAAATGGCCCCTGAACCTATTGTGCTGACTCTTACCTCCCTCTTTAATGCACTATTCTCAGAGGGGCATTTTCCTAGAGTTTGGAAAAGAGCCTCAATACTGCCACTCCTCAAAAAACCTAGTCTGGATCCTAAGGATCTAAATAATTTCCGCCCCATTTCACGTCTCCCTGCCCCGGCTAAAATGGTGGAGAAAAGTATGAATGCCCAATTGAGTACTTTTTTGCGAGTTACTGAAGCCTTAGGTCCCACTCAATATGGCTTCAGAGAGGGTCACAGCACGGAGTCCGCACTAATAAAATCTACGGATGAGATCAGGGTAGCCCTTGACCGGGGCGGTAAGGCCCCCTTGATTATGCTGGACCTCTCTGCGGCCTTCGACACGGTCCATCACGATTTGTTGATGGACCGGTTGCGGGAATGCGGAGTTCAGGGAAAAGCCTGGAAACTATTGAATTCCTTCCTCTCCGAAAGATCGCAAATTGTATCATTGGGTGATTTCTATGCTACTCCGTTCAGTCTGCCTTGTGGTGTTCCTCAAGGGTCATCTTTGAGTCCCACACTCTTTAACGTATATGTATCCTCCCTTGCTCCTCTTATCAACTCCTTCGGCTTTTCCCTCACCTCTTACGCCGACGACACACAAATTGTGGTGTCATTGCAGCCCGGCCAGGAGACTGGAACAGGTAAACGGTTCCAGGTTTGCATGGAAGCAGTGGGGAGGTGGATGTCCCAAAATTGTCTTAAGCTTAATTCCAGTAAGACGGAAGTGGTCCTGTTTGGGAATGATCCTAGCTTCTGGAACCCAGACTGGTGGCCGGACACTATGGGTCCGCTCCCAACCTCCACTGGGAAAGTTAAAAACCTGGGAGTGATAATAGATGACAGACTTAACTTCGGGGCTCAAGTTAATGCAGTGGCCTCTGCCACATCTTATGTCCTAAGGACATGTAAGAAAATATTGCCTTTCCTGCCAAAGGACAGCCAGCGTTTGGTGATCACCTCATTGATTACATCAAGGTTAGACTATTGCAATAGTCTATATCTTAACATTCAGGAGCGTTTTGTGCATCAACTCCTGCAGAACGCGGCGGCCAGAGTGCTTTCAGATATACCCAAATTTGCCTCGGTCTCCGGTGAAATCCGTAGACTTCACTGGCTACCTGTAAAGAAACGAGTGCAGTTTAAATCACTCTGCATGGTCTTTAAGGCTCAACAAGGCATAGGACCAGACCATCTGAGGCGGCAGTTGCAGTGGTTTGTGCCCAATAGACCCCTGCGCTCTCTCGGAGAAAAATTGGTGATAGTACCTCCTACAAAAAAAGCCAGGTGGGGAGGTAAAAGTTTTAGCGTCTGTGCGACTAAGGCTTGGAATGATCTTCCTTTCCACCCGAGGAATAGCTCGGATTTACTCGGATTCAGGAAGGCCTTAAAGACCTGGCTTTTTGACTAATTACTTCATCCGGTTATTTGCTGTGCTTTTGGAGGAACGTAGCTAGCGCCAGGACACCTCAGGGTAACAGTTGCGCTTTACAAATCTCCTAACATTAACATTAACATGACGTATGTGGTTTTAGGACCAAGTTCACGGGTTGTACTGCAGAGCGTTCTGGGAGATAATGTCCGTTCAGAAGCAGAAAAAAGACAGTCACTGTGCCAATCCAAATTAACAGGTATACTACCCCTATTGCGAATCAAAAATGCAACCAAGGTGGTACTAAGTTAGTCCTTTTGAGCAAAAGATAGAATTGGCGAACTTTCTCTTTCCTTGAAATGGGTGGCGTTTGATCAGGTTCACTTGGATCTGAAGAGAAATCATCGAAGTTGATGAAGTAGCCAGACGCAGTTCGATCTATCTTTGGTAGCTCAGCAGGTTTTGTAGAACTGGCAGATGTCGTTTGAAGGCACATTAATGTAGACATCATTGTTGGGCCGAATTGCAACTTGTATTGTTGTTTCTTCTTGATGTTTTTCAATTTCAACTGGAATGATTTGTGCTCCATTATTCGTTACTCCTTCAGATCGCGTAGTGGAGTCTTGAAAGGTTATTAGTCTTCCCATCTGAAATTCCTGTATAGTAGCAAGAGGAGGTCTGCGGCTACTCAGGACCCCACGCTGCCTACTGTTGAGGATCGGCCACATGATGCGGTTTGATGAGATCAATGGAGACGAATCTTTTTTGCCGGCAAGAGGCGGAAGAAGTACTGTTCTTGTTCCCACTACCGCTAGGACAGGTACAGCTGTTCTGTATGATGACCCAAACTCTCTTCTGTCCACAATCTTTTCCCTCACCAGGTCCCCAATCTTCGGGACCCATGCAGGTCTTACCGGAACTGGTTTCACTTCCCCAGTGGCAGTGCGTTTGACTTGCACGTTGCTTTGTAACGCTCAGAATTCATTGAGTTCCTGTAAAACAGCCAAACGGTCATTCAGTTCAAATGGTTTTGCATCCGCCACTGTACTGGCAAAATCGAGATCAGGTACCCACATTCTTGTTCCAAACAGGATTTCATAAGGGGTACGACCTCCCAAGGATTTTCTTGCCATATTATTTAGTGCCCTCTGGACCCCATATAGGTGATTGACCCAACTACCACCCGAGCCTAATGCCCTTGCTGTTAAGGATTGCTTTAGGTACCAGTTTTTCCTCTCCACCACCGAATTTCCCTCGGGATGGTAGGGTGAGGAGTACCGCAAGGCCACGTTCATACTTTCCATGGCTTCCTTGTAATCCCCAGAGCTAAATGCAGGGCCACGGTTGGAATGTAATGTACCAATTGCGTATGTCCCGATGAAGACTCCCAAATCCTTTATAACAATTCGGGCGTCAGCCGAGCGCTGGGGCCAAACCCATAGGAATCTAGAGCATGAATCCACCGCCACCAAGATCTACTTGTAAGCCCGTCTGAATTTAAGGGGCTGCAGTGGTCCAAATAAACACATGCGAGGGGTCTGTCTGAAATCAGTGATGGTGTTTGTGGTGGCCTGTGAATGGTGGAACCCTTCATCTGCTGGCAAATATCGCACATCAGGACATAGTCCTTCGTTTGTTTTGTCAACCCCAACCACCAGTAGCGCTGCTTCAATAATGAAATTGTTGCAGTGACTCCTGTGTGTAATGAGCCCAGACCCTCATGTGCAGGTAGTATTAAACTTAATCTGCGATCTTTGTTTGGTATTACTCTATCCCCCACTCCTGGAATTTGAGCATACGGTGTGTTGTGCGCATCTAACTTGTAGGAGTACTTGAGTGGAAAGCCTTTTGGCAGGACGGCAGAGCCGTTCTTTGTGGAATTGATAGCTACTATAGTGTATCTCCGTCTATTCTCGTGTGTGAACGAGTGATTGCGGCAACTGCAGCAGTTCGCACTGTCGCCTTGGCGGCTTCATCAGCCAATGAATTCCCTTCAACGTGTATGCCAACACGCTGATGACTCAAGGTGTGAATAACTTGAGCCCGTGGCAGGCATGCTTTCAGCTTTGCCACTTGTTCCCATAACAATTTGTGTTTTATCGTGCAAACCTTGGAGTCTCTGAACCCATTCTGGCCCCAGTAGTGAAGGTATTCATTGTAAGATTGCACACAGTAAAACGAATCGCACACAATCAGTGTGGGGAATTCCCGATCCGTATACTGTAGTGCTAGTATCAGGGCTTTCAGGTCTGCCAGCTGCGCTGTACAATCTCCCAGAGATTGCGTAGTCGTATTGCTGGGATGGAACTTGCCATCCTGCATCTGACCTTTCACTATAGCACACGCAGCGCTATATTGCTGTTTACTTCCTATGGCGGGCTGAGCAGAACCGTCAGTGTAAATGATGTATTCCTACTGATCTAGAGGCAAGATTTCATTCAGGAGAGGGTATTCTTGTTTGTACTGCAGAAATTCTTGTGTTTTCAGTGTAGGATCATATCTATATTCTACATGTGTTGCAGTGAGAGAATTAGCTCATTGTTTCCATCGTGGATGCAGTGCCTTTGCATTTGGAATGCTGGCTTTGGTTACCGCATCTAAAGTTGGTATTGGGGTTACAACAATGATGCGTATCCCCTGTGCTAGTGCTCTTTCTCTCCCTAGAGCAGTCTGTACTGCCGTCAGTATTTTTTCTGTTGCTGCAAATCTATTCTCAGCATTCGTGTACAAATGAGATTTGTACGCGATTGGAACTGTCTCACCTCCATTGAACTTGTTGTAGGTATACCCTGATAACCTGGGGACGACCCGTATTACCAGGTTGCAGACGTATACTCGTGTCTGCAAGTGTTTTGAAGCTATCATGTCAGCTTGAACTGAACGTAGAGTGTCTGTATGTTTTTGAGTCCACTTGTTTGCTGTGAAATCTGGTCTGATTAAGTCGTAGAAAGGTTTGACTCTTCCAGCGTAGTCTTGAATGTATGTTGTGCTGAAATTTAGAAATCCTAAAATGGATTGTAAACCCTTCAGAGTTTTTGGAGGCTGGATTAACGCGCATTTTTCAACAAAACAAATTGCGGGCAGGCTTTTGCCTTCACTTGACAGCTCATATCCCAAAAATAGGACGCTGAGATGGGCAATTTTTGATTTTTTAAAGTTAAATTTGTAGCCTAAATTGCAAAACCAACAATTGTGTTGTTCACCCTGCACAAGTGTTCAAGTAATTCATCGTCCGTCAGATAGTTATCATCTATGTACGACACTGCCTCCTCATCGCAAGTTTGTAATAGCTCTGACACTCTTGCCAAGAACAGCCTGGGGCTGTTTTTATAGCCTTGGGGCAGATGACAAAATTGACGCTGATTGCCTAGGGCAGAAAATCCTGTTAAATATCTGCTTTCAGGAGCTATATTTTGGCAGAAGAATCCATTCGAGATATCTAGTGTTGTTTTGTATTTCTTCCGCACAATGTTATTCATTAATGCGGCACTATGTGCGTTCTGAACTGCAAATGTTTTTGTGCATGTGTTCAAGTGTCTGTAATCTAAAACCTAACGATATTTGTTGTCAGGTTTCATTACTGGAAACAAAGGGTTGTTCATTGATGAGGTGAAAGTTTCAATCACACCTTGGTATTCTAGTTGGTCTAAGATTTCTTTGACCTGTTTCATTGCTTCTTTAGGTCTCGCCTAGCGACGCAGCGAAACTGCTCGCTAACGAGATCTATTGTCGTCGACTTCAGTTTGGAAGGGGGACAGGAGATGTGCACTTTCCCAGACTGCCGATGTGCTGCTCACGGTGTGTCTATCAGCTTGGTCCCGGACAGCACATGGGCACGGCTCGGCTTGCTCGCTCCCTCTCTTCCCTCCCGGAGGTCTGCATGCAGGACAGGACTCAGGAGATATGCACGTGTTCAGCTGGCAATGTCCTCACCCTTCAGCTCTGCCTCTGCCCAGGCATGGAAGCGCGTGCTGCCCTCCATAATCAGCAGGATGTGCCGACGCCGAGGCTCGAACACGGATCCCCAGCTCTCAAGTTGTCAGCTCTAACTGCTGCGCCACAGACTGTCTCTCACTCTGGGCATCCCTGTGTTCGCCTTAAAGGGTCTGCTCTGATGTTTGCCGAGCCACATCTTTCCTTTTTTCGGCGCGGCTCGCAAACTCTAGTTTTTTGATATTTTACGTTTTTCTATTGAAGCGCTTACGAGTATTTGCGGTGGTGGTCGGTGAGTGGGAATTGTCCACAACAAGGCAGGTTCGCACGTGTACAGCAGTATGTCGAAAACCAGGAATTGGGGACTGATGTCCATTTCTGTTTTCATTTCCCTCTGGCTTTCAAATGCTAAAACGCTACTTTCTGATTTAGGATTACTCGCTTATTTGTGGCGGACATGTGACTCACCCAAGTCACATGACCGTTTCAGGTATTCCTGGCTTTCTAGCCAACTTTCAGTGCTCTGTATACTCTCACTTGCAACCCCCAAACGTATTCTGAGAAACGTGAAACTACGGGTCCCAGAATGCAAATTTCTCTCTGACTCAAGAGCTTGTGCAGGGTAAAGGAGTCACACTGCACACTGCAGAGAGATTACGCAGCAGACGTGTGTTAAAAAAAACATGCTTTGTTCCATCACAGTAAATAAAAAAATCTGCCAACTGAAAAAGTAAAATTCATCAAATTTACACAGATTAAGTGCATAATAGGAACGCGGGAGGACAAACAGCAGGCCACGCGGGGGAAATAAAGTCTATTTTCCGCGTTCTGTACCTAAGTCGCAGCTTCCTTCTTCTCGGCGCTCGGAGAGTGTTATCACCTTTGTGACAAGCACTCCATTACGTGGAAAGGAACTACCCGCTTCTCCCACACGTTTGCTTACTTAAAGGGCCAATGTTGCACTGGAAGCTTTCCGACAAAGCCTGTTACATTGCTTCCAAGGGCCTCGCCCTTCACGGGCTCCTCGGCTGCCAAGGTGTTCCATATCACTTCCCGTCCTGGCTTTTCAGACACAAGAAAATTGCATTCATTGACCTATAGTTTTACGTTTCTTGTATTAACTATGAAATCGTAGGGGCAACTGGACAGTGGTGCTGAAGTCTCCTCCCTTTTTGAAAGGCATTGGGTATCAGCTGTGGGTTTCGGGGACCCTGGAAATCTACTAACAGAATTACTGATGATCAACAACAGAAGTCTGCTTATCTTTTTAATTGGAACGCATCTTTTTCTTCAGCTGCAAGATTACTCCCCACCGGAAGAGGTCCTGACACATGAGCCTGCGCTGCTGGGATTCAACTTAGGTGGTCTTTACTAAAGCCTTTCGTATCCTAATTTAGTTTAAAGCAGTCAAAGTGATCTCATTAAGTAATCAAGCAAAGGGTAATACAAAAAGAGTAATCGTCCACTGCTACAAAATGCAGAGTGGTGTAATCACAGGCACTCAGCCTAATCTCATTCAGGTAATGTGTTCTGAATGATATCCTTTAACCTAATGCTGGCTCTATTAGTCCGAGCAATCAATGTACTTCAGGATTCTAATGCAGGGAGAATGTGGAGTACTTTAAGCCAGTTTCTTTGGTCCGAATCAAGGTTACGTATTTTTAGTACAGGATAAAGTAATCTGTGTGCACCCCGTTTTGTAGAGTCCTTTAATCTACATATTTAGGAATCAAATGCAGACTGAACACGTCGAAGAAACATGAAATGCATAGGGAATGTGTTGAAGAACGACGACACAGCACCTGCTATGCTGCTCCTTGTGCTAGACTCCCCCTGTGTGCTCGGAAGCTTGCAATACTCCTACCTCTACTACATTTGAAGAAGGCTTGCACTGCTAAGGCCTGTGTTCTAATTCTGTGTATGTAAGGACACGTGTAATGTTGCTGCGTATGCTGTACCTGCTCAACATTTGTCCGTGATTTGTCACTTGTGTGGCCATGTAGGTTTGCGGTGCTAGAGACCAAGTTACTCTACTTCTTGCTCTGGGAAAAAGTGGCAATGCTGCTGAAACTCTGCCCGCTGCGATTGCTCACACTGTACTTGTTCAGTGTATACCCTACACAGCAGCTGCAAGTGCAGTGAAACTGGAAAATGTGTTTATTTATGTAAGCATTCGTTCACTAGTATATGTAACTTGGCGCTAGGAACCGCAAGCAAGAGCTGAAAACAGGGGGGCAGTGGTTGCTATTTTTTGGGGGGGTGGAGTGGGAGGGCAAAGCTATAAGTGGGCCGGGTGTCACCAGCAGTTTTTTAAAGGGGGGGCCTCTAAACGGGTCTCTATCGGGCTCTGTTTTGTGCCCTGGCCCTGACTGCAGTGACAGCAGGCACATCGATGTGCATGTGCTCACACTGCCCACTTCTCACTAGTGGAGAAGTTACGACATGATGTCATGCCAGGTGAGCGCTGTAGGGGAAGGGAAATCCTTTAAAGAGAGTCATTTCCTCTCTGGATTTCCCTTCTCTTTTTGAAACGCAAGAGCAGCAACATCGTTGTGGTGTCACCAGGGCTTTAAGTGGAAGCTTTTTCAATATTATATACAAGCCATAGTTGCTGCTAATTTATCTTATGCAACTAACAACCATTGACAAGGCCAATCGTCCTGACTTGTTGTAGGTATGAGGTTACTTGTTGACACATATATCTGGATGCAATGACAGAAACAGCAAAATGCAAGTCGGGCGGCACACTATGCTAAGCACAGATTTCTTGCTTACGTGTTTTTAAGCAACGCCCTTAATTACAGTAGCCACACCCCTTTGAGAGACCCCCCAGTTTTTTTCATCCCACTTAAAGCCCGGGTGGGGGGTCTTCTTCCAGGGAAGCTAGAGCTCCTTCTCTTTTACTGTACCTGTTGTGTACTTAAGGAAAGCAGCTGCATCACCTGTTCTGTGTGTCACTGAAGCGAATTGCGGCTGCCTGTGCTTACCTGTTGTATGTGAGGTGCAGCCGGGAAAGCAGACACTACACTGACTTTGAGTATGAACCTCTCTTACAGGCACTTATTTTAGGAAACCCTACAATAAACCGGCAGCAGGAAGGGAGCAAGGATTTTCTGTGCTACTGAGAAAATAGCATTTTGCCATTAGCATGAACCCTGTTCGGTAAATAAGAGCCTATGTTCCTACATTTTCTTATAATTTGTTGGTGGAGCGCTAACTTACTGCCTTACCTCCGCTATAGAAAGCGCTATTTCCAGGGCTTTAAGTGGGCCGGGTCTCTGTGGCTTCCAGCGCCTCGTCAGGAGGTAATATAAGCTATTTAAATTCAAAAACGAATGCACGAGCAGAGCCAGAGATCTCTTCAAAGTGTAAACAGGCAACAGAGGTACTATAAGTAAGCATTTAGCAAAGCAAATCGTTGTGGTTTCTGTTAAAAGGTTTCCTCACGCTTTAGACAGAATTAACAGGTGCCTAAATCAGTGCAAGCGTAAAGTTGTGAAAATTTCCACTGCTACCGTACAACACACCATACCCTAAAAAGTGCTATTTTAATGTGTTTAGCCGTCATTGGGTGTCACCAACAAGAGTGCCCTGAAGCTGACGCCTTATCACACCATATAGAAATATTAAGGAGCTTCACTAATGCAAAATGTATAGCACAGAGAGCAACAATGCAAGCTATATGCACAAGTACAAAGACACACAACACCAGTGCAATCTAAATGTAATATGAACAGCGATAAAAAAAAACTCTGAGAACGTTCACAGCAACGTTAATAGGCTTCTTATTCCCTCCTTAATACCGCCTTGTCTTCATTTGTAACCTCCCATGAGGACTGGCCCTTTTACTTCTGTTACATGGTATGTCGTATTTAGTCTGTAAGCTCTTTTTTCTTTGAGTTTCTCCTACTGCAGGCACGACATGCTTTCCTGCAACTTTCATCGCGACATGCGCGCTTTCACTTTACAAGCAGCCCAGGACAATGGCGGCTCCTTCTTTTAAATGCAATAGGTCTCGCATTTACAAGGGTTTGAGCTACTGGCATTGTAAATGACAATGACCTTTTATTTATGTGTTAATTATCAAATTAGATAAATAAAAGGCATTGTCATTTACAATGCCAATATCTTAAACTCTCGTAAATGCGAGACCTATTGCATTGCAAATGCTTGTTTTTAATAGGGTACTGTCTATGTGGAGTTGGAGTAGTTGGGATCATGTGGTGTTTTGACAACACGTCTCACCCTACATGGTTGCGGTATAATGCCGGAGCTAGCGCTTGCGCCCACTCCTGCGCATATGAGTGTTTTAAGGAAACAGGAACGAGATCGGAAAGCGTAGGCAAAATGATGCTTTCACTTTTTGGGCAATCCATTATAAATTCAGGTGGCCAATCTTTTTCTGCTAGCAGGATGTCATATCCAAATGTCAAATTTTCCCAAAAGAGACCTTTAATTTTTCTTGAGATGTCCCCCTCTATTTGGAGATTAATTTAGTGTAGACGGTGTGGGACACTCACTCTTGTATCAGGTGTTTCCACCGTGATGTATTCATTCAATACTGCTGTCACCAGAAATCCCTTCAGGTTCTGGAGAGCTATTGTTACTTCTGCCGCTCTGTCTAGCATCGTCAGAGCCCATTCCCCGTTCAGAAGCTGAGTCCTCTGTAACCTGGGCATTTCTAATTTGTAAGCTGGCTACCTTCTTCTTTTTGAATTGAGTCTTTGCTTTAGGTTGCTCTTCCTGTTTGATAATGAAATCTGAAGTGCGATGTGTTTCCTTTTTCCCTTTGGTTGATCTTCAATTTTTGGTTCTGACTGTCCTTGCCTCTCCGAGTTTTTTGATGAACCCTGAAAGGAACGAAAGGAACGTGCATCAGTATCCTGATACCTGTCAGGTTTCCTAATATTATCCCGATTCCTAAGGTTGTACCTCTTTTCAGAGGACTCCCTTTGGGGAGACCCACCCCTTGATCGTGAAGTGTTTCGGTTATTGTTATGTTTGGATTGATTATTATTATCCCATTTCTTTTTAGAAGAAATGGGTGCTTGCTTTGAGTTATCCTTATCAGAACTGCTCACCACTAGTGGTTTCCCTGGTTTCGCTCCCAAACTATCTCTACCTAGTGAAGCATAGGTTTCTTCAATAATTTTTGGTAATGCACGCTCCTGATTTGAAGGAGTTGTTTCCCTTAGGCGTTGGCGTATAGCCACCGCTGCTGCTTCCCCCTTAATGTTGCTCAGCATAATTGCCAAGACTTGGTCAAAATTACCCATCAGTTTCATCCCCAAGACCAGGGCAGGTCCTGCCCCGTACTCATTTTTTATCTGTTTTGATATTTCAGGAATAACTGATATGGTTGGGGTACCGTGTATTCTAATGTATACTGCAGCAAAGATTGTTCCCCAGGTGGTACAATCCTTAAGTGAGGGAACCATTCCCATTGGCAAGCAAATTGTTAACATTCTGTGTTTTTCCTGCGGACCCGTACGGGGAAATACTGCTTCCAACTGTGCTATTTTTTGAGCAATCCAGAATGGTACTTGATCCCTTTTTGATGGGAACGCACCCATTATTGCTTTTAGTGTTTGTGGACTAATTATTGATGTGGGCTGGGTCTGGACTATTCCAGGTGGAGCAGCTCTCCCAGGTTTCAATGTGACTGTTCTCATGATGAACTGGTCAATATGTCTGTATAGCCTGACTACGTCTTTGTAAAGTGTACGCACTTCTCCTATTTGGAGTGTCTATATCAGGATGTGGCGTGTAAGTCGCTAAAACCGGCCATGTCGCTCCTCCTATGCTGAGCGGACCGAGTCTTACGACCGAAGTTGTGTGATTTAGGGCGCCTTTAAACCAGTTTTTATGTTGCTGGTAAGTTAACGGAACTTCAATGTCCTCGTATGGGATGTATTCTTCCGGTGGATCCACTTCAATGTATTCGTGGAATACTAGTGTCTGTGGATCTGCAGGTGGGAATTTTACCCAGGAATAGAATACCTCTGATCCGAACACCTCGTGTGCCTCAATCACGAAGGTAACATGGCCACCTGTTGCAGGTAATCCATGTTCTAACAATTTCAGAGTTACTCCCTGTCTGCAGTTTTCTGTAATGTTAAGAGCGTTAGCAAATTCATCTCCTTCCACTGCTACTCACAGGTTCAGTCATTTTGGAAGGAGAGGAAAGTAAAAGATTTTAAGAGGTAGGGTTTAGCACAATATGGGAACCTTTAATCCTCACAAGCTTGTCTAAAACCTTCAACCAATACACAGGGTGTGCCTGCTCAGCTTAGGCGGATTATCCTTCCCACTTCAGACGTCTCTGAAAAATGTGAGTAGGATTGTCTGAGAAACCACGACTGAACTGTTCAGATTTTACTGTTAATATAAGAACCTAACCAGGGGTGTCGAATTTAATAAAATATCTACTTGTCCATGGGGCAGGTTGCTTCATAAATCTACTTGTCCTGTAACAAAATCCATTTGTCCTGTTTGTGCCATGTAATGCGACGGAAAATTATGGCAGCAATCTCATTATATAAGAGCTCTGAAATAGCCTCTCTGATTATGCCAGGGCTCCTGCCATAGTAGGGTTTGAATACTAGAAATTCCTTTATCTTGCCACATTTCCCCAGCTCTACATACTGGGGCTGAAGGTAATGGTAATCATCAGTTCCAGGGTTGGAATGCCCTTTTGAGTTTGTGCAAACCTACTAACTTGCATGTTTCAAGGGTTTTCACCAACTCTTCTCTAATCTTTTCCCATACTGAGAAAGGTTGGAAATTGACTCCTGACAATGGCAGACATACTTTCTTCCAGGGTTGGGAAATAAGGGGTTAGAAGGAAAGTGAAAATGCAAACACTCAGATTTTCGCATGAGCAAATATACGTCTGCATATCTGCTCATGCTAAAATGCAGTTCACAAATATTTTCTAGGAGTACTGTTTCTTGGCCTACTTCAGTAAAGTCTTGTGAATTCACAAAAGCTGTATATTTGCACTTAATGCAAGGACGTGTGTGCACTTTTGAGACTTTATTTAATAATTGGGCCCCTAATTAGTTCTGGCGATAACCATGACCTTTTATGTTTATTAAAACTCTCTCTCTCTCTCTCTCCTAGCTTCACTGTGAGTGACAGCATTCTGTTCTTTCACAAGCAGCATATCGACACACAGTCGTTTTGTTAAGTGCCAGGAACTACTGTGGCAATGTGTGCTTTTTGAGACCAAAACAATTTTTTGCTTTTTCCAATGTTTGTTATAATGGGGCAGGCCAGGCAGCTCCCACACCAGTAAGGTTTTACAAAAACCATGTCAAAACAAGTCACGCATTGACAAAACCAAAAGGCCGACCAACAATTTCAGACCTACTGGCTTTACCAATGCTTGTTTATTTTTGTTTCCCATAATCTTATTATAACTGGTTACACTCATTTTCCATTATGGATATTTTCGGGAAATACTAGCATACATCAACACATTTTACTAAATGATTCTGCAAAGAATTGTACTTAAAATTTGACAATAGTTTAGCGACATGTTTTTGCATTTTTTTGTGAATATTTTATTTTGAAAGCAAAGAATCAATCTTGCTTTCAAGTTTCTGAAAATATTTGCATCTAATCAGAGAGCCTTCTGGGAGCATTATACATAACCTCATATTGCTAAACATTGAAAAGGTGTGTACACATTTTTATACAGGAACAACTGTCAGTAGTGCAATCTGAGCTTACAACATTTAATTAGACCGCTCACCCTAATAATGAAGTCTTTGCATTAATGAACCATAAATACAAGTTTGAACAGCATTAACACATGGACACAAATATTACCTTAACTGCAAGCAATGCCTTTCCCTGATCCATAATGTGGTACTGTAAACTGGCAGCCAAAGGGTTTGTGCTGTAGGGGAATGGTCCTACTTGTCCCAAGGACAAAATACGCATACAAACTTTTTGCCCTTGACCCCAAACAATATGTCCCGGGCGTTGGGCTATAGGAATTCCACATCCCTGCTAACCAACGTTGGCGGCGCCATGTCATGTAGTTCCTAGGACCCCCCAGGACCTGCGCGTTTTGGATGACCTAAACTGAGGGCTTGGTGTGCAGACAGACTCTGGACACCCCCAGTCGTTAGACCAGCTAGCTCTACGGTGCACTACCACCCCCCTGTATTCTACAGTGGTGTATGTAGTTTCTGGCAACCCCCGAACATGACAACCCTGATTCCTCGGGTATCGTGGAAACAATACGGTATCTTTTGCTCAGTCACTCGTGCTTGCTTTTCTCAGAGTACATATAGAATGACGATTGGAACGGTTTCAATAATTATTTATTGGTCAAGCGTCAGTCTAGTATGAAACATGTTAGCTGCGACAATCAAAAGACAGGAGCAGACAAATGTAATCGCCAGCACCAATATCGTAAAAAGTAGATACATTTCTACCACAGTGCTAATAATATGAATAAAAACATATTATATAAAACAGTAGCATTGGCGTACTCCTACAATGCGTAGCCTACCTAAATGTACCTAGCCTAGGTATGTGGGTGAAGCCTGTGTATGTAAATGTCAGGATAGATCCTAATGGATCCAAGAATCCCCCGGGGAAGTACTAACCCCTCACCTGATGGTTCTGAATGAAGGACCCCGTCTCTGCGCCGAGGATGGCACCCCGAAAGGGATGTCAGGTCTCTGCCTGTCGAAGGATCAGCCTGCAGAGTCTCGGTCCAGCCTGGAAGGAATTCTCCTCTCTGTCTGTGAGGGGGAGTGAGGGTCTTTTACACTAAAGTGGTCACTCCGGTGTTTTTCTAGAATCGATATTTTTTGGAAACATTTGCTATTCCCTTGCTAATCCTTCTCTAAACAAACATGATCATGCACAGATGGCTGTTGGCCAAGGATGAAAAAAGTGGTGACCCTTATACAGAATAAATCTACAGTGCCTGGGTACATGTTTTTGTACGTCAGGTACAGGGATTAAGATAGGATACCGAGAGCCTGCTTGTCGAAGAGACAGAAGTAAGCTACTAGGTAAAAGGTCACCTGTGTCTAGGACCGTTATGTCGTGAGGATGGGACACAATGTATGTAATCGGTATATACATGATGGGACTAACCTAATGGACAAGACACTACACCTAGGCAGGTGACCCAGGGTACAGGCTACAGGCACCAAATGGTTATGACAAGAAAATGGCAAATTTCTAAATGTGACATTTTTAAAAGCTTAAAATCCGACTGTACCATTAAAGAGCATTTTAAATTGCAGATCTTTAGAGACAAAACTCAGCATTCCTACTTTCTCTCAATTGAAAGTTATGACTTATTAAATGTAATAAGGTAACCCAGTGTTATCCTTTGGGGGAGGAAGGCCTCTCAATAGTGAAAAACACTACACTACCAGGGCATGTAAAAGCCAAAGGTACATGTCCAACTTTATAAATACACTGTACACTGCCCTATGGGCTGTTTAGGACCTACCCTAAAGGTGCTCTATATGTATTAAAAATGAAGGTTTCGACCTGACAAAAGGTTTATTTTGCCACGTCGAAATGGCAGTTGAAATGGCAATTGAAAACTGCAAACACATGCTGCAATGGCAGGCCTGAGGCATTTTTTAAAAGGGCTAAATAAGGGGGTGGCGCAATAGGTGATTTAGGCCTGCTAGTAGCATTTAATTTATAGGCCCTGGGTACATGTAGCACCACTTTACTTAGTATTTACAAGTAAATTAAAAGTGCTAATTGGGTGTAAGTGAGAGAGCACAAGCACTTTAGCACTGATTTGCAGTTGTAAAGTGTGCAGAGTCCTAAAAGCTAACAAGAACCGGTTAAAAAAATAGGAGGGTGAAATCAAACAGTTTGGGGGTGACCCTGCAGAGAGCACATAGTCCAACAGTAATAATGACCATTACAAATACATATTAAAAAACATAATATAACATATAACACAGCCATATAACAACATATTGTATATACATTTCAATTCTTCTGTATATGGACACTTGCTCTGCCCACCAGCCTATCAAAAGATTGCCATAGATGGGGACGAAGCAGGCTCCCATTGTGGTACTCTGGATTTGTTTGTACAGACATTGCTCAAACAAAACACATTTCATGAAAACAAAATGTTTTTAAAATTCTTTTTCATTGGAAATAATTACAACAGTACAAAGTACGTGAAGTATAACATAACTCAGTCAGCAGGTGGGTAACGTCCCAGAACAATTCTAGGTTTCACTGACAGTACTCGATCAAATAACAAAAAACTGTACATGCAACGATTTCAAAATTTTATTGTGGCATTGTCGGGTCCAAAGGGGGTATACCCATGCATTTAAGCTCACAGCAGCCCCCTATAGTTTTTCCAATGGGCCCCACACTTTCTCAAATTTATGAGGGCCACCTCTCCCCTGATAGACACACCGCTTGGCACCTATGCACCAATCCACACTCCATTGCTCCAGCTGAGGCATTGCCGGTGACCCCCACAGTTGTGCAATATTCTGTTGGGCTACTATTTTACCTAAATTGCAAAATAAACATTGATATTGGGTGCCTGCTTGCTCCCCTTCAGCCCAGGAAATGTTTCTTACTTGTTAGCTACAAAAGTCCTGCAGCTTCCGTTAGGACCCTCATTGTTCTCAACCACTACTGCTGTAGTACTGAGCACTGCCACAGGGAATGCAGAAACGTGCCCCTCTGGCCACATCCACGTAGAAAAACATCAATGTCAACTCTACTGATCTTTATCAGCAACCCTCTAGTGTAATACACTCTATGTAGGATATGTAATTGAATAAGACAGAACCTTGCTCTAATTGTTTCCTTCATGGCCCCTGGAGTGTGTCTGTCCACTCTTCATCTGATTGCTCCCTAAGGTCCTGCTCCTACAACCCCCTCATGGCCTCCAAGGCATCAGATAGATTATTAATAAGTGTCCTGTATATAAACGAGATTGCCTTGTGCCTTAAGGGTTCATCTAGCACGCTATCCTCTAATGGGTTGGTGTCCACTATTTATGTTCCCTTCGGCACGTCTTTATAAAAAAACATGCCTAAGTCATAGGTAGCAGAAAACCTCTTCCTCTGGCATCATGTAATCACCCTTGAGTGCCTGAAACTTCATCATGTCCGCACCCACCCATATATCTCCCACTTTACTGATCTCTTTAAAATCCCAACGCTCGAATCCTGATAGGTGTTGCAGTTCGTCCTGTTATTAGGAGTCCCACAATGGTATGGTCTCTGTTAGGGTTGAGAACCACCCCGTCTGTTTAACCTGCAGCATCACCTTAATATATGTCAACCAATTAGCTCGTCCTTTTTTCCATAATGCTCTGTCATGCTGCACAGAGGGCTCATCTTATTCAGCAAAGACCCAGTTGTTAACTAAAACGAATTATATAGCCCAGTAGTATCTCCTAAGATCCAGAAGCCTATACCACCATGCTACACTCCCCGGACTAATTTAGATAGCGCTATTCTTGGGGCGCTGTTATTCCACAGTAATGTCCTCAGTTCTCTGTATGCACTCTGGAAGTAACTCTCCGTTATGACATAAGGTGTATTTTGTGAGGCATAAAGAAATTTGGGCAGCCCATTCATTTTATACATAACTGCCCAGCCAAGCAACAAGAGCGGGAGTGTTCTCAAGTGTGCGGCAGCATCAATCTTAAATGTCTCCAGTCACTATAGAGGTTCCTCTGAGCACATCCTCAGGGGGTCTGTTAACTTGGATTCCCAAATATCGCTGACAGATCTGTAGATTTCTCTTTATCGATGCTGTCGGCTCCCAAGTCCACAGTGGGTAATCTGAAACCCACTATATCTCCCAAAGATTTGCTTTACCTACATTACTCTGTTGGAGAAGAGCACTGGGTCGAAAACATACAGTATAATGTAAACAAAACTTGATAATTTGTAACAGCTTCCTGTTGTGCTCGCATAGGTTAATTTGTCTTTCTCTTCGGAAATGTTTGCATGCTTTGTATTTTGTATTTGCACAGATATCCAGACAGGCAATATATGCTGTATAAGTTTGTGGGCCCTTCACTTCCTACTTCTTTTTCTAAAATGATGACCTAGCGGTTTATAGAGTAATTTGACGAGAAGTAGGTTGGAGGATATCATCAATGATGGTATCAATGACTTTAGTTGAGATGTCATCAGTGAATTCATCAATGATGGCATTTAACGTCATGTGAGATGCTATATGTGAGATCCAAGCTACTGCTCCTTAAATGTCTCTGTAAACCACTAGATCATTTACTGCTCCTTAAATTTCCCCAAAAATTGCTAGATCATTTTAGGAAAGAAAATGGGTATTAAGGGCCCACAAACATACAGCATAGTTTAATTGGTTGTACGTGTATACATGTATGAAATAGAAATAGTGTAGTGTATGGTAAAAGTTATATGGTATGGTACACTACTAGTAAAGTTTTAAGTGCTAACAGTACTTCATTAAACAAGCTAGAGACTGAATGCAACTAGTGAGAGTTGCTGATTTATGTTACAAATAAGTTGCAGCTTAATTAAAAGTACTGTTGCTATTAGCATAACTTGTATTTTTGGTTTTTTTCCCAGATAACTTGTTGGGTTGAATAACGTAAGCTAATGTCTTATTACCATACCTAACTATAATGTAACTGTAACCTTTGTTTTTTATTGAGAATATATAATATATATATATATATATATATATATATTCACTGAAAAAACCATAGGTTTCAGACACGTTATAGTTAGAAATTAGCATTTAAAAACCTTTGAAATTCACTGAAAAACCATAGGTTTTAGGGACAGTTATAGTTAGTTGGACATTTCACTCGTACAAACCCATAGAAATTCCCCGTTATAGTTAATTCAGCTAACTATAACTCGCGCCCCGCAATGCACTGCTGATGACGTCACATATTACATCACTCATGACATGGTCAGTGACATCACTGATGACATCACTGATGACATCTCAAATGACATCACTGATGACATCATCCAGTGACTGTGTGTTTCTGTAAAGTTTAAATATGTTTAATATATATAGGGAAAGGCGTATTGAAGAATGAGTGGGTGTATAAGTGTCTGAATGGATGATTTAGTACGTGAGTGACTGACTCTACAAGTGAGTGATTAAATGTATCTTACTGAATGCATGGGTTAGTGACTAAACTGTGTGAATGTCTGTATCCGTCTGTCTGTTGGTTTGTAAGCGGCTGCATGGCTTTCTGAATAGCTACATGAGTGTCTACATGGGTTATTGATTGATTGTCTGAGTATCTGTATGGGTGCCTGAGTGTTTGTGTGGGTGGGGTGTGTGTGACTCTGTGCATAGATGTGTGAGTTGGTGATTCACTGGGTGCATGGTTTCAAGAGTGCATCTGTGATGGCCTGTATGGGTGGGTGAGTGTGTGTATGGGTGTGTTAGTGATTGAATGTATATCTCAGTGGTACATGTGTGAGTAACTACATATGTGAAAGGCAGTATATATGTGTGTTGGAGTATATAAATGGCTATAAGTGAGAGTGTGTGATTGTGAGAGTGGCTGTATGGATGAGTGTGTACTTGTATCAGTGATTGTATAAGAGTGTAAGAATGTGCTAGTATTTGTATGAGTAAGTGAGCTGGTGTGTGTATAACTGTATAGGTGAGTAAATGGGTGTGTGATTAAGTTTTTTGCATGACTGACTAGGTGTGTGAGTACCTCTATGGATGAGTGGCGGTGTGTGAGTGTTTATATAGGTGTATGAGTGCATATGATAGTCCTGTACTGAGTGACTAAGTATGAGTGACTGTACGGGTGAGTGAGTGGATGTGTGTGTAGACCTAAGAATCAGTGAGTGGGTATGTAGTTTTTGGTGTTTGAGTGTCTATGGTTTTGAGAATGGCAGTCTGTAATTTAGAGTGGGTGTATCAAAAGGTATATTAGGGTGTGAGAAGATGCATGAAATTATCACATGGATGATGTCATCAGTGATGTCATTTGAGATGTCATCAGTGATGTCATCAGTGATGTCACTGACCATGTCATGAGTGATGTAATATGTGACGTCATCAGCAGTGCATTGCGGGCGCGAGTTATAGTTAGCTGAACTAACTATAACGGGGAATTTCTATGGTTTTGTACGAGTGAAATGTCCAACTAACTATAACTGTCCCTAAAACCTATGGTTTTTTCAGTGAATTTCAAAGGTTTTTAAATGCTACTTTCTAACTATAACGTGTCTGAAACCTATGGTTTTTTCAGTGAATTTCAAAGGTTTTTTAAATGCTAATTTCTAACTATAACGTGCCTGAAACCTATGATTTTTAAGTGAATTTCAAAGGTTTTTTAAATGCTAGTTTCTAACTATGCCTACAGAGGTAGGACATGTGAAGAAAGAAGAAAAACGCACAGAAAGAAGCAAAGGTGTGCAGAAAGAACCAACAGAGGAGCAGAAAGAGGCCTTGTTGCAAAATCATCCTGTGCCCACAACTTTTTCAGACTGGTACTGGTGGTAACTGACTCTGACTAACCAGAGCCAGTGCTATGCTAAAAGACACTTAGAATACAGTGAAAACACCTACATACACTAGGGAACACTATGCGTTGGGGTACCCCTGTGATTAGCATGACCTCCTCTGCAAGTCCCTAGTACATAATAGGCCAGGGGATTAAAACTACCTCTTAAAACGCGCTACAGGGCGCTTGCACAGTGGTGAAGGGAGGGGGCCTGAGGTGACATGTGTGCAAACGCACTCGAGGCGCGTTTTAAGCTGCGGGATTAAGTCCCTTGAATTCTGAGGGTCCCTGGGGCCCAACTAGCCCCCAGGTACCTACAGTTAGGACCACAGAGCTGAGTTGCAGAGAGGCGTTCCGAGGCCACGCACCTTTTTACCTCTCTGCAACGCAACTCTGTTGTGCTTACTGAAGGTACCTGGTGGGCTAGTTGGCCCCCAGGGTCCCTCAGGATTCAAAGGAATTAATTCCCCAACTTAAAACGCACCACAGGGCGTGTTTGCGCACATGTCACCTGAGGCCCCGCCCTCCCCTTCACCACTGTGCAAACGCGCCCGTGGTGCGTTTTAAGTTGGGGGATTAGGTCACCTTGAATCCTGAGGGTCCCTGGGGCCCAACTAGCCCACTAGGTACTTCCAGTAAGCACCACAGGCCTGCGTTGCAACGCCTGTAACAAATTGTGCAGTTGTGTTTAGGTAGTGAAGAGGGTCGTGCTGGGGGTAGTGTTTTAGGGTTTAGGGTAGTGCAGTGGTGTTTGTGTAGTGTAGGGGTCATGCTGGGGGTAGATTTAGGGTTTAGGGTAGTGCAGTGGTGTTTGGGTAGTGTAGGGAGTCGTGCTGGGGGAGTGTTTTAGGGTTTAGGGTAGTGCAGTGGTGTTTGGGTAGTGTAGGGGGTCGTGCTGGGGGTAGTGTTTTAGGGTAGTGCAGTGGTGTTTGTGTAGTGTAGGGGGTCATGCTGGGGGTAGATTTAGGGTTTAGGGTAGTGCAGTGGTGTTTGGGTAGTGTAGGGGTCGTGCTGGGGGTAGTGTTTTAGGGTAGTGCATGGTGTTTGTGTAGTGTAGGGGGTCATGCTGGGGGTAGATTTAGGGTTTAGGGTAGTGCAGTGGTGTTTGGGTAGTGTAGGGAGTCGTGCTGGGGGAGTGTTTTAGGGTTTAGGGTAGTGCAGTGGTGTTTGTGTAGTGTAGGGGGTCATGCTGGGGGTAGATTTAGGGTTTAGGGTAGTGCAGTGGTGTTTGGGTAGTGTAGGGAGTCGTGCTGGGGGAGTGTTTTAGGGTTTAGGGTAGTGCAGTGGTGTTTGGGTAGTGTAGGGGGTCGTGCTGGGGGTAGTGTTTTAGGGTAGTGCAGTGGTGTTTGGGTAGTGTAGGGGGTACTGCTGGGGGTAATGTTTTAGGGTTTAGGTTAGTGCAGTGGTGTTTGGGTAGTGTAGGGGTACTGCTGGGGGTAGTGTTTTAGGGTTTAGGGTAGTGCAGTGGTGTTTGTGTAGTGTAGGGGGTAGTGTTTTAGGGTTTAGGGTAGTGCAATGGTGTTTGTGTAGTGTAGGAGGTCGTGTTTTAGGGTTTAGGGTAGTGCAGTGGTCTTTGGATAGTGTAGGGAGTCATGCGGGGTAGTGTTTTAGGGTTTAGGGTAGTGTAGGGGTCATGCGGGGGGTAGTGTTTTAGGGATTAGGGTAGTGCCTTGGTGTTTGGGTAGTGTAGGGGTCATGCGGAGGGTAGTGTTTTAGGGTTTAGGGCAGTGCAGTGGTGTTTGGGTAGTGTAGGGGGTCGTGCTGGGGGAGTGTTTTAGGGTTTAGGGCAGTGCAGTGGTGTTCGGGTAGTGTAGGGGTCGTGCTGGGGGAGTGTTTTAGGGTTTAGGGCAGTGCAGTGGTGTTCGGGTAGTGTAGGGGTCGTGCTGGGGGAGTGTTTGAGGGTTTAGGGCAGTGCAGTCGTGTTAGGGTAGTGTAGGGGGTTGTGCTGGGGGTAGTATTTTAGGGGTTAGGTTAGTGCAGTGGTGTTCGGGTAGTGTAGGGAGTCGTGCTGGGGGTAGTGTTCTAGGGTTTAGGGCAGTACAGTGGTGTTTGGGCAGTGTAGGGGGTAATGCTGGGGGTGGTGTTTTAGGGTTTAGGGCAGTGCAGTGGTGTTTGGGCAGTGTAGGGGGTCGTGCTGGGGGTGGTGTTTCAGGGTTTAGGGCAGTGCAGTGGTGTTCGGGCAGTGTAGGGGGTGGTGTTTCAGGGTTTAGGGCAGTGCAGTGGTGTTCGGGCAGTGTAGGGGGTCGTGCAGGGGTGGTGTTTCAGGGTTTAGGGCAGTGGTGTTCGGGCAGTGTAGGGGGTCGTGCTGGGGGTGGTGTTTCAGGGTTTGGGGCAGTGCAGTGGTGTTCGAGCAGTAAAGGGGGTCGTGCTGGGGGTGGTGTTTCAGGGTTTAGGGCAGTGCAGTCGTGTTCGGGCAGTGTAGGGGGCGGTGCAGGGGTGGTGTTTCAGGGTTTAGGGCAGTGCAGTGGTGTTCGGGCAGTGTAGGGGGTGCTGCAGGGGGTGGTGTTTCAGGGTTTAGGGCAGTGCAGTGGTGTTCGGGCAGTGTAGGGGGTCATGCAGGGGTGGTGTTTCAGGGTTTAGGGCAGTGCAGTGGTGTTCGGGCAGTGTAGGGGGTCGTGCTGGGGCTGGTGTTTCAGGGTTTAGGGCAGTACAGTGGTGTTCGGGCAGTGTAGGGGTCGTGCTGGGGCTGGTGTTTCAGGGTTTAGGGCAGTGCAGTGGTGTTCGGGCAGTGTAGGGGTTGTGCTGTGGCTGGTGTTTCAGGGTTTAGGGCAGTGCAGTGGTGTTCGGGCAGTGTAGGTGGTCGTGCTGGGGCTGGTGTTTCAGGGTTTAGGGCAGTGCAGTGGTGTTCGGGCAGTGTAGGGGTCATGCTGGTTTCAGGGTTTAGGGCAGTGCAGTGGTGTTCGGGCAGTGTAGGGGTCTTGCTGGGGCTGGTGTTTCAGGGTTTAGGGCAGTGCAGTGGTGTTCGGGCAGTGTAGGGGGTCGTGCTGGGGGTGGTGTTTCAGGGTTTAGGGCAGTGCAGTGGTGTTTGGGCAGTGTAGGGGGTCATGCTGGGGCTAGTGTTTCAGGATTTAGGGCAGAGCAATGGTGTTCAGGCAGTGTAGGAGGTCGTGCAGGGGGTGGTGTTTCAGGGTTTAGGGCAGTGCAGTGGTGTTCGGGCAGTGTAGGGGGTCGTGCTGGGGGTGGTGTTTCAGGGTTTAGGGCAGTGCAGTGGTGTTCGGGCAGTGTAGGGTGTCGTGCTGAGGGGTGGTGTTTCAGGGTTTAGGGCAGTGCAGTGGTGTTTGGGCAGTGTAGGGGGTTGTGCTGGGGCTGGTGTTTCAGGGTTTAGGGCAGTGCAGTGGTTTTCGGGCAGTGTAGGCGGTCGTGCTGGGGCTGGTGTTTCAGGGTTTAGGGCAGTGCAGTGGTGTTCGGGCAGTGTACGGGGTTGTGCTGGGGCTGGTGTTTCAGGGTTTAGGGCAGTGCAGTGGTGTTCGTGCAGTGTAGGGGGTGGTGTTTCAGGGTTTAGGGCAGTGGTGTTCAGGCAGTGTAGGGGGTCTTGCTGGGGTTGATGTTTCAGGGTTTAGGGCAGTGCAGTGGTGTTCGGGCAGTGTAGGGGGTCGTGCTGGGGGTGGTGTTTCAGGGTTTAGGGCAGTGCAGTGGTGTTCCGGCAGTGTAGGAGGTCGTGCATGGGGTGGTGTTTCACGGTTTAGGGCAGTGCAGTGGTGTTCGGGCAGTGTAGGGGGTCGTGCTGGGGGTGGTGTTTCAGGGTTTAGGGCAGTGCAGTGGTGTTCGGGCAGTGTAGGGTGTCGTGCTGAGGGGTGGTGTTTCAGGGTTTAGGGCAGTGCAGTGGTGTTTGGGCAGTGTAGGGGGTTGTGCTGGGGCTGGTGTTTCAGGGTTTAGGGCAGTGCAGTGGTTTTCGGGCAGTGTAGGCGGTCGTGCTGGGGCTGGTGTTTCAGGGTTTAGGGCAGTGCAGTGGTGTTCGGGCAGTGTACGGGGTTGTGCTGGGGCTGGTGTTTCAGGGTTTAGGGCAGTGGTGTTCGGGCAGTGTAGGGGGTCGTGCTGGGGGTGGTGTTTCAGGGTTTAGGGCAGTGCAGTGGTGTTCGGGCAGTGTAGGGGGTCGTGCTGGGGCTGGTGTTTCATGGTTTAGGGCAGTGCAGTAGTGTTCGGGCAGTGTAGGGGTCGTGCTGGGGGTGGTGTTTTTGGGTTTAGGGCAGTGCAGTGGTGTTCGGGCAGTGTAGGGGGTCATGCTGGGGGTGGTGTTTCAGGGTTTAGGGCAGTGCAGTGGTGTACGGGCAGTGTAGGGGGTCTTGCTGGGGGTGGTGTTTCAGGGTTTAGGGCAGTGGTGTTCAGGCAGTGTAGGGGGTCTTGCTGGGGGTAGTGTTTCGGGGTTTAGGGCAGTGCAGTGGTGTTCGTGCAGTGAAGGGGGTCGTGCTGGGGGTGGTGTTTCAGGGTTTAGGGCAGTGCAGTGGTGTTCGGGCAGTGTAGGGGATCGTGCAGGGGTGGTGTTTCAGGGTTTAGGGCAGTGCAGTGGTGTTCAGGCAGTGTAGGGGGTCGTGCTGCGGGTGGTGTTTCAGGGTTTAGGTCAGTGCTGTGGTGTTCGGGCAGTGTAGGGGGTCGTGCAGGGGGTGGTGTTTCAGGGTTTAGGGCAGTGCAGTGGTGTTCGGGCAGTGTAGGGGTCGTGCTGGTGTTTCAGGGTTTAGGGCAGTGCAGTGGTGTTCGGGCAGTGTAGGGGGTCTTGCTGGGGGTGGTTTTCAGGGTTTAGGGCAGTGGTGTTCGGGCAGTGTAGGGGTCTTGCTGGGGGTGGTGTTTCAGGGTTTAGGGCAGTGCAGTGGTGTTCGGGCAGTGTAGGGGGTCTTGCTGGGGGTAGTGTTTCAGGGTTTAGGGCAGTGCAGTGGTGTTCGTGCAGTGTAGGGGTCGTGCTGGGGATGGTGTTTCAGGGTTTAGGGCAGTGCAGTAGTGTTCGGGCAGTGTAGGGGGTCGTGCAGGGGTGGTGTTTCAGGGTTTAGGGCAGTGCAGTGGTGTTCGGGCAGTGTAGGGGGTCGTGCTGGGGGTGATGTTTCAGTGTTTAGGGCAGTGCAGTGGTGTTCGGGCAGTGTAGGGGGTCGTGCTGGGGGTGGTGTTTCAGGGTTTAGGGCAGTGGTGTTCAGGCAGTGTAGGGGGTCTTGCTGGGGGTGATGTTTCAGGGTTTAGGGCAGTGCAGTGGTGTTCGGGCAGTGTAGGAGGTCTTGCTGGGGGTAGTGTTTCAGGGTTTAGGGCAGTGCAGTGGTGTTCGGGCAGTGTAGGGGTCATGCTGGGGGTGGTGTTTCAGGGTTTAGGGCAGTGCAGTGGTGTTCGGGCAGTGTAGGGGTCGTGAAGGGGG
Source organism: Calotriton arnoldi (assembly GCA_963921515.1). NCBI lineage: Eukaryota > Metazoa > Chordata > Amphibia > Caudata > Salamandridae > Calotriton > Calotriton arnoldi. The sequence continues at coordinate 102,205 of CAWUFW010012025.1, forward strand.
TGGTGTTTTAGGGTTTAGGGCAGTGCAGTGGTATTCGGGCAGTGTAGGGGGTCGTGCTAGGGTATGTGTTTCAGGGTTTAGGGCAGTGCAGTGGTGTTCGGGCAGTGTAGGGGGTCGTGCTTGGGGTAGTGTTTTAGGGTTTAAGGTAGTGCAGTGGTGTTTGTGTAGTGTAGGGGGTCGTGCTGGGGGCAGTGTTTTAGGGTTTAGGGTAGTGCAGTGGTGCTTGTGTAGGGTAGGGGGTCGTGCTGGGGGTAGTGTTTTAGGGTTTAGGGTAGTGCAGTGGTGTTTGTGTAGTGTAGGGGGTCATGTTTTAGGGTAGTGCAGTGGTGTTTGGGTAGTGTAGGGGTCGTGCTGGGGGTAGTGTTTTAGGATTTAGGTTAGTGCAGTGGTGTTGGGGTAGTGTTTTAGGGTTTAGGGTAGTGCAGTGGTGTTTGTGTAGTGTAGGGGGTCATGCTGGGGGTAGTGTTTTAGGGTTTAGGATAGTGCAGTGGTGCTTGTGTAGTGTAGGGAGTCGTGCTGGGGTAGTGTTTTAGGGTTTAGGGTAGTGCAGTGGTGTTTTTGTAGTGTAGGGGGTCATGTTTTAAGATGCAACGCTCCAATACCTGACCAGTCTGCACTACATAAAACTGCAAAAAACTAAAAATAAAAAGTGTTTTGCACACTTTTGTCATTGGGCTATATGTGGGCTACATCTGGGTAATATTTGTGCTACATTTGGGCTCTTTTTTCACTGGTGGCCATCTTGGAGGACTTCTTTGTTATGAAGTTTCCTAATTTCCTCATTTACTGCAGTCTCCTCAGTAGGAAATGCTTTCAGTTTTTTACTTTGATTCCATCAAGAAGGCATTCAGATGTGTCACACATTTGCCATAAATTCAGAATGTTATTACTCTAGTTGTTCATTAGATCACTGTAGTAAAGCTACTGCTCACCAAGGAGTTAACTGGAAGTCTACTGCTGGTATTGAAAGTGATTGTTTCAGTCTGCATGTCAGAATTTTCTAATGAAATAGAAGAGGATTTGAGATCTCACTTAAAACATGCACTAAATTTTCTTTTTGCAGCACTAACCATAATTTCTATGGCAAAATGAACCCCCTCATTTTGTTCCTTTTTAAATTAAATGTTTTAAGTGTTACCAGTTTATTCCAATCAAGATGGCTTCAGGTGTTCCATACTTTTGTCATAAGTAAGGCTGTTAGCACTCTAGTTGTTCTTTAGAACACTCTGGGAAGCTGCAGTAGAACACAAAGGCATCAACTGACAGGCTGCTCCTGTTGAAATATAACAGGAAGATATTTGAGATCTCACTTAAAACATGTCCTAATTTTTCTTTCTACAGCACTAACCATAATTTCTATGGCAAAATGAACCCCTCATTTTGTTCCTTTTTAAATTAAATGTTTTAAGTGTTACCAGTTTATTCCAATCAAGATGGCTTCAGGTGTGCCATACTTTTGTCATAAGTAAGACTGTTAGCGCTCTAGTTGTTCTTTAGAACACTCTGGGAAGCTGCAGTAGAACACAAAGGCATCAACTGACAGGCTGCTCCTGTTGAAATATAACAGGAAGATATTTGAGATCACACTTGAAACATGTCCTAATTTTTCTTTCCAGAGCACTAACCATAATTTCTATGACAAAATGAACCCCATCATTTTGTTCCTTTTTATTGTTCCTTTTTAAATTAAATGTTTTAAGTGTTACCAGTTTATTCCAATCAAGATGGCTTCAGGTGTGCCATACATTTGTCATAAGTAAGGCTGTTAGCACTCTCGTTGTTCTTTAGAACACTCTGGGAAGCTGCAGTAGAACACAGAGGAATCAACTGACAGTCTCTGCCCTTGTTGGATGTACATGTTTTACTGAGAATGTCAGACTTCATTCTCACATGACTGAGAAAGATAATGTGAATTTACAGAAAATATGCTCTCATTTTAGCTTCTGGGGCACCTTCCAAAACTGTATGGGACAAGCATGTGAAAATAGTTTTCTCTCAAACATGATTCATGATATCCCAGCAGAAGGTTTTTCACAGGGTAAAATCACCTTAGAACACACCACAATTCCTGAAATTAGTATGGTACCATCAACAAATGAATTCTAATGTAACTAAAGTCTGTTATCACCCTTTATAGTTCTCCTTTTGGTAACCCTCAAAATCTTCGATTCACTACAATGCATTTCAATGGGGTACTATCATTTATATTGGTCCCAAGATGGCTGCCAGCAATTCCAGGATGAAGTGCTGACAGCCAATCAGATCTCACGATGACATGTGTGGTTAGGCTCCGCCCAGATATATATGTGTTTTTACTTTTGATTTTCTCAGCAACTACTGAACGGATTTACACCATTTAACAAAAAGGGTTCTTTTTGAACCAAGAACTACCTCTTTGCCAAATTTGGTGTAATTCCGTTCAGCAGTTCGGGCTGTAGCCTTGCATAAAGTTTCCTATGGGAAATTGATTTTTTGACTCTTATTTTTTTAATTTCTCCGCAACTACTAAACGGATTTACACCATTTAACAAAAGGGTTCTTTCTGAACCAAGAACTACCTCTTTGCCAAATTTGGTGTAATTCCGTTCAGCAGTTCGGGCTGTAGCCGTGTCTAAAGTTTCCTATGGGAAAATGAATGGGGAAAACACGTTTTGGGATCCCCCTTGTTTCTCGGCCCCCGCTTGACGAATCACCCTGAGACTTTCAGGGTAGGAGCGGACCGGAGCGGGCCATAAAGTTTGAAAATTTCGCGAAGATTCGTCAACCGACGCAAGAGTTATTTCAAATAGAATGTCGCGGATTTCCTATGGAAAATAGGTCCTAACTATAACTATCTACTGGCGACCGCCAGTAGATAATATATATATATATATATATATATATATATATATATATATATATATATATATTCACTAAAACAACAAAGGTTAAAGTAATGTTAAAAACGCCGAAATTCATCACTGATATTTCATTGAGCTATCTATAACTTGTTCCCCCAACTATAACTTGCTCCCTCGCATAGCACTGCTTGTGGCTAGTATTCTTGGCCCCAGTGCCTTGGCATGGCCTGCAGATGTACTACTGCCCATAATACCCTCTGGGCACAGCTTACAGTAAAGTCTACCAGACATTTCACTGAGGATGGAACCTTTGACCATGGGTTCTTCCCTTCTGGAAACAACCTGTTCATGCGCTAAGCCAGTACCCGCACCTGCAGTCACCACTTGGGACTGCTGTTGGCAGTGGATACTGGATAGAGGGCATGGCCTTCTGTTACTTCCTAGACTAACAGCTATTTTCACCGTACCAGCTGGACATGACCTTTATTTGAGGATAAAGCCAGCATGCACTGAGCATACGCCACCATGAAAATGCACTGTGGTTGTCTCCAGCATTGAGGAAATGTGCCTGGCATGCCAGACGGGCACTGGACACAGTGTCATACATTTGGTTATGTCTTGCACCTGGTTACTTTATCAAGCGTCTCTGTGGCTAAGGCCCGAAGCAGTCTACTGTAAATACAGCACCGTTACTAGTCCCACTAACCAAGGGACCATCCCCCTATTATTTTTGTTTATTCACAGGTCTGAAATCCTGCCTTGACAAACACAGATGCTTGTTTGGTCATCTCGTATATAAAGGAGTGACCAAAAATGTTTATACTGACTCATGAGTTAGACTCCCCAATTCATGAGTAACTACTCCCTTTTTAGGTCAAGCGTCGGCGTGCATGCGATATCTGCAAGACCTGTTGTAGTTACTATACGGCGTGTAATCCCGCCTGCTGCTTACCATAGGCTGACTCCTGCGTCATTCTTCTTTGCTGGCTCTTCATTGGTTGGTGCTCCCGATACATCAGTTCCATTTTTCACTCTGGAGCACTGGCCAACTACAGTTTCTTTACGCTGCAGGTTTTGCTATGTTCCTTTGGGGACTATGTTTGTTCTTTCCTGTTCGAGACATCTAGGGCCAGATTCAGTAAAGAGTGCTGTACTTTTATACAATGTAATGGTACTGAATGTCCCTATCTCAGAAAGATGGAAGTATGAGTCAGCTGTGCTAGGATTTGAGCCTGTACCTTACAGATCACTGCATTCTTCAGCTGGGAACTTTCAACTGGCCTATCCCGCCTGCCTGAAGAAACCAGCTGCTATCACTGCCCTCACTGAAACTCAAGCTAATGTGTCTTTAGGATTGGTTGTTTTCGCTTGGAGCACACATGACTCGGAAAATATGTAAGCCCCACCAAGGAGTGTACTAAACGTCCTTTCACAAGGACCATTAACTATTTATATATGTGAATCTTGGCACCTCATAATTTGATTGTGCAACACACAGTGAAATGGAGAGGCTGCGTCACGGAAAGCCAGGAGCTTGTTCGGTGAGAAGCAAGATTTGGCTTGTGTCAAATAATGCCTTCAAGGGATTAATGTTAAATATCTTAAACGCCTGCTACAACTGTTTTGTCTGTGTCTCAGAATGCCAAGCAGTACATATGCTGCAAATAGCTCTTTTATTGTCCGGAATCTTCCTCTTCACATGCAACTCACTAAAGGGAAAAAAGTTTTAATTCCACCTTTGTTCTAACACACACATCCAGTCTGTCCTGCACAGTGTATGATGCATTTCACTTTTGATATAATAAACTTCAAGTGGATTTGCAAAATGTTAAAACTATAAACTAGCCAGATTTGACTCCGTATGAATCGGTAGCTGCCCTAAAAGCGTCAATCTGTATAATTTATGAATCAAGATGGAAGAAAACAATTTACTACATTTGTAGTCTTTCTATTGAATTGATGAAGATTAATTAGCTAGTTTAAGAGTTTTTTGGTTATTCCGATTATAATACTGAAAAAGAGGCAGCTTGAGGGCAATTTGTTTTTCTTCCTTATATTTTATTTTAGTAAACAACAACAAAATGACCATAGTCATATACTTAAATCACACCAAATACTTATTACGCTAACATCCTTATTTTGCAGTAATTACTGGATTTTTGTCAAGCACCATATTGGTACCTCTTGATTGACAATCACGAGTGCATCTTGCACTTCACTTCATCACTCTCACAAATTCGAACGCTTTCACCATATTTATCCCTCAAGCTCACTATAATTTAATCTGAGATAAAGTGTCAAGTACATTATCTTAAATATTATGAATTACTTCAGGAAATAGTCATGCCAAAGGAGGCCTTAGACATATGTAGATCATTTCCTTTCCATACCTATTATATAATTCAATTGTCATACTCTTAGATGTTCATTAACTAAGCTATTTGCTTCGCCATGGTAATGTGTTTTTATGTAGTGGTCCTACCATGGAATATTCCATTTCAAATGTTTTTTTTTATATATCAAACTTATTCTATAAAAATAAAAACAATCTACTGCCTAGATAAGCTGCCCATAAACTTGGAGTGAGGTTTATAATTTAAAAATTAAAATGAGTCATCACATGTAATTTTATTAAAAGAGTACTCGTTCTTTGTTCTCAGCAGGCAGCTGTATTTTAGAACAGGTATAGAAACGCTTATTAGTATTAATGCAGGATAATATGCTTCTTACTGCAGAAAATAAAATGTACTGTTGGCTTTGAAGTCATGTCCTCTAAGGCACGGTTTAAGCACTAAGATGACTAAAAACAAAAACCAGATATATAATAAAGATAAAAATGAAGTGCACTTCTTTTTAGATGGATGTGCACACGTGATGAGGGTAAAAGGCTGTCCTTTGTAGGGCAACAGAACCAATGATGGGGAGGGCGGACACATTGCTGCATGCTGGATGCTGTAGAAGAGGGAAGGGGAATGCCAGATCCTTTATGAATATATGTCCTTTTTTTAGTTATTTATTTATTTTTGCTGTAGCAAGGGCAATCTCAAAGTCGTTTTCCTAATGACACTGTGGCTTTTGTCTGAGTTTTGGTTAGAGTCAATAATAAACTGGTGTTTCCAGGGAAAAAATATCTAAATGTGTCTTTGGTTTTTAAGTCCATTGTGGGGACCCTGGGTTTATGGTTTGGCTCTGTGGACTGACAACACTCTGTGCTGAAAAAAAAACAGGCAATTCATACTGACAGGCATATTGCTATAAAGGTGTCTTTCTCACATGCAAATGTTATTTTTATTTTCAAATGGAATCTTCTAAATATAGGTAAAACAATCGCGCCACGATCCCTAGCAAAAATCATAAACTAGTACAATTCGCATTAATTGCCGATCATATAGCTGCAACTGGCCCTCTTTAAAATGTCACAGCTTGAACAAATAGCAAGTGTTTTCTCTTGCAAAGTTGGCACATCCACATACAGCGCACATACTTGGTGACTGCTTGTCCAAAACTCAGCACATCGTTCCATGTTGTGCTGTCTTGCAACACTTGATCTCTTGTCTTGCGTGCAGCCGCCATTTTATTCTATTTGTTTGCTTTTGTTAAATCGCGACACTCACGTTTTAGCTTTAAACATCTCAAGCTAAAGCGTGGGTGCTGTGATTTCTTTGTAATGCAATAGCACTTGCATTACTAAAACTTTGAGCTATTGGCTTTGAATTATTACTAGCAACACCAATAGCTCAAACTTTCAGTAATGCGAGACTTATTGCATTGCAAATGCTTGTTAGTTTTTTGCATTTTTGTTACAAACAGCTCCAGCTCATAATTAGATGTCTTTCTTGTCAATCCCAGTTCCCTGCTCTTTGGTTGGTTGTCGTTCCTTTTTTGTGTGTTTGTCAATCCACTTGAGCATAGCTTGTTTACCCTTGCTTTTTATTGGCTGGGGTGTTGCCTTCCACTGCTGATGCCATGGAACTACCTTTTCTGTGTTTTTTTAATTTTGTTCCTTGTGTTGCACTCCAAGGGAGTGCATGCCTTGGATTTCGGAGTGTGAGTGCGCTCTTTACTTTGACCCCCCACCAACTCACCCCAGCTCTCTTCTCCGGCTCTTTCCTCTGATGCTCCTTCGTGGTGCACCACGTGCTTGATAGTGGCCTTGGTGTTCTCTGGGTATTGTCCACTTGCACTTCCAGTGCTGCCCATCTCCATGGTGGTAGCCTATATTGGCTTTGCAATTCTGGAGGCTTTTAAACTCCGTTTCCACTAGAAAAAACTAACGGGCCCTTCTGTTATCAGCCCCACCTATTGGGGCTTTTTCTCACCTTACAGTGCAGGTGTGCCTTCACCGAGGAATTATTCTGGCTACTCAAACATTCCAATATTTTGGACCAGCACAATTGCGTGCAAAAAATTGTTCAGGATGGCCTCACACACCTCCCAGGTGTCAGGCTTCATCATTGGCCATCCGACGTTTGCTGTCGGGAGGAGGACAGGGATACACGATGGGTATCCAGTGAGGGAGTACCTTGACGAAGGTGTGACTACATGACTCCCTCCCCTGCCCCTCCATTAGGTACAACACTTAAACATTCAGGATAAGGTTCATACTGATACTGAAGGACCCGGTTTTTGATCAAAAATAGAAATGTTCAAAGTTGCATAGGTTTTCCTTGTATAATGCCATAGTGCTTGCAAAATGTATGCATCGTATGCTAGGTGCCCACTGTTGAATTTTATGCAAGGAAAAAGATAAGAGACGTCCTTACTCGCGTGCACAATGTTCAAGGTTTAACAAAATAAACTCACACTGAGAGGAGAAGATATGGCACACATCCAAGTTCAGAATTCTGCTAAAACATTTTTGCTCTCACTGCAGCCTTAAGAAAATCCTATGTACCACAGGTAGCCCCGTAGTCAGAATCTAGGGAAGACAGCATTTGGGTAATAAAATTAAAAAATAAGAGCTCCAAAAGACCCTAGTGCTGGAGGCATGTCCTATCCTGCTCTGCATTTTCTCTTCCAATATAGTATGGTTTCTTGTGCAGGAGACTTGTGCCACGGGTCAACTGACGGGGCTTCTATGTATTTTGAAGACTTGAGCCGCAAATCCCCCGACAGGCATTCCACATGTTTTGGATATTGCTGAGCTCTAAAGTGCTAGACTGTGTTGGATGACCGCAAGACAAAATATTTATTTTTATTAAGGATGACTTCTTTTACCATGACCAGGTCATTACAAGACTAATGAGTGCTAGCTGCTGACTATTAGTCATGGGGTACAGGCCCTTTGACCTGCACCCGTCATGGGGTACAAGCCTTTTGACCTGCACCCAATTTGGAATTCTTCCTCCTAGCATTCTCGCTGTAAATCTGTGTAACAAATGACATCAATAGTATTGATTTATTCTGAGTTTTGTAGAGCGTGTATTGTACCAGATAGATGCAAGAAAACCTTATATATAAACAGCTACAATACAAAAGCACTTTAGCTTTGTTATACAACATTTTGCAAAGAAGATTTGTGGTTACACGTTATCACCATGAAACATCTTCATCTTCAGTCGGGTGCAATGACCACACAGTCCAGGATGGAAAAGTGGAAAGAGCCCTCCAGAAACTAGGATACATGCATTCTGACGTATAGTCTCCCTCATCTAGACCTTCTATGCAGTAATGCCTGTCACTAGAAAGCTGCTGCCAGACTTGCCCAGGCACACCTCCTGCCAGTGCTTCCGGGAGCAAGGTGAAATAGGCAGGGGCCCAGCAATGTTGTATACATCTTCATAGTTTCGGTCATACTCTATTATGCAAGATGTTCAATTTGTTCACTGTTATTAGCTATGACTATCATATTATGTTGGTAGGAACTTAAGGTAGTTGAGGTAGAATGGTGGCCATGTTTACAACCAGCATGGTCACCATTCTGTGGTAATTCTGTGCCTGAAGTGAATTTGCATTCTATTTTTTTTTTTTTAAAGTTTTCTGTAGTACACAGCGTTCTCCGGAGGCTTGGGCACATCAGAAAGCAAGATGGAGGCTCACTCTGAGAATAATTCAGCCGCCCACTCATGAACCAACATGATGATCAACTCCAACTAGAAGGGGCCACCTCGGCCTGCCACCCCATTAAGTCAGTCTACAACAACCAGCTGCACCACCAGAATCCACAAATGTCAGCCTTTCCAAAGCTGCATAATCGTTGGCAGACCCCGGGTTGCAGGGGATTTGGAGTGAGGGGTTTGGAGTGTCCAGTGCTGTCCAGTTTGATGGTGCTATAATGGGACCAGCCATTATGAGGGTCGATGGTTCTGTCACCGTACATCTAGGTCTGTCACACCTACCACCACCAGCTCTGTGGCTCCTTTGAGTGGTGGGCAGTCAGTGCGAACCACCTATACCTGCAGGTGGACTGATTGTGATTGCCAGCAAATGGGTATCCCAGGCACCTCATGAAGTTGGGCTGTTCAGAATGGCACGTCCTGGGTGCAAAGAGGGTTACCGGAGATTGGATGCAAAAACAAAAGTTAGCCATCTTATTTGAGGACAACATTGTGCATGTAAAACACTTTTGCACAGTAAAACACTATTTTTGGACATATCATGTAATTTATATAAATAAATTGCCTTTCATGCCCTATTACACTCTGTGAGGATGCCTGACAGTGACCCATGGTCCTGCTGCCTTGCTTCTCAATCTAACACAACTCCTTTGTCATCTAGTAATGGTCAGTGGTGCTACTGCTTTGCTAGTCTCTCTAAATCCGCTGCATCTAGTAATGGCCAGAGATACTGCTGTCTTGCTTCTCTTTTTTAAACAAATTACCTATGTGACATTTCTAATGGTTGTGATGGTGAACCCTTTTGTCTAGGTAGACGATTGTTGATTGTTATTTCATGACTACTGTACGTGTAAGAGCTCACCTACTAATGGTAAGCATTTTATCTTTGTTATCTTTTAAAACATCTGCTCTGGACTTCAAGGAGTTAAGTGTGTGTGTAATAGCCACAGTTGATAATAATATTTTGGTTGCCTCATGTGTGATGTCAGCAGTGATATCAGTGTTGTTATTTAGTTGCACGTGTAGTGTCATGTGTATGGTCATGTGCAGTGCATTTGAGGGTTGTGGTATGGTAGCATAGCTCATCAGTGCTCGTTACATTATAGATTTGCCAGTAACTTCTCTTCAACTGAAGTTTTTTTGTAGAGGCTTTTTATATATTACTGCGAAATTACTGATCTTGGGCCTGATTTAAGTGTTGTTGAGAGGATAAAACGACTAAATTCCTCCGCCAGCAAACTGAAGGTGTGCCTGCCTGGTTTACAGGCAGGCAGACTTTAAGTATGTTGACGACGAAGCATTCTACGACTCCTTCTCTGACAAACTGCTCTGATGGAATATGGGCCGTCGGAGGTTTATATATCGTGAGATCGTTAAGATTTTTGCAGACTTTCCTGAACATAATGACAGGCCTTCTGCTCCCGGGATGACAGAATCTAAGAATAGGTCTAATAATTCATGTAGGGAAGAGGTAACTCCAGGACAGCCTACTCGTAGCTGTCTAGCCAGATTCTCCCTGTTTCTGGTGGCTAAAATTAAAACTCTTTTAAGACAAAACACCTTGGGCTCGCTGGACAATCTTTGCCAACCCAGGGTACTTCAGTTGGCCCCAGACTTAATTGCGGATGCCTTGGAGAAGGTTTATTCACAGGTGTTGGAGTCTGGTGTGTACCTGCAGTGTTGGAAGGAGGTGATCGTCATTCCTCTTAAGGAAAAACCGGATGGAGATTTGAAAAATATGCGTCCAAATTCTCTGCTGTCTGCTACAGCTAAAATCCTGGAGAGGCACATCAACCAGGAATTGGCCCAGTAACTCATCGATCAAGAACTCCTTGACTCCTGTCAAAAGGGGTTTAGGAGGAATCGCAGCACTGAATGTGCACTTCTAGCAGCCGCGGACTCTATTTGCAGGCAGGTCAATCAGGGAGGTGTGGCTATTCTGGTGTTGTTAGACCTGTCGGCGGCTTTTCACACCATATCACCATCTCTGTTGGTGCAAAGGCTGCGCCAGGCCGGTCTGAAAGATATTGCTCTCAACTTGCTGGAGTCCTTCCTACAGGAAAGGACCCTTACAGTTAGCTGTGGGGATTTTAGAGCCAAACATTTTCATGTTCCCCGCAGTGTCCCACAGGGGTCCTCCCTCAGCCCTACTTTATTCAACCTATATGTTGCCCCATTGGCAAAGCTAGTACAGTCATTTGGCTTCCAGGTGCCGTCATATGCGGATGACACCCAGATCATCGTTACCATCTCTTATGACTGGGAAGGGGTGGCGGACACGTTTAGGGCTTGCATGACTGAAATCTGCATGTGGGTGAGGGATAACTGGCTCAAAATGAATGGGGAGCAGAGAGAAATTGTGATTTTTGGTACTGCAAATTTGATATGGACCAACCGTTGGTGGCTGGAAACTTGTGGCACTTTACCGGTTCCGGTGGCCGCGGCCAAAAATCTGGGTGTGGTCTTTGATAACACCTTGTCTTTTGACACACCGGTCAATAGAACGGTGAGCTCCTGCTTTTTGATTATTATGACTCTGAGGAAAATTCTTCCTTTTCTTCTCAGAGAGCTTAAGGTGTCAGTAGTCATCATCCTCATTACGTCTCTCCTGGACTAATGTAATGCCCTGTATTTTAATGCTAATCAGTACTCCATGAATAAGCTCCAAATGATCCAAAATGCTTCTGCTCCTTTGGTCCTGGACCTGCCAAAACACCACTCAGTTTGGGAGGGTTTGAGAACTCTCCTCTGGCTGCCAGTGCAGAAGCGGTGTCTTTTAACACCCTTTGCCTGGCTCACAAGGCTCTTCATCGGCAGGGATCAAGTTATCTGATGGCCGCCTTCAATTGGTATGTCCCTAGCAGACCTCTGCGATCGGCAGGACGGAGCAAGGTCATTGTTCCCAGGTGCTGCAAAGTTAGATGGGGGAACGTGCCTTCACAGTGGTGGGGGCCAGGTTGTGGGATTCCCTTCCAGAACACATTAGGAGTTTAAACTCGCACCTGTCTTTTCAGAGGCAGGTAAAAACCTGGTTGTTCTCTAACTGGACTTCACATTAGATTTGCGGGCACGGTTTGTCTGTCTAGCTGGTTACATAGGTTACGGTTCTGCTCAGGGTTCCTCCCCCTTCCCACAGATTCTTCCCTAGTTTAGCGCTTTGATGCCTGTTGGTTTAATGGGCTCTATCAAATCCTAATTACAATAATTACCTATAGCTCCATCTGGCCCATTTAGATTTGTGAGTGTTATTTTTGTTTTTTCTGCTGTTTTGCACCACCGGTTAAAACCTGGTGGTGAGGAATAGTAAAAAAATAATTAATGGCCCCTCACTTCCACCCTGAAATTAAAGTCAAAACCTCAACTGACACCTAAGTCACAGACTTCGGAAGGGTCAATACTTGAAAGAATTGCAGATGTTCTTGATGAAAGACTAAGAGAATGCCCTATTCTTCTGGACACAGGGAAAATTGTTGTCAAGCCTTCTGCTCCAAGCCTCCTCACAATACCGAAGAAAAGACCTCTGGCTGTTGAGGAAAAGCCCCACTCACCTCCTCTTGCACCATCACCTACCCCCAAAAGGGTTATGCACATAGCTACTAGCACCCTTGCTTTCCCCACTCCCAAACACACACCACTATTCCCTCCCCTACCACCGCACACTCCGCCACCTGATAAGAACGCTTCTGAGAAACAATACAGCTTGCCGCTTTTTAAGATACACTAGTGCGGAACTTCGTAACATTGGTGAGTCTGGAAAGGGGAGGGGAGAACTTATATTTGAGGAGATCGCGTCCCCTACATCAGCTTTTGTTAAACAAGGTCACCTCACTTGTGGTTTGTTAAACGTAAGATCCCTTCCCAAACACAGCGTGGAAATTCAGCTGATGCTGGAATTCCATGAATTGGAGGTGTTATTTATGACAGAAACCTGGACACACTTAGAGTGTGATGTAGAACCAGGCTTGGCCTGTCTGCCTGGGTATAAAATATGTCATAAACCTAGACAGAGTGGGAGGGGAGGAGGAGTTGGGGAGATTTTTAAAGAATCGTGGAATATTGTCATAATAGATATTGACGTAATTGAGGGATTTGAAATGCTAGGATTTGCTATTAAAGATGCTAATGGTCATATATTGACGGGGATTGTCTGTTATAGACCCCCAGGGGCTATTAGTGTGCAGCAGCAGCAGTCTCTGATTGAGACTATTAGTAACATGGCTGCCACACATACCAGACTAGTGATTTGGGGGATTTTAATCTTTGGCTCAATGGAACCCTTGACTCTGGCTATAACAATGTCCTCCAATCATGTGAAGGTTTTAACCTATACCAGCAGGTTGTTAAACCAACACATAAGGGAGGACATACACTTGATCTAATTTTCTCGGAGGACCATGTACTTAATATCTTGGACATTTTGCCTATGGGTTGGTCCGATCATTATTTGATTAAATTTCAAGTGCACAATCCCACTTGTAATAATCAAGCAGCCAGTATTATAAGTAACTATGTCAGTAGAGACTGGAAGGCCCTCTTAAGAAAGAGAGGTATATCCCCTGTGTTTTCTCCTGAGGATTGTTTCTCGGTAGATAAGCAGGTGGAGGAAAACTATGTGACCCTTTGTTCACTGATCACCTCTACACTGGATTTGACTGCCCCATTAAAAAATCATAAGAGAGTGGGCAGACCCTCGGCCCCTTGGTTCAATGATAAATTAAAAAAATTGAAACTTGACTGCAAGCAGGCGGAGAGAAAGTGGAGAAGAACGTATGATGACAAGGACAAAGACACCTGGAAAATTGTGATTACTGGTTATAAGAAATAAATAAATATTGTTAAAGCAGACTATTTTTCCAATGCTATTCTGAATGCTCCTAACAAATCCATAAGCATTTTTAACATGCTGAATAATTTAATCAGTCCTGACTGTGCCAAGAACCAGACGCCTCCCACACAAGACCTTTGTGATAGTCTTGCGAGGTTTTTCAGTGACAAAATTAAAACTATCATTGACGACCTCGGTGGGGATCTTCGGCAAGTTGAGTTAGAAGACCTAGAGGTTAATGGTTCTAGTGGCAGCGATCTGATTGGCACAGATAAAATAACTAGAGGAACAGAGACTCAGCTCATCTATACCTTAACTGATTTCGAGATACTGTCAGTAGAGGACTTTGATGAAGTGGCCCTAGGTATTTCTTCTGGATCACCTTTGAACCCTCTGCCACAGAAAATTTGGAAGGAGTTTGGAGCAGAGTTGTTCCCTATACTCCGGCTCATTTGTAATCAGTCTCTTCTTAGCGGAGTGGTACCGACCTGTTGGAAACAGGCATTGGTGACACCTCTCTTAAAGAAGTCCACATTGGACCCAGCCTGCCCTAAAAACTACAGGCCTATCTCCCTGTTGCCTTTCCCAGCAAAGATCATAGAGTTTGGTTAGCAAAGCTCTCTCGAAATATCTGGAAACCAATAAGATCTTAGAGGATGTGCAGTTTGGCTTTCGGCCTGCTCATGGCACTGAGACTGCTTTGGTGACCGTGATGGATGAGCTTCGGATGCGTGCAGACAGAGGTCAAGCAGCAGTTCTTATTCTGCTTGACCTGTCTGCCGCATTCGACACGGTCAACCACGCTATCCTGCTGGGGAGGCTCAGGGAGGTAGGAGTAGCAGGCTTGGCCTTGAGTTGGTTTCAATCCTTCCTTTCAGAGAGGAGACAAGCGGTGGCCCTCCCTCCTTACCAGTCTGACTTTACTAACATCACGCATGGCGTGCCTCAGGGCTCTGCAATTAGCCCGATTTTATTTAATATCTACATGAAACCCCTGATTGCGGTCATAAGGGCGCATTACATTAACATCGTAAATTATGCGGATGACACGCAACTGATTCTCTCCTTAGAGGGAGTACAGTCGACATTGCCTGCGTGCCACAGCTCAGTGGTTGAGGGAGAATTCATTGCAATTTAACGCCGGAAAAACCGAGGTTCTCTATTGCTCAGTGGGGAAGGTTCCATCAGCGCTGCCCGTAAATTTTTGGCCCCTAGCTACATCTACTGTACTGAAGCCTGTTGAGAAGGTACGAAATCTGGGCATTATGTTTAACAATAAACTGACGTTGGAGTCACAGGTTAACAAAACTGTGGGAAGCTGCTTCGCCATTATTAGAATTCTGCGGAAGATTTTTCCTCTGCTGCCTACTCACGCGCGAGCGCTGGTAGTACAAAGCACTATATTAAGCAGATTGGATTATTGTAATGCACTGCTGCTGGAGTCCCCGAGATATCTAATAGATAGGCTCCAGAGGATTCAGTCAACAGCAGCCAAGCTAGCCTTGGGGAGGCCCAGAGGTTCCTCCTCTTCATTGGCTTTGGCGGAGCTGCATTGGCTCCCGATAATGCAGAGAATTCAGTTCAAATCCCTCTGCATAGTTTTTAAGGCCCTGCATGGGTTTGGACCAGTATCTATGCAGAGGAAGTTTGCTTGGTATGTACCTGAGAGAAGTCTTCGCTCCTCCTTGGCCAGATTGGTTAAAATATCAAGATTCAACAAAATGAAATCCGGTGGCAGAGCCTTCAGTGTCTCCGCCGCCAGATTATGGAATAAACTCCCACTAAAACTGAGACAACTGAGGGATCTTATCCCTTTCAGGAAGAGACTAAAAACTTGGCTCTTCCCCAAAGCATAATCTGTTGTCAGTTTCCCGTGTAGCATTACTCTTAACGTGCACTTTTTAATGTCAGCGCCAGGATGCCTGTTAGGTGATAGAGCGCTTTATAAATGAAATAAATAAATAAACAGCACTGACTCTGATCACAGGATCTCTTTTTATCTTGAGGATACAGGGGAAGAGCCATTTAGGCCACTGAGGGTGTGGTGGAGAGAGATCCTTGGGAAGACTACATAGTGGACCCAGAGGATGACCCGGGCATTGAGCCATACCCTGTGAAGCCATCCCTGCCAGATATTACAACCATCAGATCATGCTCTCACACAGCTGGCAGCCTCTCACCACCAGGTATAAATGCACACTGTTGAGGAAGAAGATAATTTCCTACTAGAAACCCTCTCGAAAACAGAAAAGCTTGTCACTTACCTTCCTATTCTGAAGGATATGCTTAAGACCACACCAGGCACATTTAAAGACGCAGTTAAGTCAAGGGTTATGACATCCTGCATAGAGAACACATAAAACCAGCCCCTCAGTATGCACCCTACATCAGAGGAATCATTGTATCTAACTCACTGCATAAAGCACATAAGTGGGCTTCCGCCCAAACTGATGGAGATCCTGCTCTTCCAGATAAAGAGTGGAAGAGAATATACACCGAAGGCAAAAGAGTGGTTTTCAGGCTAATCATTGGCCCATTTCCAATTCACTCCCCCTCATGTCAAGATATGATGGGTATCACTGGGTGGCTATGAGGGACCTTCATAAGCTCATCCTGGACTAGCACAGGAAAAGAGAGAGAGACATTGATGCTGAATTGAAAACAGTCAGCAAAGCAACCAATAGGTGCGCCTTAGACGCAGTCAACACTTCAGTCAGGAATATTAATACTATTATACTGCTTTGGCAGCATGCTTGGCTTAAAGTGTCAGGGTTTTGTCCAGAGGTACAACAATACCTTTTAAATGTAACATATGGTGAAGAACAGCTCTTCGGCCCACAAGTCGATCAAATGCTTGAAATGAAATTAAAAAAGAATCCGACATCACAAAGTTGAAGGGGGACTTACAATCCCCTTTGGTAAAACCTTGTGTTCGAGGCATGTGAGGTGTAGATCACATGCTTTGCATACTCCTGCCATCTAGTGTTGGGTCCGGATGTTTGCAAGTTGTTTTTCTTCGAAGAAGTCTTTCCAGTCACGATGTAGGTGACTCCTCCTTTCTGTGATAGTGCGCATGGGCATCGACTCCATTGTTAGATTATCTTTTTCCGCCATCGGGTTCGGACGTGAATTGCTGCGCTCCGGTTCAACACCGTTTCTTAGGTTCCCCTCGGTGCGAAATCCACTTACCCTCGACGGTATTGTTTTTGATCGCGTATTCCCTTTCTCCGCGCATCGTATTTAATGCAAAAAACTTTTCGATCGGGAAACTCGTGGAAGGCCGTCGGACCTACCCACGTCGGTCCGCTTCGCAGTCAATGGAGCAGACTCCATTCCAATTCTGCCCTCGGTGCCATGCGCAGTTCCCGCGCACCGAATCGCACGAAGTGTGCAACCTGTGCTTATCTCCGGAGCACAACGAACAAGACTGCGACACGTGCAAATCTTTCCGCTTCAAGAAAACGCTCCGTGACCGTCAGGCTCGACGTCGCGACATGCAGAGTCCGAACACCGGCTCCATTCCAACCTCTTTGGAGAAGATTCTGAACAAGAAACCGGCTATGCCATAGGGGGCGAGGAAGAACAAGAGGACCCTGTCTCCGAGTTCCGCTCCGATGGGGACGAAGATATTCCGCAAGGTCTGCGTATCATGAGTACTCAGCCGAAGAAAAAGGCTCCAGGTCCACCTCTGCCTTCGGGCCCTGGTCGGCACCGAGAACATGTTTCCAACGCCCCGCCTTCGGGCTCGGCCCCGAAACATACATCAAAGCCTTCCGGCTCGGGGTCGAGTCGTCCACACTCCGGTACCGAGCTGAAACCTTTGGGGTCGAAGCCAAAACCCATCCCGGACCTCCTTCGACGCCGAAATAGTCTTGGGAACCGAAATCCTCGGCCCCCAAGACACCGGCACCGAAAACTTCGGCACCAAAACATAAAGATGCTCCAATACCATCAAAGGAGCCCCGTTTCGATGTCCCGCCTCCAAATTGCCACTGAAACGCAAATCTGACTCAGAAGAAGCCTATCACATTCCTTTAAAGAAGAAACATGTGGGTACTAACCCTTCTCCTCCTCCTCCTCCTCCTCCTCCTCCTCCTTCCCCAGAAACACATCACTTGTTAATTACCCCTACTATTTCACCACCAACATACACACCTGATGATCAGGATGACGGGGATGGGGACAATGATGCTGCACCTGCAGATCCCTGGAAGGATTACAACACAGATTCTCCCACAGGTAACGATCCTGATCTTTACCCTACTAAATCTTCTCCACCAGATGACAATGTAGGCTATATAGAACTATTAAGCAGAGCTGCTGACTATCATGGAGTTCAATTACACAAAGAATATTTAGAGGAGGATTTCCTTTTTGAAACACTTAGCAGTTCCCAAAGATCCACTCACACACTCCCCATGCTCAAAGGTATGCTAAGACATGTGGATGACATATTTAAGGATCCTGTTCGGGCACCTATTCTCACCCCCAGGATAGACAAAAAATATAAATCTGCACCATCAGACCCAGTTTACATCAAGGGCCAGTTACCCTTAGATTCGTTAGTTGTTTCTAATGCCCATAAATGGGCCAATTTTCAAACGTAAGAAGATGCTCCACCTCCGGACAAAGAGTCTAAGTTGATAGACGCCTCTGGGAAAAGAATAGCCTCCCAAGCTGCAAATTTCTGGCGCATTTCCAACACCCAAGCCCTTTTAGCCAGGTACGATAGGTCACATTGGGACGAAATGGAGCAATTGTTCCAATGCCTGCCTTATGAGCACAAGTCCAAAGCTCAAGACCTAGTGCAATAGGGAAAGCTCATCTCTAACAATTCCATTAGGTGCGCGTTAGATGGGGATGGCACTGTGGCTAGAACCATCAACACCAGTGTGCTACTAAGAAGGCATGCATGGTTAAGAATTTCTGGCTTTAAACCAGAAGTTCAAGCGTCTATTCTTAACATGCCATTTGACAAGCAACACCTCTTTGGTCCTGTTGTAGACACGTCCTTAGAAAAGATGAACAAGCATCGGCATAGCCAATAGGTCTCGCCTTTGGGACCTTATAAGTGTTTAGCCAGATATATGTTTAATTTGTGCTGTATAGAAGTGTGCAGCATGCTGAAAAGTTATAATAAGTGTTAGAAGCATTTTTGTTACTTTATATATGATTAAGAAAGCATTATGAACAACTGAACGTTTATATTAAAAAAGTATTTACAATAAATAATGTGTTGATTTTTTTTTTTGTTCTTTTAATGCCTGCAACTTTCATATGCCTGTCTGAATGGTTGCTTGTTATGTTTTTTTTTGTTATGGGGGGGCATAAATAACAGGAGGGTGAAGGTTGTGAAATAGTACCTGTACAAAAGTTAGTGAGAGAGTTAGTTAGTTAGTGAGATAGTTAGTTAGTTAGTAATTTAGTGAGAGAGAGAGTGAGTTAGTTATAGAGTCAATGAGAGAGTTAGTTAGTTAGTTTGTGAGAGAGTCCCTAAGCCAGTTGCAATTAAATAGCTTTTATACGCGCTTTGCCTTCTTTACCAAACAGTCCCCAATGAAAAAATATACACACATTAAAAGGCAAACATATGCTAAGGAGGGATATAACAAGATAGTGCATAAACATTTAGGAAATATAAGTAAGCGTGTGCGGAAACGCTAATTATAAACAGTTAACCCCAGAAATATGTGCGCAGGCAGCAGCTACAGGGTTAAAACAAAGCAAAGCTGACTGTAACTTTCATGCTTCATAGGGAGAATAACTGTTTTGCACAAAATAACAGTATAGTGAGCAGACGCCGTGACTGGAACATGGTTCACCAGCTTCCCACTCAACAGATCAATTTATTACGCCACACCCTTGTTTTTTTTGTTATGGGCCTATGCTCTGTTTTTGTACGGTTCGGTTGCAGAGAGGGATTATGTACCCCTAATGTTATGTGCAGTGCGCCACAATGATGCAATGCATCACGTGTTAGTGTGGAAAGATAGAGTCTGGGGGCACATAAAGGAGCAGCGTGTTATACTACAGTTTACAGAACTGTGCATGACTGGATATGGTAGTGTTTCGAAGGATGTCAGTACGCTCCATGTATAATCCCTCACAATTTACAGTAATGTAAAATAATCCATCAAAACAACACAGCCAGGGTTTGCGCTAACATGCCCCCATAAAATAAATAAAAACTTCAGAAGTGAAGCGCTCTTCGTATCTCACGGGACTGGGCGCTAAGATCCATACAGGCGTGCAGCCATAACAAGCGTAATAATTAAAAGCGAGCCATAGTGACAATTATTTTTAAATTAAAAAAAACGTTCAAAAGGGAAAGCGAGTGCTAGACAAACAAAGTGAAAAATTAAAAAGAGCACACAAGAAATCGACGGCAACACAAGCAGTTGGGAAGGGAAACTTAAAAAAAGAGCACTAAGAAAGCGACGGCAACGCAAGCATTTGGGAAGGTGAAAAAAAAGGCAACAGCAGCCAAAACACAAGAACACATTCACTTTTACAACTCACAGGAAGAATAAGTGTTTTGCACAGAATGACAGTATAATGAGCGGACAACGTGACGTAAGGGACGAATTCATTTTTAATTCATAATGAATTTTATTTTGGATGCGCGCGTCTCATTAGGAGCCTGAAGTGAAGGTTAATTATTTGATGAACCTGCGATGAATGCATTAGGGACTGCCCGCAGGGGGGAGGGGGCTCTCATCCATGGGGGCTCTGGTGTGCAGCTTGCGTGGTGCTCACAAGTGGTGTATGCAAGGGGGAGGCTAAATAAGGGTGGAAAGCATCTGTAGGCGTTATCCACCCTAACGCTAGTGGCCGTAGGCTTTTGCGTTAGAAAGAAATGTGGGAACGTTGTAGGTTTCGGTAGCACAATAAGTGTGTTCCAATGCAGGCTTCTCCGCTTAAACATCACTGTGTAACCCTGGGCACTGCATCATCCTGGACTGCCGTTTCCCAATTTAACAAACACTGAAGGCGCTTAGAAGTACGATAACCCCCAATGAAAAGCGCTATATCAGTTGGAGACTTACATTTTTGGCGCCCTCGGCCAAGGAGGCCACATCGTGAGCTTGTGCTGCAACGAGGTGCTATAAACCTTCTGAGGGGGGTTTCTATTAAAGCCATGGAAAAAAAACAAATAGAAAAAGCGATTTTTAAGCCTCACGCTAAACACTCGAGAGTGGGGAAAAAAAACAAATTGAAAAGGCGAGGTTTAAGTACTCGTGCTAAACACTCGTGCTTGTGCAAGCATGCCCCTTGCGAGAGCGAGCAGCGGCGCGCGGACCATATGTTTTCAAGTAGCGCGCGCGCCGCTGCTCGCTCCCGCAAGGTGGATGCCAGCACAAGCACGAGTGCTGAAAAAGAGCTGACCAATTTCTAAAGGTCATCTCCTAGAGCAGCGCATGCGCGCTGCCTAGGCGAGACCTAAAAAGGACACGGGTATGGCAAAATATATGGGAGCCATACAGTCCCCTTCTGGCCGGGGTTCCTTTCGGCACACCTTCTATGGTGGGGGGTCCAGGAGTACCTCCTCAGACACTGCCTCCACACCGTACAAGGGCAACAATCAGCCCTCTGCTTCCAAGGGTTTGTCAGAGGGGGCTACAGAGGAAGCAATGGCAGAGGTAGAGGTTCCAACACACGCACCTCCCCCTCCAATACCAAACAGTGACTTGCCTACACTCCCCCCCCCCAATCATTTAACATCTGTCGGGGGCGTCTTTCACAATTCCTACCCGTCTGGCAATCAATAACTACAGACAAATGGGTGCTAGGAATTGTCTGTTCTGGTTATTGCCTGGAGCTTACCAACAATCCTCCAAGCATTCCTCCACGTTGACACAAAATATCACCAAACCATTTACACCTCCTCAAGCAAGAGGTTCAATCTCTCCTTTTGAAGGGAGCCTTAGAGCCCGTACCATTACAATATCAGGGGTCGGGCGTATACCTGTATTTTCTCATACCCAAAATGGACGGTTCTCTCAGACCTATTTTAGACCTCAGAGAATTAAACCTTTACATACAATCAGACCACTTTCACAGAGTGACGCTTCAACAAGTGCTCCCACTGTTACAACAGGGTGACTTTGTCTACTCTAGACTTAAAAGACGCGTATTTCCACATTCCAATACATCCCGCTCATTGCAAATTTCTCAGATTTGTGGTAGTGGGGCAGCATTACCAGTTCAAGGTACTCCCATTCGGAGTCACCACTGCTCCCAGAGTCTTTTACAAAATGTCTGGCGGTAGTCGCTGCTCACCTATGAAGACAACACATTCATGTCTTCCCATACTTGGACGACTGGCTCATCAAAGCGAGTACGTACCCAAAGTGTCTCCAGCACACTCGCATAACACTGCAGTTACTGCACCAACTGGGGTTCACAGTCAATGTTTTGAAATCGCATCTTCAACCTTCCAACACTCAAAACTATCTAGGAGCCACTTTAGATACTCAAAGAGCTCTAGCCTTTCCCAATGCAGCCAGAATTCGCAATATCCAGGCTCTGATTCTTCAGTTTCAGCCCACTCACTCACTACCAGCTCAAGTGTATATGCAGCTGCTGGGAATGATGGCCTCTTGCATCATGATTGTTCCCCATGCCAGGCTTCACATGTGTCCCCTTCAGGAATGCTTAGCAAGTCAGTGGAACCAGTCGCAGGGTCTCTTAACCGATCTAGTGTTGGTAAACGGCCTTACTCATCGCTCTCTGCAGTGGTGGAACCCACATAATTTGTCAAAAGGACGGCCCTTCATAGACTCTGTTCCACAGATAATACTAACAGCAGACACGTCGCTCACTGGTTGGGGGGCTCATCTCCAAAATCACACAGTTCAAGGCTTGTGGAGTCTAAAGCAAAGAGCTCTCCACATAAATCAACTGGAGCTGCTAGCAGTGTTTCTAGCGCTCAAAGCCTTTCAAGTTCACCTTGTAGGCAAAGCTGTCCTAGTTTGCACCGACAACATGACAGCTATGTATTATATACAAAAATAGGGGGGGGAGGACACTCTCCCCAACTGTCACACCTAGCTCAAGACATTTGGAAGTGGGCCATTCACCACAAAATCTATCTCCTAGCAGAACACCTACCAGGGGTAAACAATCAGATTGCCGACCTTCTCAGCAGACAGAGGCAGCAAATCCACGAGTGGGAACTTCACCCTCAAGTTCTCCTCCCGTACTTTCAAAGTTGGGGTTTTCCTCAAATAGATCTTTTCGCCACACACGAAAACGCAAAATGCCCAAGCTTCGCCTCCAGGTATCCACACCCGCTCTCCAAAGGCAATGCACTATGGATGAGCTGGTCAGGGATATTTGCCTCCGCTTTTCCGCCTCTCCCACTCCCAGTGGTTCGGAAACTCAGGCAAACATCCCTCAAACTAATTTTAGTAGCTCCCACATGAGCCCGTCAGCCTTGGTTCACAACCCTGCTGGAGATATCAGTAGTTCTGCATCAAAAGCTGCATCTCACATCCAAACTCCTCTCACAGAACCATGGAGAAATCAGACACCCAGATCCCAAAGAACTGAACCTAGCGATCTGGCTCCTGAAGTCATTGAGTTTGGTTATCTGAATCTTCCACCAGACTGTATGAACATTATTAGAGAGGCCAGAAGACCTACTACAAGAACTTGTTACGCAGCTAAATGGAAGCGTTTTGTTATTTATTGTAATAATATCAGTCCTCTTGATGCTTCCATACAAAATATCATATGTTATTTGTTACACTTGCAGCGGTCAGAATTAGCTTACACTTCTATCCGCTTACATCTCGCTGCGATAGCTGCGTATCTGCAAAACAGGCAACAAGTATCTCTCTTTAAAGTACCAGTTATCAAAGCTTTTATGGAAGGACTAAAAAGAGTTATACCACCAAGACTTCCACCTGCCCCAGTATGGAATCTTAACATAGTCCTCACACGATTAATGGGCCCACCTTTTGAACCCATGCATAAATGTGAACTGCAATTTCCCTCGTGGAAAATCGCTTTCCTCATTGCAATCACTTCACTGAGGAGAGTGGGTGAGCTACAGGCACTAACGAAAATATGGTGTTATAACACAAACAATTACAACGCATGCTTTTACAATGCGGTTTTTACATCGCAACTACCATTACCTCGCATGATTTTACAGAGCATGCCATTACAACGCATTTTTAAAAACTACCATTACAACGCATTCCATTACAATGCATACCATTACAATGCATAATACTTTTAGGGCAACATTAGGGTAAGTGTTGGATAGTGTAGGGGTAAACATTACTAGTCCCACTCCAGTGAGTGTAACAGTAGGGTAAGTGTTGGATAGTGTAGGGGTAAACATTACTATTCCCACTCCAGTGAGTGCAACAGTAGGGTAAGTGTCGGATAGTGTAGGGGTAAAAATTGCTATTCCCATCTACCCCAAAACCCATACCCACCCTAAAACTAAATAATCTCCATTACTTACCTTATAATGCGTTGTAATGGCATGCGTTGTAATGGCATGCGATGTAAAGGCAGTTGCGTTGTAACAGTTGCGTTGTAAAGGCAGTGCGATGTAATGACTGCGTTGTAATGGATGTTTCCCGGCATTAACCATACAAGAACTTTTTTGCCATCTTCACAAAGACAAAGTGGTTCTTCGTACCAACCCTAAATTTTGTACCTAAAGTAGTTTCTGCCTTTCATATCAACCAATCCGTTGAGGTATTGGCAGTCGGATTGTTAAATGTTGTTATGCAAAAGCAAGGAGAACTTTAACAATACCCCCTAGAGCGCATTCCACTCGCAAAATAGGGGCTACTATGGCTTTCTTAGGAAACATTCCCATAGTTGACATTTGTAAGGCTGCAACATTGTCTACACCACACATTCACCAAGCACTATTGTGTAGATGTGATAGCAAGACAACAAGCTAGTGTAGGCCAGGCAGTACTTAGAACACTTTTTCCGACAACTGCAACAGCTACAGGTTAGCCACTGCTTTGGGAGAATACTGCTGTATAGTCTAAGCAAAGCATGTGATCTACAGCTCACATTCCTCGAACGGATAATGTTACTTACCCAGTAAGCATCTGTTCTTGACATGTAGAGCTGTAGCTCCACATGCGCCCACCCGCCTCCCCGGGTACCTATACCTGTTGCAGTTCTCTCTTACTCTATATACATACGCATGGACATCTCTATTCTACTCTTACTAACTCCATTTTCACCCTCTGCGGGAAAACAATCTAACAATGGAGTCGATGCCCATGCGCACTATCACCGAAAGGAGGAGTCACCTACCTCTTGACTGAAAAGACTTCTTCGAAGAAAAACAACTTGCAAACATCCGGACCCAACACTAGATGGCAGGAGTATGCAAAGCGTGTGAATCTACAGCTCTACATGCCAAGAACAGATGCTTTCTAGGTAAGTAACATTAGCCTTTCGTAGAATATACACCAGAGGTGGTTAAAACAAGGGGCCTTATCCAAAGACCGCCATTCCAGCAATATCAGCCGTAATTTCAGGCGTTTCAAGAGGGAAAAAGCTTCAGTGGGGTTGTCAGCAGAGGCAAAGGTAGAGTTAACCTCCCCAAGGTTGTCTCACTAGCAGTGGCTCTATTTCTCTTCGCCCCAAACACCCTACACCTATCGGGGAAAGAATTACCACTTCCTGCTCCAATTGGGAAAATATTACATAAGATCGATGGGTCCTCTCCGTTGTTCAGGAAGGTTACTGCTTAGAATTCCACACAGCTCCCCCCAAAAACCCTCCTCCTCATCATGTACTGAGTTCAGACCGTCTACAATTGTGGAGGAAGATGTACAAGTCCTTCTATTAAAGGGCACCATAGAACTCATACCTGCAAACCAACAAGGCCAAGGGATCTACTCCCTCTGCTTCCTCATTCCCAAGAAGGATGACACCCTAAGGCCCATCCTTAGTCTATGGTCATTGAACAAGTTCATTCAATCAGAACATTTTTACATGGTCACCTTACAAGACGTCATTCCATTTCTACAGAAAGGCAACTTCATGGCTACGCTGGATCACAAGGATGCCTATTTTCACATACCTGTGCATGCAGCACTCTATTGTTACCTGTGTTTCATGGTAAGTGGAAAGCATTACCAATTCAAAGTTCTCCCCTTCAGGCTAACCACAGCTGAAAGGGTAGTTGCCAACTGTTTGGCAGTTATCACAGATCATCTACGCAGACACGCACAGGTTTCCAAATCTAGACGATTGACTGCTAAAGAACAGTACCAAAGAACAATATCAAGCACACACTGAGCCAGCAGTGTTGCTACTACACAAGCTCAGTTTTACAAACAATATGAAAACGTCACATCTTAAACCAAATTTAGCCCTTCTTAGGCTAAATGCACAAACATGCAAAGCATACCTGAATCCACAGTGGGTGATGGCAGTCCAGCAGCTGCTGCCTCTCTTTCAGACGCAACGTCCCATTAGTGTAAGAACTGTAATAAAACTTTAGGGCATGATGGCTTCCCGCATAACAATAGTACCATATGCCAAGCAACATATGGGCGCTTTACAGAATTGTTTGGCAAAACAATGGGCACAAAGAGAAGGCCATTGTGAAGATCTAGTGTTGGTAATGACAAGGGCCCAGCATTCTAATCGAGTGGGGAGCCTACCTTCATCACATGACAGTCCAGGTGCTTGGCCTTTAGAGTACCAGGGTTGCCACATCAACTATCTCTCAAGCTATCAAGCTAGCCCTAATCTTTTCTCCTAATGCTTCAGAACAACACTGTACTGATAAAAACTGACAACATGATGGCCATGTTCTACATTCAGAAGCCTTGAGGGACACACTCTCCCCCGCTCTCACAGTTGGCACAGGAGATTTGGCATTGGGCCGCCTATCACAACATTCACCTGTTGGTGGAATACTTTCCGGGAGTGGACAGAAACTTTGCAAACCTGCTCAACAGAACACATCCAACAGGTTAATGAGTGGGAGCTCCACCCACAAGTCCTCCACAAGTACTTTCAACAATGGGGGACTTCTACAATAGATCTGTTTGTCAATTCTGAAAAGGCAAAACGTAAAAACGTAGCCGCCATTTACCCACACGCTCAATCCAAAGGCAACACTTGGTGGATCAGTTGGTCAGGGATAATTGCATATGCTTTTCTACATCTTCCCACGATACTGTATGTAGTCAGGATGATTCAGTATGCCTCAATGACGCTAATCCTAGTTGCACCACATGGGCAAGGCAACCATGGTTATCAATAATTTTAGAAATGTTCCTCAACTCTTACAAGAAGCTGCTAGTATGCCTGGACCTTCTCACACAACACCAGGGTCAATTAAGACACCCAGACCCCAAACAGCTGAATCTGGCATTTTGAATTTGGGTACCTTAATCTTCCACAAGAATGTATGGTTATTTTGTGCGAGGCTAGGAAACCCACTATTCACGCATGCTACACTGCTAAGTGGAAAACATTTTGAGCAGAATTGTTTGTCTAAACCGATAAACCCATTTGCAGTGACAGTACAAGAAGTCACTTCTTATCTTCTCTATCTTTACAATGCAAGACTAGCGTTATGTTTACATCTCACTGCAATTGCAGCACAGTTGCAAAATAGACCACATTAATCAACTTTTCATGTCCCTGTCATTAAATCATTTATGGAAGGGTTAAAAGGATTACCTCTCCCAAAAAAAAATCCCTCACCCACATGGAACTTAAATGTTGTACTGACATGACTCACGGGGCACCCATTTGAATCCCTTCACTCATGTCCATCACAATACCTATCCTGGAAAGGGGCATTCCGAATATCAGTTACTTTCATTCAGACGTTTTAGTGATCTTCAAGCTCTTACAATTCAAGAACTTTTTTTGGGGTGCATAATGATAGGATGGTCCTTCTCACTAACTCTAAATTCTTACTCAAGGTTGTCTCATCTTTTCACATCAACTAAACAGTTGAGCTGCCAGTATTTTTTTTTTCATCCCCAGATTCAGTAGTTGAACGAACACTCCATACTCTGTGTTTAAAGGGCACTTATGTACTACATTGCAGAACTAAAGCATATAGAAAGTCCAATCAACATTGTTCCTTTTGCAAAGCCTGATAGGGGCCTATTTCCAAAGCGGATATTGCAGAAGGGTGACTAAATGTATCGAAACCTGCTATAATTAAGCAAAAAACACATTACCAGTGCCCAGAAGGGCTCAATCTACAAGTGATCAAGGGGCCATACTGGCTTTCTTAGGAAATATCCCTATCATGGACATTTGTATGGATGCTACTTGGTCTACACCTCACACATTCACTAGACATTACTGTAGAGATGCGCTTGCACGTGAGTAAGCCTTAGTAGGCCATGCAGTTTTAAGGTCATTGTTTCAAACATCTGCATCATCTGCTACCTAGCCACCACTTTCCTGAGGGACTGCTTTACAATCTAAGCAAAGCATGTCTAGTTACAGCCACACATAAACTAAAAATGCTACTTACCGTGTAACCATCTGTTCTTAGCATGTAGAGCTGTAGATTTATAAGTGCTCTCCCTAGAAGATAGCATTGATTACAGATGTTTACACATATTGAGTACATATCTTATCAGCACACTCTGTCTGATTGAAATCACTCCACTTACACTACTTGCCCTTTTGTTTGGAAAACAGTCTAAGGTGCAGTCCTTGTGCTGTAGCACTCTAGAACAAGGCAGGAGTTACAACAGCACTACAGGCTATGAACAGATGGTTCCAGGGTGTGTGTGTGTGTGTGTGTGTGTATATATATATATACACACTCGTTTTTTCTGTGTATATATATATATATATATATAAACATCAAAAGTCGCCTTTTTCGTGAGGAGCACCCTCTGGCCGGTTTCACGCTGTTAAGACACAAGCACGGCTGATTGAGACAACACACTCGCCCTCAGGTTGCCGACGCGTTTCGGGCTGACCGCCCTTCTTCTTAGGCATTTGGAACAAAATGGCTTGCAAAGACCACCAGTATCTTCCCTGATTTTATTGGATAATACCAATTAAACAATTCCACTCAGGTGAGTAAGTTTGCATAGCCTTATGGGACTGGTAGTTTATTGATTATAATCCCCCCGTGGGTTGCTGCCAAAATGTCAATTTTAAAACTCCACTTTCCCCGGGTGAGTCAAGTGTCTCATTCCGCCGCTTGCCTGTCATCAGCTCCGACCTGCTCAGGCTTCACGCTGCTCCAGTGAGCAACCGCCGACCCACAAGGATACCGTGGTGGTGCTCACTCGTGGCCCAGGCCGGGCCACTACATCCAAACATCAAAAGTCGCCTTTTTCGTGAGGAGCACCCTCTGGCCGGTTTCACGCTGTTAAGACACAAGCGCCGCTGATTGAGACAACACACTCGCCCTCAGGTTGCCGACGCGTTTCGGGCTGACCGCCCTTCTTCTTAGGCATTTGGAACAAAATGGCTTGCAAAGACCACCAGTATCTTCCCTGATTTTATTGGATAATACCAATTAAACAATTCCACTCAGGTGAGTAAGTTCGCATAGCCTTATGGGACTGGTAGTTTATTGATTATAATCCCCCGTGGGTTGCTGCCAAAATGTCAATTTTAAAACTCCACTTTCCCCGGGTGAGTCAAGTGTCTCATTCCGCCGCTTGCCTGTCATCAGCTCCGACCTGCTCAGGCTTCACGCTGCTCCAGTGAGCAACCGCCGACCCACAAGGATACCGTGGTGGTGCTCACTCGTGGCCCAGGCCGGGCCACTACATCCAAACATCAAAAGTCGCCTTTTTCGTGAGGAGCACCCTCTGGCCGGTTTCACGCTGTTAAGACACAAGCGCCGCTGATTGAGACAACACACTCGCCCTCAGGTTGCCGACGCGTTTCGGGCTGACCGCCCTTCTTCTTAGGCATTTGGAACAAAATGGCTTGCAAAGACCACCA
The DNA here is from genome assembly GCA_963921515.1 of Calotriton arnoldi. Lineage (NCBI taxonomy): Eukaryota > Metazoa > Chordata > Amphibia > Caudata > Salamandridae > Calotriton > Calotriton arnoldi. Next base: position 131,865 of record CAWUFW010012025.1, read on the forward strand.
GTATCTTCCCTGATTTTATTGGATAATACCAATTAAACAATTCCACTCAGGTGAGTAAGTTCGCATAGCCTTATGGGACTGGTAGTTTATTGATTATAATCCCCCCGTGGGTTGCTGCCAAAATGTCAATTTTAAAACTCCACTTTCCCCGGGTGAGTCAAGTGTCTCATTCCGCCGCTTGCCTGTCATCAGCTCCGACCTGCTCAGGCTTCACGCTGCTCCAGTGAGCAACCGCCGACCCACAAGGATACCGTGGTGGTGCTCACTCGTGGCCCAGGCCGGGCCACTACATCCAAACATCAAAAGTCGCCTTTTTCGTGAGGAGCACCCTCTGGCCGGTTTCACGCTGTTAAGACACAAGCGCCGCTGATTGAGACAACACACTCGCCCTCAGGTTGCCGACGCGTTTCGGGCTGACCGCCCTTCTTCTTAGGCATTTGGAACAAAATGGCTTGCAAAGACCACCAGTATCTTCCCTGATTTTATTGGATAATACCAATTAAACAATTCCACTCAGGTGAGTAAGTTCGCATAGCCTTATGGGACTGGTAGTTTATTGATTATAATCCCCCCGTGGGTTGCTGCCAAAATGTCAATTTTAAAACTCCACTTTCCCCGGGTGAGTCAAGTGTCTCAATCCGCCGCTTGCCTGTCATCAGCTCCGACCTGCTCAGGCTTCACGCTGCTCCAGTGAGCAACCGCCGACCCACAAGGATACCGTGGTGGTGCTCACTCGTGGCCCAGGCCGGGCCACTACATCCAAACATCAAAAGTCGCCTTTTCGTGAGGAGCACCCTCTGGCCGGTTTCACGCTGTTAAGACACAAGCGCCGCTGATTGAGACAACACACTCGCCCTCAGGTTGCCGACGCGTTTCGGGCTGACCGCCCTTCTTCTTAGGCATTTGGAACAAAATGGCTTGCAAAGACCACCAGTATCTTCCCTGATTTTATTGGATAATACCAATTAAACAATTCCACTCAGGTGAGTAAGTTCGCATAGCCTTATGGGACTGGTAGTTTATTGATTATAATCCCCCCGTGGGTTGCTGCCAAAATGTTAATTTTAAAACTCCACTTTCCCCGGGTGAGTCAAGTGTCTCAATCCGCCGCTTGCCTGTCATCAGCTCCGACCTGCTCAGGCTTCACGCTGCTCCAGTGAGCAACCGCCGACCCACAAGGATACCGTGGTGGTGCTCACTCGTGGCCCAGGCCGGGCCACTACATCCAAACATCAAAAGTCGCCTTTTTCATGAGGAGCACCCTCTGGCCGGTTTCACGCTGTTAAGACACAAGCGCCGCTGATTGAGACAACACACTCGCCCTCAGGTTGCCGACGAGTTTCGGGCTGACCGCCCTTCTTCTTAGGCATTTGGAACAAAATGGCTTGCAAAGACCACCAGTATCTTCCCTGATTTTATTGGATAATACCAATTAAACAATTCCACTCAGGTGAGTAAGTTCGCATAGCCTTATGGGACTGGTAGTTTATTGATTATAATCCCCCCGTGGGTTGCTGCCAAAATGTCAATTTTAAAACTCCACTTTCCCCGGGTGAGTCAAGTGTCTCATTCCGCCGCTTGCCTGTCATCAGCTCCGACCTGCTCAGGCTTCACGCTGCTCCAGTGAGCAACCGCCGACCCACAAGGATACCGTGGTGGTGCTCACTCGTGGCCCAGGCCGGGCCACTACATCCAAACATCAAAAGTCGCCTTTTTCGTGAGGAGCACCCTCTGGCCGGTTTCACGCTGTTAAGACACAAGCGCCGCTGATTGAGACAACACACTCGCCCTCAGGTTGCCGACGCGTTTCGGGCTGACCGCCCTTCTTCTTAGGCATTTGGAACAAAATGGCTTGCAAAGACCACCAGTATCTTCCCTGATTTTATTGGATAATACCAATTAAACAATTCCACTCAGGTGAGTAAGTTCGCATAGCCTTATGGGACTGGTAGTTTATTGATTATAATCCCCCGTGGGTTGCTGCCAAAATGTCAATTTTAAAACTCCACTTTCCCCGGGTGAGTCAAGTGTCTCATTCCGCCGCTTGCCTGTCATCAGCTCCGACCTGCTCAGGCTTCACGCTGCTCCAGTGAGCAACCGCCGACCCACAAGGAAACCGTGGTGGTGCTCACTCGTGGCCCAGGCCGGGCCACTACATCCAAACATCAAAAGTCGCCTTTTTCGTGAGGAGCACCCTCTGGCCGGTTTCACGAGTGAGCACCACCACGGTATCCTTGAGGGTGAGTGTGTTGTCTCAATCAGCGGCGCTTGTGTCTTAACAGCGTGAAACCGGCCAGAGGGTGCTCCTCACGAAAAAGGCGACTTTTGATGTTTATATATATATATATATATATAACAGGATCCCAAGTACAAACCACGCCGGGTAGAACACGGGCACAGACTCCAATGTAGATACAGCAAAAAGGATTTATTGCAATCTCATGTCAAGATATGTATATATATATATATATATATATATAGATATATATATTCACAGGAAAAAACCAAAGGTTACAGGGACGTTCTAGTTAGGCTCAGGTTTCACTTGTACAAAACCAGTGAAATTCAGCAGCTATAGTTAGCTGAGCGAACTTTAACTTGCATCCCCGCAATGCACTCCTTATCACCTCACATATTACATCACTCGTGGGATGGTCAGTGGCATCACTGAAGACATCTCAAATGACATCACTGATGATATCAGTGATTACATCACTGATGAAATCATCCAGTGATTGTGTGTGATTTCTAAAAGTTACTGAGTGTTAAACATATATACTAAGGTAAGTGGCTGTGGGAGTTTCTATATGGGTGAGTGAGTGGGTGTGTAAGTCGGTGTAATGGTGAATGACAGGATGAATGAGTGGCTACATGGGTGATGGTGCGGGTGTGTCAGTGGCTGTAAATGGTGAATGAGAGAGCTCATGAGTGGCTGAATGGGTGATGAGGAAGGTACATAAATCTCTATCAGTGAGTGACAGGGTACATATGTATGGGTGCATGAATGGGTGTGTAAGTGGGTGTGAGTGAGTGAGTGGGTGTGTGAGTAGTTGTATGGGTGAGTGAATGGGTGTGTGAGTGGCTGTATCGATGAGTGAGTGTGACGGGTTGTATGGGACAGTATGTACATGTCTCAGTGACTGTATATTTCTGTGAGTAGATATGTTAGTATATCTATGAGTCAGTGAGTGGATGTGTGAGTAACTGTATGGGTGAGTGAGTGGATGTGTGAGTGACTGTATGGGTGAGTGAGTATGTATTTGAATATTTGTGTAGGTGACTGAGTATGAAAATGGGTGTATAAGTGGGTGTGTAAGTGTCTGTATATCTGTATGACAGGATGTGTCAGTGGCTGTATTGCTCAGCACGTAGGGGCATGAGTGGCTGTATAAGGGAGTTAGTGGTTGCGTTAGTGGCTGTATGGGTGAGTTGATGTGTGAGTGGTTCTATGAATCAGTGAGTAGGTGTGTGAATGTGGACGAAGTCATCAGTGATGTCATTTGGAATGTCATCAGTGATGTCATGAGTGATGTCACTGACCATGTCATGAGTGAGCTAATATATGAGGTCATAAGCCGTGAATTGCAGGGGCATAAGTTATAGTTAGCTCAGAGTCAAATGTCAGCCTAATTAGAACGTCTCTGTAACCTTTTTTTTAGTGAATTTCGAAGGTTTTTTTAATTCCATTTCCTAACTATAACGTCGCTGTAACCTTTGGTTTTTTCAGTGAATTTCAATGGTTTTTTAACTAGTAGTCGCATTTGTAGAGTGGTGGAGAAAGGCGGCTGGCCTCTGACCAGCTCTCGCGAATCCCCCTGTGGCACACTTACTAGAGGTAACAGGAGGGCTTCTTGGCCCCTAAGGGCCCTCAGCTTCCAAGAGGACTTCATCCCCCAAACAGCAGTGTGCCAGGAGGTGTGTTTGCAGAGTGGTTGAGAAAGAGAGCGTGACATCCGAAGGCCTTTCAGCAATCACGCTATGTGGGATTTACTGGAGGTAACAGGAGGGCTTGTTGCCCCCACGAACCCTCAGCAGCCAAGGAGACTTCATCCCCCAACCAGTGGTACAACAGGAGACTTGCTTGCAGACTGGTTGAGAAAGGGGGCGTGCCCTCCGACGACCTCTCAGCAATCTTGCTGTTTGGGAGTTACTGGAGGTAACAGAAGGGCTTGTTGGCCCCCTAGGACCCTCGGCATTTAAGAGAACTTCATTCCCCAACTAGTGGTACTCCAGAAGGCACGTTTGCAGAGCGGTGGGAAAAGGGGGCGTGGCCTGCGACCAATCCCGCTGAGTGAGACTTACTGGAGGTAACAGGAGGTTTTGTTGGCCCTCAAGGACCCTCTGGAGCCAAGGGGTCTGCATTCCTCAACCAGCAGTTCACAGGAGGCACGTTTGCAGAGTGGTGGAGAAAGGGGGCGTGGCCTCTAAAGACCTCTCAACCATCTCGCTGTCTGGGACTTACCGGAGGTAACAGAAGCGGTTCCTAGCCGCCAAGGACCCTCAGCATCCAAGGGGTCTTCATTCCCCAACCAGCAGTGCACCAGGAGGTGTGTTTGCAGAGCAGTGGAGAAAGGAGGCGGGGCCTCCGGCGACTTGCTGGTCATGACTCTAGCAATACTGAGCACATTCAGTATGTTATCCGTATCGCCCATAGCGACGACCTCCCCCGCCCTTCCCCCAGTTAGTACATATGTAGTTTCTTTGTCTTTGTCAGTTCTCTTGTCTGTTTTGTAGAGCCATGTAAATGCTAGATGGGATCCAGACGTCCTTTAGGTGAGATTTTGCTGGCATTGGCTCCCAGTAGTCTTCCAGTCTGTCCTGGCAGAAAGTTACATCAGCCAGCGAGTCTTTCAAACGTGGGCTAGTGTAGTACCCCAGTGCGTGTCACCTTTCTTTTGGTTAGCAGCAGCAATATAGCCAACGGGTGCCAGTTGGAATATCTTTAACATGTCCCACCAATGCCACCAGCAGTGTTCTCGGCACTGGGTAACCAGTTACATCTTCAACGCAAATGAAGACCTCCGTCCAAAATCAGCTATCTTTGTACAGTGCCAGCTAGATGTAGAAAGTCCACACTCATATGTCCGAATCGCAGGAATTGATGCTCAGGTTGAAGGCCCATCTTGAGTAGGCCAAAGGGAGTATGATATATACAGTGTAGGAATTTTACGTGTATGAGTCCCAGTCTGTAGTTCGGTGAGAGCACAATATCTTCATTGCTCTTCATTTAAGCCTTCACCGAGGTCAGCCTGCCATCTCTCCAATGCCTTAGGCTTGCCTTCTTTTGCATTGTGGTGCATAGTCTTGTGATCAGCCTACTGTGGGAGGGGGACCAAAGAACACAGTGAAGAGCGTGAAGCATGTCCGGCTTCCAGGGAAAGCGCGTAACACAGCCTTTCAGGCACTTCACAGTTGGGGATAAAGGAAAATGTTTAGTGGTGTGCAGCTCTTGCTGGCCTTCACTTCTTGTAGAGAGAGGAACATGCCCTTGGGGTACAAGTTCCCCATTCTCCGCAGTCCGAGGGTTCCTAGTTGGACTGTGTCCGCTCTTCATTTGTCAGGGGTAGCACTCTAGATTATTAGCAAGTGGCAGTTGAGCAGAGTAGAGGCAGTCCAATTGAGCTCTGTGGCATAGTTGATGCCACAGCTTTAATGTGCATCGAACAGTGTTGATCATGTCTCTAGGGTGGGGTGGTACATCGCAAATCACCATTGAGAGTGGGCATAGGAGGGGATTGTCTGCCTCTATCATCTGGAACGCTTAACCCTCCATGTCTGAAGGGCAGGGTCAAAACCTCCCAGGCTAGCGGCATCTGTGGCCAGCCTAAGTCAATCTGGTAAAGAGGGAGCAGACTCGATTGAAAGAGGCCCTAGTAAGTGGCAAGTGGAGATTGGTGAACAAGAAGAGAAACATGGACAGTACCACCATTTTGGACAAGGCTAGTCTCCCAGCCAGGGACAGCGGCAATCCGATTTGTACTGGGATTCGCTCCTCTACATGTCCCACAGCCCTACCGTAATTCTCATACATGAGCTGGGACATCTATCTGCTAAACCAGATGCCTAGGTATCTAATTGCTTTGTCCACCCACTTCAGGGGGTACTCCATGGGAAATCTGGCCATGTTGTCAGTCAGAGGCAAAACCACTGATTTAGACCAGTTGATCGTAACTCCAGTGAGGGCACGAATAATATAAATTCAAATAGCTTAGGCACCAAGTTCTGGGCAGGGTCCATCACATAAACTGTGACATCGTCTGCATACATTGGCACAACAAGCCTTCGGGCCATATAGTTAAGGCCTCGGTCAGTATGATGCCATCTCAAGCGTGCAGCAAGAGTCTCCATAGCTATTGCATATAACATTTTAGAGACTGGGCATCCCTGTCGAGTGCCTATGAAGATCATTATTGGGTCAGAGACTATACCATTTATCCAAAGCCTAACAGTAGGAGATGCGTACAGGAGCTGATCCATTGAAGGAAGGAGGGGCTGAATCCAATTTCAACAGGGCAAAAAGGAATGGCCATTCAAGGGAACCAAAGGCCTTTGTAGCATCTAGGAAGACCGCTCCAACTGAAAGTTGCAGATGGAGAGTATAAAGCAAGGCAAAGAGAGTGGGTAGATTGTGTGCATCGGAATGCCTTGGGACAAAGCCTGACTGATCTGGTCTGAAAATGGTGGGGAGAAGAGGAAGAATTCTAGTCACAAGCATGCATGCCAGGATTTTATTATCCATGTTTATCATGGAAAGTGGCCTGCAGGAGTCGCATAGGCAAGTCAATTTGTTGGGTTTTAATATTGGTACTATTAGGGCCTCTCGTACCGAGAGGGAAAGATGGCCAGTCACCCCGGGCTCCTCATGCTTTGCCAGTAAATGAGGGGCTAAGTTCTCTGGAAAATTGAGCTGGCAGGCCATTCAGCCCGGTGCTTTGTCTCCTGGCATGGTGCTGATTGAAGTAAATCATCAGTAGTGAATGGGGTGTCTAGAAACTGTCTGTGGCCATTGTCGAACAGGAGTGGTTGAATAAAATCAAAGTATACGGTGAGACTGTCTCGGGGAACCAAAGCACCATGCCAGTAGAGGTATAAAGAGCATTGTAGAATTGAAGCATTGTTTGAAAGACATCGGCTAAGGAAGAACATGGTTTCCCAGTGGGATTTTGTAGTTCCATGATGTAGAACCTGTTCCACTTTTTCTTAAGTATGGCCGACATGGTCTTGCTCACTCTGTCACCTTCAACATAGTAATGGGCGATGGCCTCTTTATGCAGGAAGCGGGCTTAACTTTCAGAACATTCTTCATTCTCTGACAGCTTGTCACAAAATTGCACCAGGTTTTGCATGTCTGCCAAATCTACATAGCAAAGTTTTGAGCATTAAAATTTGCCTTTCAGGGCCAGCGGCTACCTGCATATCACTCCTGACTGCTTTGATATGCTTCTGCCCAAGATATAGGCCTTGAAGGCCTCCCAAAGTAGTCCAAGGAAGGTCACCGCGCCTAGGTTTTGCTGGTAGAATTCAGCAACGGCACCCCTTACCTCCTCATTAAAAAGAGGATTCCTGAGTGCATTTGACAGTAATCTCCATGTGAAGCTATGGTCCAGTGCGCCAACCCAGGAAAGTGTTAGGGCCACCGGTGCAGCTAGTCACGCATGTGCCCTCGGTTGCCATGGTGTGTCTGGCGTGCCAGATATCGACCAAGACCTGGTCAGTCAGGAGGGACTGCAAATGGGCAGGAGTTTGAGATTGCGTCCTCCAATTAGATAGGGATTTATTTGTGTGGGGATCTAGGACCACATTAAAGTTGCCCCCCAGATCACTGTTGAGTGGCTAAAGCCACTATTTTCCCCTAAACTGTCGTAAAGCAATCTGGGGAGTCAACATTAGGGCCATATACGCTGGCAATGGCCACCTTCATACCTAAGAGTATGCCATGCAGGAGTATGTATCAGCCCTCCATCTCACAGATCAATTTAAGGGGCTGCCACGGTAGCCCTGTTCGAAAGAGGATGGCCGATCCCCGCGCATAAGCCGAGTAAGTGGATACATAGGCCTCTTCCACCCATCCCCCATAGTCATGTGTAATCTGGTGCTCTGTTTTTGAAGCTCCCGTCCTGCAATACTGCCTGCTATGTCAACATTGTGTCTCCGGAGATACGCAAATGTTTGTCTGATCTTTCTGGGATGATTCATGCCACGCACATTCCAAACATGAATGTAACATATCTCATAGCTGTTCAGTGAATGTTACACTTGGGGGGGGGGCAGGTGTAAGGCTCACGAAGAGCGTCGAACCCCAAGGAGCTGTCGTTGGAAGATCAAAACATGATGCATAAGTACGGTGGCAGAGGAATGAGTTGTGCAGACTATCATGCGACCTGCTCTAAAAAAAAAAAAAAAGTCTTAACGACCCCCACCACCCTAACCTCAACAACCCAACCCGTTGAAGAGCATTCCCACCCTCTAAAACAGCAAAGTCAAAAACCAAGTGGGATCCATCCCGGGGGTGACACAGGGAGGAGGGCAGTCTCCCTATCCCATAAAGGGGACAAGTGGCTGGAGTGGGTGAATAAATAGCTGAGCAAAGTCGATTTAAATTATAGTTGCTGAGTTGACATTTTAGACCGTTTTCGGCCTGGGAGCTTGAGGTTGCTGTCTTGCGGTCATGTTTCCGGCAGAATTCTATGGCCAGTTTAGAAGAAGTGGGCCTTCCCGTTAAGAAGGATTCCGAACTTTGCCAGTGGGAGTATGGTAGATCCGTCTTCATCAGCAGGTGCTTGGCGGACAGAAGCTCCCTGTGGGTTTTCTGTACATCCGCAGTGAAGCCAGGGTAGATGGATAGTTTGTTACCTTGGTAGTGAACCTCCCCCTTTTTGCGTGTATGGTGCTGGATAGTATCTCTAAGCCGGTAATGCAGCAGTTAAGCAATAATGCAGCAATTGAGCAATAATGGCTCCATTTTAAGTAGGCATTCATTGTTTGCCGCTGCATAATCCTCCGAATCGGACATTCTCTGCTTTAGCTGGGACTGTTGATCATCATGTTTTTCAAGTGGGTAAAGGGACTCATCTGCTGCCCCTAACACTGGATCTGGTAATACATTCAGTTGCCGAACTTGCAGGACTGAGGCCGTTGTTATATTGGGTCCGTGTATAGACCACAAGAGAACTCCAACACTACAGGTCTGGCCTTAGCAACATTATATCAAGTAAAAAAGCAACCCAGAGGATCCAGTGGCTAAAGAATTTGAGAGAGGCATGGATTAAGCAAGGATTGACAGGATTTTGGGACAATCCAGGGTCCATCCCCACCAATGCTGTTGCATGGGTAAAGCAAAAATGTTGGGAAATGGCCAGTCTATGACCAGTATTGGACAGTAGTAGAGGCACACTGACCAATAATTTTTTATTGTATAAATATGTCCCCAAAGCTGAGGAGTTCTTGGACTACATAAGACCTACACAAGCTCTTAGCCTGTTCTTACAGTTCAGGTATGTTACCCTTCCTACAGCTGCTTTTACCACACGCTGGGCCTCTAATGTGAACGGTACTAAGTGTTGCAAATTCTGTACGGTTATTGATGAAACGGATGAACATCTGCTGTTTTCTCCCAAATACGCAGTGACTAGAAGAAGGTGGATCACTCACCTATGCAAAAACCTGACAATCCTAAATATGGCTAATGCCCTCAGGATTTGTAAGACTGAGACCACCTCTGTGGTAGTGGTTCCAGTCTCCACATTTGTATATGCAGCATGGGCTATCACAGGGAAAGAACTGATGAAATGTTAATACTTTTTGGCTAAGATTGTTGCTGCTATATTCTTGTATTGTTTAACTGGTTTTAACATTTTAATTAATGTATTTTTTTCTTTTTTGTATAACCCACATGCTATCTTCGATTACGTAAATGTATTCAAACTTTTACAATGAGCAATTTTATTCTTTTTTAAGTGTTGTACGACGATGAAATATTTTTTATTTCGATCTGTCAATAAACTTTGACTCAGTTTGCAGTGGTAGTGCATCACGATTTTCACTGTGAAATGTTGATCATCAGACCAGCTAGGTGTTAGATTTTGGACTAGTAAATTTACCATGAATTGGGAATAACTGGGAAATTGGATTGTAGATTCATCGTATGACCCAGCCTTCCATTTTGCCTAATCCTTACCTGTTATGAATGCACGTTATTGAGCCCAGGTGGGAACCATCTTTTTTGTATTTTGTGTTTTATATTCTAGGTCATGAGACAACAGCCAACCAGTTATCATTCCTAATACTTGAATTGACCCGTCATCCAGACATTTTGAAAAAGTAAGTATAGAACATCATTTATTCCTTCTGTACATGCCTTACAGCTTAACAGAGTGGTGGATGGATATGTGAAAGTCAAAGAACTCCATTTGCCAGAGGCAATCTGTCATTTGCACTATCTGAAAGATGACAAGTTTCTATAATTCTTCATTGCTGTTCATTATAAATCTGGGTTAGAGTCTGGATGCGAACATTCTTGCATAATCCTCACTTTACTTTATAGGGGGCTTTATAAAGTGTGGATTTACACAGGAAAGAGGAGCATTGTACATTGCTCCTAATTACGTAGTTTAGCGGAAGAAATTAAAACGTGTGATGTGGTTTTGTCACACTGGACCAATAGTGAAACCGAATAACAGTATGGTAAAACCCTGACCCAATACTACCAGCAAAACATTGCTGCTAACTGTGTTCTAAGACATAAGGATAGGTGAGTAATAATAATAACACCAACGTGTCTTATTATTTCTTGCACATTTCTACAATGTTACAACAGATACAGGTGTCTGCTTAACAATTCAGTGCTGTGTTCTAAATGAGCACCTTAGCATTTGACTTTGTTTTCCGGCTAGTTACGGTTTTTAGTGTGTGATTGAGAACTGATTGCAGGATGTGATTAGGCTTGCATTCAAGGTTTCTTAGTGCTGTAGTGTCAGAAGAGTCAGCACCTCAGGAGCTACTACCTGTTCATCTGTGTTGCATACCCCTACCTCAGCTACTACTGTCTTCATCAAGCTGGACTACTAGAACAGTCTCCTCCGACGAGGCTTTCAGCTCACCTCTTTCTAACCTCTTGAAAAAGTCATTAATCTTTTATACTTGAACTCAGTTCAACCTTACCAGATCAACCTCTGTTCGTCCTATCAGCAGTCAGGCTTGTTAAGTACCACAGGTCCCTATACAAGGACTTCCAGTTGCCCTCCCCACCAACCTTCTCCAAATTCTCCAAGATTTAGATTCTTTCCTTCTTGGCACACCACCACTCAAATGCTTTTCCACTTGACCTAAGATCACCCACTTCCTTGAATATCTTAAAAATAATAGGGTGCAAGAACCACTTCCTTCAACCTAACTTGTCTGCTCTTCTCACCCACCTCCACTGTCAGTGTTATTCACACACAAAAGGTCCTGAGCCATCCCTTCATTCTGAAGTATAATGATTAATTTAACTGCTATAATTTCACCTCCCAAACTATTTCCTCCATTTACTATCCACAGCGAACTTCAGTACATTAGGCATAACTTATTAACAGCTATTATCTCCGAATTACTCAACTCCTAAATAAATACAAATTCACTGTCCAGAGCCAAAATGTGTTTTTATGGTAAGTGCATTTCTTTACTTGCTTAATTTTTGGCTGCTGCGGTTTCTAGGAATGTGTTGCCTCTGCTTCTAACTTGGCTGGCGTGTTTTACAGTGCATGCAGCTTTTTGTTGTTTATTTTAGCCTTGATCATGGCACAGCCAGTGTTCTATAGATGTTCTTGGTTTTCATTGGATTTCTTCACAGACAAAAATATTGTATTCCTTAAACTACAGTACTTCTAAAATTTGGGTTGGAAAGACAGGTCTAGGTCAGGCTGGCAACCAAAGATCTTAACTTTTTTATTTATTTAGTTATGTATTTTTTTTAGTCTTCATATATGACATAGGCAGGAGACACACTCTAAGAGCAATCAGGGAAAGAGCACAATACGACCATCATTGATTTTAGACTCCTTTGACCAGCTTTCTTCAATCAATTGTTGAAAAGCATTTAAGTGGCTACCACCACTATCCTCATCAAACTGTGGAAGTTTGTCTTAATCCTCGGACTTTACTAGTATGATTTTATTTGTGCCCTATGACCACAGGTAAACACCCCTCCTACTGTGGATAACATTAAGTAACATTTAAAAGAAAAGGGGCCCACATTTTCTCCCTCTTTGCTGAGCCAGTTAAGCAATCAAGCCTACCAACATGTCTAGCGGAAGCTACCCAATCCAAGCAGGAAGGTGGCCCTCAGAGACCGACATTAAACAGATTTCTCTTTGTGCAATAATTATTAAGGTAAAGATCAACTGGGTTCGGAGCCTCCCCAAATTTAGAGAGGCCCCATCACTAGCCGGAACCCCGAAGATAATCAATGCAAGGCTTACTTCAATATTTACACCCAGGGTTCTGGTCAGCACCTTACCTACTTTTTGCCAGAAGGCCTGGATGGCTGGACACTGCCACATGAGATGGACATCATCCGCATTCTATAACACGCACTTGGGGCAGTACCTCTTCTTACCTCCACTAATCTTTGAGATCTTCTTGGGAGACCAGTCCGCCCTGTATAGTGTGAATAAATGATTCTTCCCGAGTGGTGCAGACCTCACTGTTGACCAAAGTGTAGACACAGATACTTGCCATAAATGTAGGATTTCGCAGCCAGGTAGGTCCAGCTTCCAATTCTCATCTTGTAGAGTTGGAGGGCCATCTTCTCCCTGTACCAGAACCCAGCAACACTTGGATACTTCCTTCCTATATGTCGGTTCCTTTGTAGTTCTTCCGCGATTTCAGTTTCCATCCCTAAATTCGAGTGTGCACATGATCAACTTGTTAACTGATAATATTTGGACAGTCTTTAGTTTGTACTTTTCAATAAAGAGTCCCACTATACCAAGGATCCTTGCTCAACTAACTGGCACCATCACTATACCAGCAGTTAATAATGGAACAGCAAAGCTATCTTGCAGACACAGGGGGGGTCTCTGGGCATTCCATATCGGGGCCTTGCTACTATAGTATGGGATCCCCAGGATTCTTTTAACTTGAATCCATACTTTACATGCTGCAGTTAAGATTTTGAATATAATGTTTTTAAAGTACTTAGAGTGACCAAATTTGGTTAAAAATGAGTACCTTCCTCTGAAAGATTTTTTGTTAGCACCCTAAGGCGTGATGGTATATCCTGATTGTCATCCATTAATAGCCGCCTTGTGTTTTTCAAAAAGAAAGCCTAGTAGTAAAGTTGAAAATACGGAAGTGCTATTCCACCATCCACTTTCTTTTTCCAAAGTTTTTTCCATGCTATCTTTACACTCTTATTCCTCCATATAAAACTACTAAGTTCTCCATGTAACTGTTTAGACCATTCTGCTTTGAAGTGCAGGGGAAGGGTATTAAAAATGAAAGTTAATTTTGAAAGAATCATCATTTTAAGTATATTCGTTCTTCCTAGAATGGAAAGAGGGAGAGGAGCCCACAGACACATGTTTTTTAGTTTTTGTGATGAGTCTATTAAAATTTATTACCGACAGTGATACTTTATATAGATAATCAAATCATCTGCATATAATGCTTTTTTTTATCCGATCTAAATAATAAAAGGGTAAATGGTTTTGCTCTGCTCTTATTCTTCTAACCAAATGTTCTATATATAGTTTAATAACAAGGGTGAGAGTGGACAGCCTTGCCGAGTACCTCTACTTATGTGGAAGAGTGCAGTTAGTGAGCCATTGACCAATATCCTTGCCTTAGGGGCATTATATATTTTTTTTGTTGCTCTAAGGAAGTTTCCCCTTAATCCATTTTGTCCAGTTACTTAGTAGTAGTAGTAATAGTTTATTGGTGATTAATTAAAATCTTACAAATTAGAAAGAATAAAAACATCATGAGGGAAATCAATCTAACCATAATTATAAAATCACTAACATTGTTAAAAATAATTATTACATATTTACATTTATTAGAATCCGACAAAAGATGATTACCTTACATATCTCTATATTATAGCAATTAAGAAATTAAGAAAACATTCATTACTAGGGCTGAAAATGTGATCACATAACATATGGCATTTTTAGGTCTCGCCTGGCGTTGCAGCGCGCATACGCTGCTCGCTCTGCGAGAGCTTCTTGGAATCAATATACTTTGAGAAGTTCACTTTCGGCTCCGCCCGTTATTTCCATTGGTGTGCGTAATTTTGCGTCAAACGGTGTCTTTTGATTGTGACTGAGGCTTTTTAGTCCCTCCTGGTTACCGCCCTGTCCACTTTTTGCCCCGCCCACCTGGACTGGATCTTTTACTCCGCGTTGTGACATAGTGTCTTCTAATTACTGGGTGCGCACTTTCTTTTTTCATTTGCACAATGGCGTGGTGACAGCTTGTTTTGTCTATGCCAGCGCGCAGCTTGTGGTGTCATTTCCTGCTTCCCTCGTGCTCACCGTGCGTTCGGGCTCGTTTCTCTTCCGGTCTTTCTCAGTCCCAACAGTCGCAGTCCTGGCTTACCGTGGGCAAGGTCCGAAGGTGCAGAAGGTGATGGTACAGCCCATTGTATCCTGAAACCATTATCGTGCATTAGGCGAAGGAGGGAGACTCTTTTGTATGGTTGTCCCAAAATATTAGTGTCTCCCAATATGATGTATGGTGAAGGCGGGGGATGGGGAGTTGTTGAATGGCGAGTGAACCACGTAACCTATTTGAAAATGTTGCATGTTGGTATTTGGGTGGGTTTGCCTTGTGAGAGTGCGGCGCGCAAGGGGTGGGTGCCGCTAAGGGAATGTCAGAGCGAGTTAAAAACCGAAAACATATCAGACTTACTATACAGGTTACTGTAGACATTTGGCACACATCTTAGCGGCCCTAAGGCGCCAATATGCTTTTATTTTAGCTCTTAGGACTGCTAATGAATTTGTTTGATTGAATGGAGGGAAAGCCAGCGTGAGGAGCGAATATGCAAAAAGCATTGTTGCAGCCAGCGTATCCTTAAAAGCTTGTGGAAAAATCTGAGATGCGAGTGGTGCGGAGCAGAAAGTAATGTCCCAGCGAGTCTGGGAACACTCACAGTTGGGATTTTCTTTGAACCGGACAACCACATACACGTGGGGGAGATACGTATCCCATACTTTTACATCGGAGGAGCCATGAACAATGCGTCTTGGTGATGCTTGGTTTCCTCTTTATTTCCAGACATATGATCTTGAATAGGAGATAAATTATTTATTTATTCTTTCTCTGATCCGAACGCTTATATATGAATCACACATTACAGAAAACAACAGACTTTTTAAGCCCTGAAGAAGTCCCATGAGGGACGAAACGCGTTGGCAGTCTTGTCCATTGTGCGTCTGTATTTTAAATAAAATGTTAATGGATTTAAAGAATAAAGACATCGTCTTCTACAATCAAAAATACGATCCTTTTCGTTTTTTAGTTTGGGAAGTTATCCAACTACAGCTTAAATTGCTTTACACTATGGACATTAATTTCCTTCACATATTGTTCATTTGTGCTTTTCGAGTGCAAGCCCATTCATGTTGAATTGTGTGTGGTGGTTTGTAAACCGCCTTTATGGGATGCATGTAGGTCACATCCCAGGCCTAGTGCACCGATTTATCATAATACTAAAGCCACAATACATAGTAACGACTGGTGCTGGACTGTTGTGCTCTGACCTTCAATTTGTGCTTCTATGTACAGTTGGGAATTAGTACTGTGAAATTGCCTTGGGTTGTAGTATGTGATTTATTTAAACTATTCATGGTGAAATGGCCATTAGTTGTGGCATGTGATTTTAAACCATTCGTGAGCGAAACGACTTTATGACGCGCATGTTAGTAAGTTATTGTTTTAAATGTAATATCCTGCGAGAGTGGGTGTTGGGGCGGTGAACACCCTTCTTCAGAGTTTACAAAGACTTCCCGGCTGACAAAAGGAGCATCAAACACCCCTCGGTGGACTGAAGACCTAAGTTGTATAGGTAAATGTTTGGGAATAGTTTATTAGGCGAGCATAAGGTGCTGTTTGGGATACTTGTTAGTGGGATAATCTTCCTTATAGACCAGGTAGTCATGATGTGTAGAGAAATAAGGCATGCACCACCACTTCTTCCCTTTTAGAAAAGAGCTAAAAATAATCCTCTAGCAACATCTCGTCACAGTATATTGAAGTGTGTGTCTTAAGACTGTAGCGGCAAACGTTCTCCTCTAAATGGTGACCTAAATCCAGCATCTCAACGTGTTGGCCACCCACACTTGTAACCCTTGCTGTAACTATCCCCAACGTTAGCCATCACTTGATTCAATGCCCTCCCCTTTCATACAGTGCTATATAAGTTCTCATACCTATAACCACATTCCAGAGTTTGACCCTGCTGTTATTAAACACTGCCATTTTCTTCAACCAAAGTTTTACAGATTTCCTAGAAGGTTAGAAAGGTGGATATGGGTGTTAATGTTCCCCATCGTTTGCATTTCTTCCGTTTGGTGGTTTTTCTTAACAGCTTCATTTCAGAATCTCATCTTCAGATACCTACAAAATGAAAGTATACACAATTAGATGGGGAATAGTGCATTGAAGTTGCTGGTTGGAAGGGAGTGGAATGGGAGGGCGCTATATTGGTTGGTTGTGGAAGCATACATCACATTTTGCTGATTTGCAAGCCCGGTTTGAAATACTTAAGTAATAAAACAGTGCACACTTGCAAATAGAAAATGCAATTTTCCCATGGTTTCATAAAATATACCTGCCGTACCTATTACCCACACTCTCAAACGGTACAGTCGCTCCACATAAAATTTAAGAGAGTCTAGAGCATGTCGTCAACTTTTCGCTTGCCGCCACAGCAGCATTTGATTTGCCTTGCTGGTCTGCTTTTGTAATTCACTGCTAACTAAATTGCCTCTTTGAGCCGGCGAGTAAACATTTGGTCTGTCTCAAGTCACCTCATGGTCGACTTCTGTCTGGTGTTTTTTTCACACCTACCTATGTACAGCGCCCCGAAGCCCCGCAGTGATGTCAGTGCTATAGTAAATACAAATACATTCTTACAATAAGCGCCATTGAGTGGGATTAAATAAACCTCTGTTATGCAGCGCCTGGATACCCAGGGGTGAGCACGTGCTTTACAAATGTTACATTTACTCCTCTCTGCCCCATAACATTACTCCCACTCACTCCTTTCATACGCTCCTCTTCTATCCCGAGCAATCAGCACACTTTACACCCGCCTCTTGATCCCTCATTTAGTTTATATCTTCTGTACTCTCCTACCACAATGTTTCACCTCTCCTCCATCCCCAGCCCCTCCATCTTTACACCCTTTTACCCCTCCTTGAACCAGCCCGACTCCTCTGACTCACTCCTTTACTCTATCTGCTAGATCCACCCTTTTCTTTTACCCACTGTAGTAATTCTCTCCCCACCACATTTTCTTCTCTTTTTGAGTCCCTGCTCCCCCCCCCATACACACACCACCCCTCGCAGGTGTGCTCTTGGGGGAGGGGGGCTCCCTTCCAAGCTGTGATGATCCCAGGTGCTTAGTCACGCTGTGAAGCTTCATTGTGCTGTAATGTACGTGGCACTGTGTCCCATCCGGGCCTGCACACACCAGTGCACCAGGGCTGGGCGTGGTATCACTTTCCATTTTTATTTTGTGGTGACAATGCACGGAAGGGGCTCCTGCGGGAGTGGAGTTGGGTAAACTGTGTGTGTAGGGGTGGGGGTGTAGTGATACGCCCCGCCCCTCTGATAACCCAGGCAGCCTGGGCATGTGTAGTGTAAACTTGGCGGGGGTAGATGTAGTGACACCTCCCCGCCCCTCTGTGATAACCGATACAGCCTGGGTATGTGTTGTTTATAGTGGGGAGGGGGTGTAGTGACACTTTCCCGCCTCCTCTGATAACCGATAAGGCCAGGGCCTGAGTTGTTTAATATATGTGTGCATGTGTGTTGATATACTGATGCCTCCCCGCCTCCTCTGATACCCTGCAGGTCTGGCCTGGTGTTTGTTTGCCTGCCAGGTAGATATGTGTGGCTCACATTACAGCCGCAGTGACTCATCACCGGAGGGGCAGGCTGGGAGCCTATCTGGTGTATTCTGGGGAGGGGGGGTGCAGGGGTACCGACTGCCACATGCCCCTATCTATTCAGCCCCCCGTTCCGGCTGCCGCCTCTCCCAGTCCTACTGCCCCACTACCTTGTTTCCCTTGTCCCAATCCTACCGCCCCTTTATTTTCTTCCCCTATACTTTCTGCTCCAATCCACTCTCCAGTACCGCGCCATATCCCCTCCTTCCATTACAGCTGCTATGGTAAGGTTTGTAGGGTGCACATATTACGCAGTGAGTACCTGGCGCCCAAGTGTGTGTGGTTGGGTTGTCCTGTCCTGACTAGGGACCCATTGGAAAAACCAGGTTTTCAATTTATTGTGAAAATCTAGGATGCAGCTAGTGGAGGTAGGCTGTAACAAGCATTTGCAATGCAATAAGTCTTGCATTTGCAAGTGTTTGAGCTATTGGCATTGTAAATGACAATGCCTTTTATTTATGTTTTTTGAAAAGCTGCAAGCGGTGCGTAAACACGCACTTTGTACTTATAGTCCTTGCTTACGAAAAGCAAAGCTGGCAGTAAAAGAGGCATAGTTACTGCCAACGTTGCTTCTCGTAAGCAACGACTAAGTACAGAGTACGTGTTTACACACCGCTTGCAGGTTTTCAAAATACATAAATAAAAGGCATTGGTATTTACAATGCCAATAGCTCAAACCCTCGCAAATGCGAGACCTATTGCATTGCAAATGCTTGTTATTTCCACTGCTCTCATGCATTTTACAAATATACAATTCAGTGCTGTATCAGATGATTTAAAATATGCTATCACCGCTTGCCTGCATGAATAAATGGCCAGCTGGTTAAACGGTATCCTTAGCAACCTCCGTCTTAGATCCAGTAAGGCCAGGCATATGCAGATTAAATGAATGATGTTCTCTTCGCCAAGTTTACACAGCCTACAAGATGTTGGTTTTGTTTGTCTCAACCAGGGCATTGCATGCACGAGGCTTGGCAGTATTCCAAAACGTGCTCTTATGAAACTTATTTTTTGTAGCAGGGACCATCCAGACTCTAAATAGAACTGTGATTTAAGAATTTTATATTCATTTATAACCATCCAGGCATGCGACCTAGGTGCAAATAACTCTTTGTCGTTTAACATTGATGTTTTTTTCATTAAGCCATCAATGGTTTTTTAAAAAGTTGCTGGAGTCTGAGGCTTATCCCATAAAGAAAAATGGACAGATTTTCTATTGCCTCAATTGAATACTCCCATGTTAGTGAATTTGGATTTGTTTGAACTTCATGCCAAAGAGCTTGGTCTAACTGATTTGAAATATTTGATTTTATTCTTTTCCAGGTTTTAACGTATGATCCTTTTCGTGCAATGATTTGGTTTAACAGACCAAATTCTAATCTTATCTGAGCTGTCGATACATTGCATGGAAGTTTAAACAGAGATCTGAATGTTTTAGCAACAGTTTTATTTAATGTTACTGCATCTCTACCCCGCATCGCCTCGCTTCCATACGAGATAGTTTGTAGAAGTTTTGCGAATATTATTTTTAGTAGTGGTTGGTGGCTTAAGCCTCCTAGAGACCTCTGTAATGAGTGAAATGGCAAGAGTAAAGAATTTCCTTTCCTTTGTAAATCCATCTTATGTTGCCTGAAGGAACACTTCTTGTCAAATATTACTGCAAGATATTTATATGTTTTAACTTGTTCTAGTTGCCGAGTTTGTAGGAACCACTTATATTTTTTATGAATCTTATTATTTACCTCCATCACCTTTGTTTGTTTTTCATTTATTACCATATCATTAAGTAACTACTAGTTTGATATTTTATTAATTAGTTGCTGCAGAATGACCTTTGTTTGGCTCAGCAAAATCTCATCGTCAGCATATAGGAGATTTGATATATATTTGTCTCCTAAACTTGGAGGATGTGCATTAACTTCATCCAGCTCTTTCTTTAGATCAGCCAAAAACAAATTAAATAAGTATGGTGCAAGACCCTGGGAGGTTATAATTTTCCTTGACCAAAGGGAACTATCACCTATTTTCACTCTTATCCATGTGTCCGAGTATAACATTTGGATTGCTTTTAAGAAGCATAGTGGGATATGCAATTTAACGCGTTTTTGCCACAGAAGGTTGCGTTGAACACAATCAGACACAGATTTAAAATCCACAAAACAGAGGTAGATTACTGAAAGCTCTAAAATGTTGGTTGATGTGCCTGAAGCTTGAACAAACCAGTTTGATTTGAGGGGTTAACCTGTTTTTCTTCTGCCCAGTATAAAAGTTATTTCGGAAGTATCACTACAAAGAGCTTAGCTTCCTGAAGCGTAATAAGGCAGTAGTTTTCTGGTTTTGACCACTCCCCTCCCTTATGTATCGATACTATTATATAGCCTTTCCATGATTCAGGAATTGTTTTTAATTGCAGACGTTATTGAAGACTTTTGATAGGTACCCTGCCCAAAAAGGTGATTCTGTTTTGTACAGGGCTTGGGGGATACCATTCGGGCCAGGTGCCCCATCTTGTCTATTGCTTTTAATTAAATTGCGAACTTGCACTTCTGAGATTTCATTGCGTATTCCCCTGGAACTTTTTGTTCCTACATGATGTTACTATTTTCTTCACAGATAGGGTATGTTTTTGTTTCACTTGAATAATTGAAGTGCTTTATTAAGAACTCCACCCATACAGATTCTGTTATGGTTGAAGTTGTAATCTTCACTGGGGCCCGATTGAAGTTGTTGATCATTCTCCAAAAAGCCCTTGAATTTTTTTCTTTACTCAAGAACAGAGCCTTAGCCCAGAGGGTTTGCTTTGTTTTTAACTTCTCTTCCCAGATTTTCCTCTGGGAAAATTTGTTTATTTTCTTGAATTTAATCTAAAGCTCCTGATTCCAGGGGTACTTCCTTGAGTGGCGCAAAATTCTATTGCGGCTTCTGTTCAGGATGCGACATGATTCTGATACTTTTACTCTATTTATATTCTGTGTCTAAGATTTACGTTGGCGATTAGTCATTTTTGTTTCCAATGGGGAGACACTTAATAATTTTTCTGTTAATTCCGACCATAGTTCCATCAAAGATCCTGCCTTAACTGAAAAACTATTTTGACCAAAAGCGAAGCCATCTGGCTTACAGCATCTAGTGATCCTTCCGACCGGTACAGTCTCCTATAATTAGTTGTTTCTATCTCACCTGGAAGGGATTCTGCTTTTTCATGATACTTTTGTATGACTTCTATCTCAATAATTTGCTGTCCATGGTCACTTTCTCCTGTATTAGAATCTGAAATGAAGTTATTAGTTGAAGTAAAGACACAGTTACTGCTGTAAAATCTATTCTTGTTGCAAACCTGCAGCCTGATATGTCCATCTAGGTGGTGCATCGCTTTGGAACCTCCCGTTCAGCACCCTTAGGCCAAGGGATTCAAGATTTGTTACTAATTCCAAACTTCTTGAACCATTTCCATCAAAGGTGCGATATTGATTCGGAACAGACCATACATAATCTTGTTTTAGTATATTTTCTTCTCGCACAGCAAGTTCGTATTAAAATCCCCTAATATCATAATATCCAATGATAATTCCTCGTGTATTAGTTCTGACAATATACATATTAATCTATGGGACATCGATTTCCTTGCCTTTGTTTCTGGGTGTATATAAATATTTATCTCAACAAGTGTGCTGCTGGTGTTTTTATTCCAGTTCCTTAATTTTACTATTAGGATGTTATTATCGTCTGTTATCACCTGCTCACTTTTAATCTTTAAGCCAATGGATAGAAATGTCACCAAGCCCCTCATTGGGCGGCTGTATCTTCTGATTTTAATGACTGGGTTAAAGTAGCCAGTTAAGCCTTCCATCTCAAATGGATCAATTTCCCAGGTTTCTTGTAGAAGTATGATATGGAATTTTCTGAGTAGTGTATTCATTTTTGTGTTGTATTTCTTATTTTTCATACCATTAATGTTCCATGAGCACAATTTTATTGTTTCAAGTAGATACTTTATTTGTGTCTCCTGATTATTCTGTGCTTTTGTTTGTCATAGAAAGGGGCTGTCATGCAAGGCCGTTGTTAACCAGCCTAAGTTAAGTTGAGTTGTGCTCTGTGTTCCTAACCGTGAGTTTACCGCTGAGTTTGTTTTTCCAATTGAGTTTTTAAGTACTGAATTTACTTGTGTATTACCATTGTCACTACTAGGCTCTTTTGGAAGAACAAAAGGGCTTGGGTAAAAGATTTATGGTGGCTTGCTAATTTTAATTCCCCACTTTACAAAGGAATCCTTTTCTTGTAGCACTTTTGCCACTAGCTGTTTCAAAACCCAAGTCATCAAAGTAGGTTCTTGCAAATTACCATCAGGTTGGGGTAAAAACTTGATAGATTCAATGATGTTTGTTGAAACTTTTTCAAGAGATGGAATTGCCATAAGATGTCTTGGGATATTTCCACGATTGAGGATATTGAGGTTCCCTTTAGATTGACATTCTGCAACAAAAATTATTTGATCAGTTTCATCCACTGATGGGCAAGCAATAGATGCATTACCAAGTTGGTTTATTAACTTTGACCTTTTACAATTATAAAACTGGATTATGTTTATCATTTATCATAGCTCTTAATTCCTTTTTCCCTGGGTTGTTTGGAAGCACAGTTGGCTTAACTCTCTGTGGATGCTGAGCCAATACCAGCTCTGGTTATGGGCTATTTGCTTTGTTCTTCCCCATATTTTCAGTAACCTACCTACTTCCCATTTAACTGTCATTTTGCTTTTGCAAGCGGTGGCTCCCGGATGGACTATGGGTCATTATGACCATTGCATATATTGGTGGGTTTCTCTCTTCAGGATAAACCGTATTTTGTATGTTCTTCCATTGTTTATCGAATATAGGATAAGATCTTTTTTTCCGATATGTCCTTATATGCTTCAGTTCGAACGTTCCTTAACTCCCTTGTTTCTTTATTCATTTCCTCCCTCGGTGTTCAGTTGTTCTTTACACCTGGATCATTTACCACACGAGTTTATTTTGTTTCTGGCTTTACATTGTTTTTTCTTCTGCTTTTTTGTCATTATGTACAGTGAAAAGGATGGGTGGGAATCAACCTGTGGGTTCTGAGCTATGACTTCTCACTTTCCCTCTTTGTCTATGTCTTCACTGTGGTCTATCGCTTGTCTATTGGGTTCTGAGTCTGTGTTTTTGTTTGTGCTACCATCTCTTTGAGCCATTTTCGCAATTGTTTGCTGAGATATAGTAGGAGTTTTGTTACAACCAGCAATTTTTTTTAAATCCTCAATTAAGGTGGTCAAAACTTCTAGGATTGTTGCTAGTTTATCAATCATTGGGCAGCAAGTACACTTTGTATATAATGTTGCTACATGAGATTGTACCCACGTTATTAGGTTATTTAGGTTGACCACTTTCTGGTCGATCCCTGAGACTGCTTTTGCCATAATATTAAGAAGGTCTACTTGGACATCTATCTTGTTCGATTGGTAAGTCAATGGTTCTAATGTAAGTTGCGATGTTTTAAAAAAGATTTCCCATGTCGCTCCTGAGTCGGTAAATGATGCAGAGTCCTTGGATTCGAGATTTTGATGATGATTACTTTTGCCCTTGCCCGGGCTATTACTAGAAGCTATTGGGACTGGTTTACTCCCTATTTCTGAACAAATTTGTATAATAGCATTACTGTTGTGAATCCAGCAATCTGATCTCTCTTCCACTGTGTTCCAACAGGCTAGACCTTCAGGGATTGGGTTATCACCACCTTATAATACCTTTTTTGTATTGTTTTGAATTTCAGGGGACCACATCGGAAGACTCCAGGTTTGTGTGGTTTTTGTAGACAGTTGTTCATTTTGATTTGTTTCCGCATGGTGTATTTGCTTTAATTTACAGCTAGAATCCTTTGATTTCTCTACATGTACTTCAATTGGTTGCAGGGCCCCAGTTCTTAGTAATTGTTCTTGGGTTTTTTTGGAGAGACTTTTCGGGTGAGTATTCATTAATCGGTTGTGGAGATTGGGCTCCTATTGAAAGTAATTCCAGGTCCGTATTAGATCCCCATGGAGGGTCTTTGTTTTCTATTAATTCTTGATCTGGCTATTTCCCAGTTGGATCTATAATACCATTAATTTGGTCCATATTTGGTTTAAATTTTGTAGTGGTGTAATCGTTAAGGGTAGAAGGTCTGTTTACTCTTGATTGGATAACATTGCTCCTGCTGGATCTTTTAAAAAATCTAATTTGTTTGGAATTTTAGTTGATTTTATGAACATTTGAAACATTGGTGAGATTAACGGTTGAACCTCCCCATCAGTTTTTGCTTTTATGTTTTTTACTGTTGACAAACCTTGACGTTTTTCTTTCTTTTTATAGGGGGGAAAGGTGCTCTTTCACGGCCTGACCTCATAGTTCACTCTTATGCAGGGTTGTATTTTCCTTTGCTTTTCCTTTTGTTATGTTGTATTAGTTCTATTATTTTCTTTTGTTTTCTTCTATTGGTTAATAATCTCCTGTTATCTAAATAGATCTCCTTTTATAATCCTTTTAAAATCTTACATCACTCAGACAGTGCCAGCTAATCCTCCAAAAGCTCCTTTAGCAATCCGTCAAAAACGGCTGCAAACTCTTGGTTTATAGTCGCCAAAGCATACACACCCACCACAGCCACAGCACTTTCTGCAGAATCAAGGTTTCAACTACAAAGGCACAAACTGTGGGATCTGGCCACTGTTTTCCCAGAAGAGGCCTCAGACCACTACCGCAACAGCAACAGCACCAGCAACAGCAACCGCGATCAATGTCAGGCACCACCAACACTACACCCTCAGCCATCAGAACCTTCTGCCTGGTAATGGCTCCAAGTCCACAGGGCTGGTGGCAGGGGTGGCTGACTGCCCTGAGCGCAGCCACCAGCGGCAATCCAGAGCCCTCCCAGGGGGCAGTGGCAGTGGAGGCAGCCAAGGCAGCCAGACCCTCGGGCCGCCCCGCAATTGCCTCCTCGTCTCCTCACTGCGCCGAGGAAGGGGAAATCACGTCCCCAACTCCGCTGCTCAGCCGCTGCGGATACAGAAACAGAGCGGAGCAGAGGGAGCGGAGCGATGACCTAGTTTCCTCGCCTCCTCACCTCTCCACGCCTCTCCTCAGCTCCCCGCGCTACAAGGGGGATCAAGTTGTCAGCCACTCACGGATGAAAGCGGAGTGAGGTGGAGAGTCAGCAGTTCACGCCCAAGGCAGCGGCTCCTGCCGGAATCTGGAGGCTGCCGCAATCTGGAGGCTGCCGCAATCTGGAAGCTGGACGCCGAAGACGAAGCCGGGGCAAAGTGAAGCTCCGCAAGTAACGGAAAGGGAAGCTGAAAACCTCAACTAGGTAATTCTCGTTCAATTATTTCATATAAATAAGGCCAGCTAATTCTATCAAAGGCTTTAGCCGCATCCACTGTAACAATAATTAAGGGCATTTCCATAACCAAAGCCACATCGATCGCACTGACCAAATTTTGAGTTAAATGAAGCCCTTCTGAATCTCATGGACATTAAATCCTTATCCAATCTTTTGGCAAGTATTTGTGTGTATATTTTATAATCGGTATTGAGCAAGGATATTGGTCTATATGACTCACATTTTTTTTATATTTATCAGGTTTAAGAATTAGCGTTATAATTGCCTCATTCCATGAGGATGGGAGGGGGAGATGATAAATATAAATCTTATTCAGTAATTTAGTAAGGAAATGTGTGAGCTCCTCCTTTAATACCTTATATAATTCATTGGGTATACCATACTTGTTGATCTATACCCAAGCTAGGAAGAATATCCTGCTGCAACCACCCCCTGATTTCTGCTTGTGTTGCTTTTGTATCGTCAGTGTATAAATCCTGAAAGAAACCCAAGAAAGCCCTCCCAATCTTCAGATCTTCCAAGCATCGCTCTTTGGTGGCACTGATCACTACTTACTTGATCTCATTCCGAATATTATCTTGCCTTACCTTCCTAGCTAACAACTTCCCACACACTTCTCCATACTCCTAATGTGCCAACTTGCTAGTGTTCCACTTCTTGTGCACCCTCCCTTCCAAATATTCTGATAAGAGCTCCTTAGCATCTCTTCTTAATTTACTATGGAGTGCTGAGTGTACTAACATGCACACAATTTGCTAGTTCTCCCTGAGTCTCCTAAATTCTCAATTCATGTTCTCTAAGTTTATTTTTACCTTCTTTTCTTCTGTGTGTTGCATAGCTAATTAGTCTCCCGTGAATATAAGCTTTATATGCATCCCACACAATGTGCGGGGGGCCGAAGACTTATTTAATTTAAAGAATTCTACTGTATCGGTTTTCGAGGAGTGTATAACTTCCTACTCCCCTAGTAGGGTTCTATCTAAATTCCATCTAATCTGAGAAGGGAGACTCTCCAAGAGAGCTCCAGTTTTACCACAGCATGATCTGATAAGTGTATTGGTTGATGTGTTAATACCCTGCTAATATTCTTATTTAGCTTTAAATCTGTTAGGAAAAAAAACAATTCTAGAGGAGTGAGAGTATTTTTTATTCTGGAAAGTGTACCCTCTTCTCTGGCCCGCTTTTAACCTCCAGATATCCACCTGACCCAGATTCTTTATTGAATGATGCATACTCTCTCTCATTTTTGGTGAGTTCACTGTTGGTCTAGATGTAGATTTGTCTAAAACTGGGTCCAACAATGTGTTAAAATCTCCCCCTATAATTATATAATATCTTATTTCGAGCAACTGGTAATATAGTTCCCTAAGCGGAGATGGGTCATCCATATTAGGCCCATAGTACCCTACAAATGCGTACCCTATATTGTGTATCGTAACGTTAAATTAACCACCTACCCCCTGGGTCTGCAATGGAGCTCTCAAGCCTGACTTGTGCCAAACTTTTAAATATGATTGCCCCTCATTTCACCTTACAGGATCAATCAATCAAACATTTGTAAAGCACGCTACTCACCCGTGAGGGTCTCAAGGCGCTGGGGGGGGAGCAGCTACTGATCAAACAGCCAAGTCTTGAGGAGTCTCCTGAAGGTCAGCAGGTCCTGGGTCTGTCGTAGGTGGATGGGGAGGGTGTTCCATGTCTTGGCGGCGAGGTGGGAGAAGGATCTGCCGCCGGTGGTTGTTCGGTGGATGCGTGGAACGGTGCGAGGGCGAGGTCAGCGGAGCGGAGCTGGCGGTTGGGGGTATAGAAGGTGAGTCGCTGGTTGAGGTATGCTGGTCCTGCATTGTGGAGTGCTTTGTGAGCGTGGGTGAGGAGCTTGAAGGTGATCCTCTTGTTGACGGGAAGCCAGTGCAGGTCCTTCAGGTGGGCGGTGATGTGGCTGTGGCGGGGGATGTCGAGGATGAGGCGTGCGGAGGCGTTTTGTATGCGTTGGAGTCTCTTCTGGAGTTTGGCCGTGGTTCCCGCGTAGAGGGCGTTGCCGTAGTCCAGCCTGCTGGTGACGAGGGCCTGGGTGACCGTCCTTCTGGTTTCGGTAAGGATCCATCTGTAGATCTTGCGAAGCATACGGAGGGTGTTGAAGCAGGAGGAGGAGACGGCGTTGACTTGTTGGGTCATTGACAGAGAAGATTCCAGGATGAACCCCAGGTTGCGTGTGTGGTCGGTGGGTGTCGGCGCAGTTCCCAGCGTGGCTGGCCACCAGGAGTCGTCCCAGGCGGAAGGGGTGGAGCCGAGGATGAAGACCTCCGTCTTGTCCGAGTTCAGTTTCAGGCGACTGCTCTTCATCCATTCGGCAACGGCTTTTATCCCTGCGTGGAAGTTGGTTTTGGCGGTGGCGGGGTCTTTGGTGAGGGAGAGGATCAGCTGGGTGTCGTCGGCGTATGAGACTATGTTGAGGTCGTGTGATTGGACGATGTTGGCGAGCAGTGTCATGTAGACGTTGAAGAGGGTCGGGATAAGGGATGATCCTTGGGATCCTTGGGGATTGATTAGTGCATGAAAAATGGGTGATCCATTTATTCCTCCAATGAATACCATTCCATTCTTCACAACGTAAATGTGTCTCCTGCAAGATTATAATATCATTATCAGAAACTTTCAGTAATTCTAAGAGCTTACTTCTTCTACCACTAACCCTTAACCCATTTACATTCCAAGTCAGCACCCTTATTTCATTGGTCTTTTTCTTACCCTTCGTCATTTGTGTATATATGGACAGGCCATCTCCTACGGATGCTAAGCTCATTAGTACATATGAGGACTTAATTTTTTTTTTTTTCCCCCTTATGCTCCCAACCCAGTGCTCAAGAACGCTATCTAATTGTGACCCCTCTTCCCTCACCCACCCTGGGGGACCCTCCCTTCATCCAAACTGGTTATTTCATTATACCCCTTGAGCTCCTTCTCTGCGACTCCTTGTTATAAACCTTTCGGAATCTTTATCTGAGAAATTAAATTCTCGACCTCGAATACCTCTCATGTTATATATTTTATTATTCCACATGACTCTTAATGATGCTGGAAATTTTAACTGTGCATTTGCGCCCAAAGCTTTCGCAATATCTGACCTTATAGTAAAAGACCAATCATTCTTTTTAAACTGTTTGACTCTAAGGGCTGCCGTAAGAATTGACTCCTGTTAGAAATGGGGGTCTCTAGTTGGCAAGGGTTTGCACCTTTGTCCAAGTAGGGACCCTTCCTTCTAGTCAGGATAAGGGAGTTACACTCCTAATATAACCCCTGCTCACACCCTTGGTAGCTTGGCGTGAGCAGTCAGGCTTATCTTAGAGGCATTGTGTAAAGCATTTGCACATAACCAACAGTATTTCAGTGAAAGCACTACAAAAGGACATCACACCAGTTTAGAAAAATATCCAATATTTTTATATACTTTAAACAAGACCAAAAACACCAAAAATCCACCATACAGTTCTCAGGAATCTTCAGTAATCAAAATGTACTTGAAATACAGTTCCTTGAAGTCGATAGCGCCGTCTGGGGCTATCACAGCATCGTGAACAACAAATCCAAACAGTTCTGGCTGACCACAGCGTCGCGGGCCAGCAACGGTGTCGGGAATACCCGCAAAACTGTACCTTTTAGAAATGTAGGGCGTCGGCGACCTCTCGATGAGCCCCGAAGGGCCGGCGTCTGCAGGCGTCGGTTCTGGAGGTCGGTCCTGGAGTCGTCGGGCCCTTGAAGTCACACGCGTTGCAGATCGAACTCCTCACGGTTGAAGTCGGGAGCACCGGTGGCGGCGGGCGGCGGGGCTGCGGTGCGAAGTGCACCGGTGCCGCGTGCGGTGCCCTCAGGTTGCGGTGCAGGCAGCGGCTCGGTGACGGTCGTCCAGCGGCGTCGGTGAGACCAGGGCTGCAGTGCAAAGGGATGCTGTGCTCGTCGCGGTGCTGACAGGTCACGGTTCAAGCAGAGGCATCGTCGTTGCTGAAGCGCTGTCGATGCTGACGAACTGGAGTCAATGGCGTTGGTAGGCCAAGGCTGCAGTGCGGGATGAGGACGGTGCATCGTGTAACTTATGAGCGGTGCCCTAAAACCACGGTGCAAGCAGCGGCGTCGATGTCGGCGTCGGGTGGCGTCGTCGGTCAGACTAGGGTTGCGGTGCCCTCTGCGGTTCCTTCAGGACACGGAGTCGGCATCTTTTTCTTCTGTTGCAGCACAAAACACAGAGTCCCCAGTGCCGATGGCAGAAGAACTTGAAGTCTTTGCTGTTCCTGAGACCTCTTCAACAGGGGGCAAGCTCTACCTCAAGCCCTTGGAGAAACTCACAAAAAGGAAGTTGCAGAAAGTTCAGTCCAGCCCTTTCACTGCCCAAGACAGAAGCAGCCACTGCAGGCCAACACAGCAAAGCACACAACAAAGTGGTAGTCCCTCCTCACAGCTTCTCCAGCTCTTCTTCTTGGCAGTCTTCTTGGTTCCAAAAGAGTTCTAAAGTTCTGGGCCCCAATATTTATACCCCAAATTCCTTTGTCCTCTCAGGCAGAGTGTGTCTGTGCGTAGTCCAAACCAGTTCTGTCCTCTCTGGCCCAGCTTCCTGGCAGGAAGTGGAGACAGCATTGTGGAAGGCAGACCAGGCCCATTCAGGTGCAAGGAAATCTCCTCCACTACTCTAAATGCAGCCCAGGTCTATTCAGTCCAGCCCTGACCCATCAGACTCTCTGGAGCCACTGCACATCCCCATCTCCTGTCACTCCAAAGCCAGACAGTCAATTCACATCCAAGCAGAGGCACACAGGATGGCTAAGCAAGAAAATACCTACATTCTAAAAGTGGTATATTCAAACACAGAATGTAAAAATCACCTTTACTAAAAGACACATCTTTAGATTCTGAGTTCAGGCATACTAAACTTTATTTTCCCATCTGGTCCCAATGGGAAGTTACATTTATAAGATGTTATAAATTAACTCCCATGCTTTCCTATGGGCCAGATAGCCTTTCAATAGTGAAAAACGAAATTGGCAGTATTTCACTATCAGGACATGCCACACACACCAGGGCATGTCCTACCTTTCACATACACTGCACCCTGCCCACAGGGGTACCTTGGGCCTACCTTAGGGGTGACTAATATGTAAGAAAAGGGAAGGTTAGGGCCTGGCAAGTGGGTGCACTTGCCAAGTCGACATGGCAGTGCTAGACTGCACACAGCCACTGCAGTGGCAGGTCTGAGTATCCTTTGAATAGCTGCTTGTGTGGGTGGCACAACCAGTGCTGCAAGCCACTAGCAACATTTGATTTACAGGCCCTGGGCATACGCAATGCACTGTACTAAGGACTGACTAGTAAATCAAATGACCAATCATGGAATCACCAATCCATAAAAACAATTTACAACAGGAGTACTTGCACTTTAACACTGAACAGCAGTGAGAAAGTATGCAGAGACACTAAACCAGCAAAAACAGAGTCAAAACCGGGAGGTCAAAAAGCAAAAAGACAGGGGAAACATGCCAAAAGATGCCAAGTCTAATACATGTCCCCTCTAGCTGAAAGTAGGGAGAACTACCCAACATCCTGGGTGTTCTCTTCACTAAGGCGGAAGAACCTGGACAGACCATCTGCGTTGGCGTGTTCTGTGCCAGGGCGGTGTTCCACCGTAAAGTCCATTCCCTGTAGGGAGATGGACCACCTCAACAGTTTTGGGTTTTCGCCCCTCATTTGCATCAACCATCTGAGGTGCCTGTGGTCTGTCTGAACTCGGAAGTGAGTCCCAAACAGGTAGGGTCTTAGCTTCTTCAGTGCCCAGACCACAGCAAAAGCTTCCATTTCTATGGCACTCCACCTCTGTTCCCTGGGGAGTAGTCTCCTGCTAATGAAGACTACAGGCGGGTCGAGGCCCTCATCGTTCAGTTGTGAGAGCACCGCTCCCACACCATGCTCTGAAACGTCAGTCTGCACTACGAATTCCTTGGAGAAGTCGGGTGCCTTGAGCATGGGCGCCATGCACATGGCTGCCTTCAGGGCATCAAAAGCTTTCTGGCAGGCATCAGTCCAGATCACCTTCCTGGAAGTCAGCTCTGTTAAGGGGGCAACAATGGTGCCATAGCCCTTAACAAATCTCCTGTAGTAACCAGTGAGACCTAAAAAGGCTCTCACCTCTGTCTGGGTCTTGGGGGGGAGGGGGGGGGTGGCTCCCAAGCCAGAAAAGTGTCAATCTTGGGCTGTTGGGGCGCCACCTGGCCGTTTCCTACCTGGTGTCCCAAGTACACCACAGAGCCCTGCCTGATTTGGCACTTACTGGCCTTGACCGTGAGGCCTGCCCTCTGCAGAGCCTTCAGCCCTTCCCAGAGGTGCTGCAAGTGTTCCTCACAGCTGGAACTGAACACTGCAATGTCGTCCAGGTAGGCGGCACTGAAATCCTCCAGTCCAACCAACACCTGGTTGACCAACCTCTGAAAGGTGGCAGGGGCATTCTTCAATCCAAAGGGGATCACCCTGAATTGGTAATGCCCCTCAGGGGTTGAAAATGCTGACCTGTCCTTGGCCCCATCGGTTAAGGCAATCTTCCAGACGTCAAATCAAACGTGCTGAGGAACTTGGCAGCTCCCAACCGATCAATGAGCTCATCAGCTCTGGGGATTAGGTGCGCGTCAGTCTTGGTGACGGCATTGAGCCCACTGTAGTCCACACAGAACCGCAGTTCTGGAGTGGCACCGGGTGTAGCAGCCTTTGGGACCATGACCACTGAGCTGGCCCAAGGACTGTTGGAGTGCTCCACTACCCCTAACGCCAACATCTTAGAGACCTCCTCTTTGATGCTGGCCGTGACCCGGTCAGTCAACCTGTAAATCTTGTGTTTTACAGGAGAGCTGTCACCAGTGTCCACGTCATAGGTACACCAGTGAGTAACACCTGGGGTCAGAGAACAGTGTGGCGAACTACTGGTGGGTCCAAACAACTGGTGACAGTCACCCTGCTGCTCTGGGGTCAGTGTAGGGGAGAGGATCACACCTTCCACTGACCCATAGTGCTCCTTGGTGGACAGGAGGTCAGGGAGAGGTTCACTCTCCTCTTCCACCCCATCATCTGTCGCCAAGAGCATGCTCACTTCGGACCTCTCAAAGTGCGGCTTGAGGCGGTTCACGCAGCGGACCCTCAAAGGGTTGCTGGGAGTCTCCAAATTCACCATGTAGGTTACATTACTTTTGCGCTCCACCACCTCAAAAGGCCCAGTCCACGTCCTGCAAAACATAAGGTTCCACTGGGGCCATGACTCACACTTTCTGGCCAAGCTGAAACTCTACCAGAGTGGCATTCTGGTCATACCAGCGTTTCATCTCCTCCTGGCTTGCTTCCAGGTTCGCCTGAGCGAGTTTCCTGAAGCGGGCAGTTTGGTTCCTGAAGGCCAGCATGTAGCTAAATACATCCTGGGGAGTTTTCCTGGGAGCTGCCTCCCAGCCTTCCTTGACCAAACTAAGAGGTCCTCTCACAGGGTGCCCATACAGAAGCTCAAAGGGACTGAACCCTAGAGACTTCTGTGGTACCTCCATGTAGGCAAAGAGAAGGCATGGCAAGAGGACGTCCCGCTTACGCCTCATGGGCTATGTTAAACCCTTGATCAGGCCCTTCAAGGTTTGGTTGAATCTCTCCACCAAACCGTTACCTTGTAGGTGGTAATGAGTGGTGACCTTGTAGGTTACACCACACTCCTTCCACAGGGATGTCATATACTTGGATATGAAATTGGTTACATGGTCAGAAACCACCTCTCTGGGAAACCCCATGCGGGAAAAGATCCCCATTAACGCCCGGCCCTCCACTGACGCTGTCGTTGTCCTGAGAGGGATTGCCTCCGGGTACCAGGTGGCATGGTCCACCAAGACCAGAATGTACCTGTTGCCCATGACTGTCTTGGGATGCAGTGGCCCCACAATGTCCATCCCAATCCTTTCAAAAGGGGTTCCAGCAACTGGAAAAGGTTGGAGAGGAGCTTTACCCTTCCTCCCACTCTTACCACTTGCCTGGCTAGTTTGGCAAGACCTGCAATGTCCATCTGACTGCCTTCGCATTTGGGGCCAAAAGATGTGGGTGACAAGCCTGCCAAAGTTCTTGTCCCATCCTAAATGTCCTGCCTAAGGCACGTCGTGAGCCAGACCCAGTAGGAAGGTCCTGAAGCGCTGGGGTACCACCAGCACACGGGCTGACCCAGGCTCAGCGACCTTAGGCTCACTGTAGAGGAGGCCATTCTCCCAGTAGATCCAGTGTGATCCAGACTGATAACCAGCTGCCTGGTTTGCAGCCTGCTGCCGCAAACCCTCCAGAGAAGGGCACTCTTTCTGCTCCCTGCAGAATTCTTCCCTAGTTGGACCCCCTTCTTCCTGCCAATGGGTCAGCTCAGAGATGTCCCCCAGTTCAGCTACCTGCTCCCCTGTAAGTACTGGGGCGTCCCCCTCAAGGTCAGCCTCCTCCCGGACTGTGGGAACCTCGGGTGGGTTTCCTGCGCCCCCTGCCCTTTCTCTTGGCAGGAACCTGGGCTACTGTTTCAGGCTCCAGGTCCTTTTGATCACCCTTTCCGGCCGCCATTGACCGAGTGGTCATGCATGCCCACTCTGGCAACCCAAGCATCTCCAAGTAAAACCTGAGCTCAACATCCTTCCACAAGGACTGCTCCAGGTCGTTCCCTTTCAGACCATCTACAGGCATGCTAGGGCTCACAGCCACCCTCAAGGGACCTGAGACACCCCCCCCCCCATTCAAAGGGAACCTGCGCCAACATAGACTGGCGCTCTGAGTTGTCCACGGCAACTACTTGGTGGAATGCCCCGGGGACTACCTGCTCCTCGGAGACCTTATGACACCGGACTGAGGTCACACTGGCTCCTGTATCTCCGATAGCCTCTACCCTTTTCCCATTGATGGTCACCAAGGTGCTGTATTTCTTTTTGTTAGGGGGCACCTGGTTTCCTGGGACCATCTCACTGTCCCCTAGCGAGATGAGGGTCATTTCTGCGGGATCCCCACCCTCCTGTGGGCACCCCTCCTCCCCAAGCGCTACACTAGCCAACAACTTGGTCTGCCCACCGGTGAGTGGCTGGTCCCTGTTAGTGCACTTGGGATCCCCCTTTTGTGACCCACCTGCTTACAGGCAAAGCACGTCCGGGGGCCAGTCTCAGCAGGCTTTCCTGAAGAGACCCCTTGATTTTTATCTCCTGGGGGATGGGAACCTTTACCCTGGGTATTAGTTTGGGGCTCTTTAGAGAACTCCTGTGCTTTACCCTTGTCCCCCCCCCCACACTTTTCTGTTGGGGACCCTGCCCACCTTTGGCTGAGTCTCCCCCAAACGCTTTCTTGTGGACCCTGGTACTCACCCAGTGGTCCGCCTCCAAAGCAAGCTTCCTGGGGTTAGTCTGCTTACTATCAACCAAGTGCTGGCGCAGCTCTGAAAAACATAGACTAGACATGTGCTCCCATGCAATCAAATTGTAGAGCCCCTGAAAGTCGGTCACATTACTGCCTTTCACCCAGCCATCCAGTGACCTGCAGAAAGAATCTACACATTCCAACCAAGTGTTGGCATCAGTTTTCTTACTGGGCCTAAACTGATCCCTGTACTTTTCAGGAGTGAGACCATACCTTGTGAGAAGGGCCTCCTTCATGTCAGCATAGGTGAGGTTACACCCCCTACCCAATGCCACTAAAGTATCCCTTGCTTCTTCTGGGAAAAGAGGCCACGATCCTGCCCCCCAATTCTTCTCAGGGACCCCATTCATGTGTATAGATGCCTCATAACCCTGAAACCACCTTTGTATGTCATCCCCCTTCTTGAATTCCTTGCCTACATTCTTGGGGATGTGCAAAATTCTATCTGACTGCACTGATGAATGGCTGCCACCATCAGTGCTGGATTTGCTCTTCAACTCCAGCTCTTTGAGCCCACGCTCATGGTCTAATACCATCCTCTGTGATTCCATCTTGAGCCGCTCAAGCTCTATCTCATGCCTCCTAGCTTCCCTTCTGTCCTCCAGCTCCTCTGGGGACAAACAACTGCTACCTGGCCTGGAGGGACACCCCCCTCCCAACAGCACATCTACCCTAGGAGTAGGCTCCTCCGCCTCCCCACTAAGATCTCAAGACTGCCCACTGGCATGTCTGGCTGCTACCCAGGCCCTCAGCGCCTTTTGTAGCTCCTCTTTCTTGGTGAGGCCTCTGACTTGGACCTTTAGGTTTTTAGAAATAGCCTTCAACTCCTTGACGTTGTAAGTTTCCAACCTTACCTCCTCAAAGGCCACCTCTAGGGATACAATTGATGATGCTGCTGTATCAGGCATGATGCAGTAGGAAGTTAAAGTTCCAAAACGATAGGATCACAAAAATAGACCCAAAAAACAGTATGTGGCACGTTATGGTCTGCGATATGGTAGTAGTACACCAATCACTGTAAGTCAAGTGCAACCACAAGTCCTATCCTCACCGCTGACAACCAGTGTTAGAAATGGGGCTCTCTACTTGGAAAGGGTTTGCACCTTTGTCCAAGTAGGGGCTCTTCCTTCTAGTCAGGATTAGGGAGTTAACGCCTAAAATAACCCCTGCTCACCCCCTTGGGAACAGTCATGCTTATCTTAGAGGCAGTGTGTTAAGCATTTGCACATAACCAACAGTAATACAGTGAAAGCATTACAAAAGGACACCACACCAGTTTAGAAAAATATCCAATATTTTTATATACTTCAAACAAGACCTAAAACGATAGAAATCCACCATGCAGTTCTCAGAAATCTTCAGTAATCAAACTTTACTTGAAATACAGTTCCTTGAAGTCGATAGCACTGTGTGGGGCTATCACGACGTCATGAACAACAAATCCAAACAGTTCTGGCTGACCGCGGCGTCGCGGGCCAGCTATGTGTCAGGAAGACCCGCAAGACAGTACCTTTAGAAATGTAGGGCGCCTGCGACCTCTCAATGATCCCCAAAGGGCCAGCGTCTGCAGGCGTCGGTTCCGGAGGTCGGTGCAGGAGTCGTCGGACCCTTGAAGTCACACGTGTTGCAGATCGAACTCCTCGCGGTTGAAGTCGGGAGTGCCCGCGGGTGTCGGAACTGTGGTGCCAAGTGCAGCGGTGCAGCATGCGGTGCCCTCAGGTCGTGGTGCAGGCAGCGGCTCGGTGACAATCGTCCAGCGGCGTCAGTGAGACCAGGGCTGTGGTGCGAAATGATGCGGTGCTCGTCACGGTGCTGGCATGTCACGGTGCAAGCAGCTACATCGTCGTTGCTGAGGCTCTGTCATCGGCTGAGGAACTGGAGTAGATGGCGCCGGCAGGCCAAGGCTGCGGTGCGGGATGAGGACGGTGCGTCGTGTAACTTACAAGTGGTGCAAGCAGCGGCGTCGATGTTGGCGTGGAGCGGCGGCGTCGGGGATACCAAGTCGGCGCCGTGAAGCAAGGCAGTGCGAAGTGCGGTGCCCACAGGTCGCGGTGCAAGCAACGGCTCGGTAGCAGCATAGGGTGGCTTCGTCGGTGAGACCAGTGTTGCGGTGCCCTCTGCGGTGCCTTCAGGACACTAAGTCGGCAGCGGCGTCGCAGCACAAAACTTCGAGTCCCCAGTGCTGATGGCATAAGAACTTGAAATCTTTGCTGTTCCTGAGACTTCGTCAACAGGGGCAAGCTCTACCTCAAGCCCTTGGAGAAACTCACAACAGGAGCACTTGCACTTTAACACTGAACAGCAGTGAGAGAGTGCGCAGAGACACTAAACCAGCAAAAACAGATTCAAAACCGGGAGGTCAGAAAGCAAAAAGACAGGGGAAACACGCTAAAAGATGCCAAGTCTAACTACTCCTTTATTGTATAGGTGCGTAAGTTTATTAAGATTTTCCTCGGTTTTCCTTTTTCAGGGTTCCTCTTGAAAGGATCCCGGTGAACCCTTTTAATATCCTGTTTCAAATCAAACCCGACACTTCTGGGATGCTTTCCTTAAGCAGATCAATCACAAAACTTTTTTAATTTCCACCCTCTGTGCCCTCAGGAATATTTAGGAGCCTTAAATTATTTCTTCTAGAATTATTTTCAAATGACTCCAGTTTATCTCTGAG
Source organism: Calotriton arnoldi (assembly GCA_963921515.1). Classification (NCBI taxonomy): domain Eukaryota; kingdom Metazoa; phylum Chordata; class Amphibia; order Caudata; family Salamandridae; genus Calotriton; species Calotriton arnoldi. Next base: position 169,515 of record CAWUFW010012025.1, read on the forward strand.
TTCTCCTTATAGTTACATTTCACTTCCTCCTGCAATGCCCCTATTGAGGCTTCCATCGTGGATAACCTTTCTATGATGTCCGCCATTTTTATCTCTAGGTTTTCACAAGCCTCCTGAATTTTAGCTTGATTCCTCTGAGAAATTGCAAACTTTCTTTGATGTCTTTCGACAATGAGAGCAAAATATGACTCATGTCTGTGTCTGCAATCTCTGTATTCCCCGAAATAGTCATGTTTTCTGTGCCAGAAGCCATTTGTCCCCCCCCCCCCACTGACAATTTATCAACATAGGTGTCTTCGGAAAGTACTGAGAACTGATTAGAGCGAGGAAGGTCTTTGTCCTTATGCGGTAAAACCTCAGAACTATCCATGTCCCGAGGAGGTTCCATATAATTTAAACAGCTTATACAGGCTGACTTTGGGCGTGTTGCTCTGTAATTCTGTCTCTTTCATTTTTAAATATGATCTTAATGAGGGGGTGATTTTAACCTTCTCACCTATAATGTTGTTGCCTGTGATGATTTGGCTCCTCTCTGGAGTACAGATTGACTCCCTAATTGGGATGGGGCCTGAGATTGAGTGTTTGTGAGCAACCAGGGTGGGAGAAATAATTACCCCTTCTAAATTCTGACTTTTATCATTATTCGCTCCTCCCTGCACTTGCTGCACCCCAAACTCAGCATTCCTTAGAGCATATCTATTTTTACCTGGTCCGGTGGAAACGGGAGTAGGCACAACCGATTTTGTCTCTGAGGAGTCAGTTGTTTGTTTCTCTTTTGTTTGGATTCCTGCACTCCAATCATACAAGTGGATTTAGCCGACGTTTGGCTCCTAGTTTTTTTCTAAGAGCCATCTTTATTACATCTCTTCGGGGTCATATGGCTGGCATGCATCTCCCCCCTCGCACATCCAATGTCAGCTCGTGTTGGTACAGGCTGCAGTACCAGCCGGCATGTGCTGGCTCTGCCGGCTGTTCACGGGAGCACCCCGATGACAATGTGGGCAGCCGCGCGCCTGTCCCATCGGAGCAGGTGTGCGGCAAGCGACCGCGGAGAGCCTGGGTCCGCCACCTCAACATATGGCCGGGGTGCGGCAAAAACCGCTAAAAGAGAGCCCGAGGTGAGTTTCCCCGAAGTCTGCTGGTGCTAATTCATGTTGCTAGCAGTCGGAGAGGGAAGAGCTCGCGGCCGGCACGCTAGCTGGCCGCCATGTTCCCCTGAAGCAAGAAAGCTTTGTCAAGATCTTACATAAGGTGTTGTATACAGTTTGGGCCCTATTTAGATTTTGGCGGATGGAATAGTCCCTCAAAATATGGCAGATACCCCATCTGCTACATTACAAGTGACATAGGCTATTATGCACTTGTAATATGGTGAACAAGACATCCTTCATATTTGTAAAGTAATATCCCGTCCACCAAATTCTAAATAAGGCCCTTTCATGTAAAAACATGTTGACACCTCACAATGGTGTTCGCATTCATTGCTTACCTTCCAGGATTCTTGCAGGTGGTCTCTAACATTTTTTAAATGCACTGTCTGCAACTACAATTAGGAAACTATGAAAACTATGCAAAATTAGTTACAATGTGGTTTGAATTAAATGAGTAGAAAGTGGTTCGGTAAAAATCTATAAATTACATTTCTATTTTCTTTTATATCAGACTTCAAGCAGAAGTTGATGAAGTAATTGGGTCAAAGATCAACGTTGATTACAGTGATCTCGGCAAGCTACAATACTTATCACAGGTACAGCAGGCACTGTAGTCAATAGTATATGCAGAAAATGGTAAATATAGTCATATCCAAACGTTGAAAGGAATAATATGTTCAGTTAAGGGGGAAAAGAGAATCTAAAAGTACAGCAGAGGACCCACTCTCTGATCTTGGTTGTGAGGGGCTGTCAGGGCTCTCAGGATGAGTAGAATGCAAATCCCTTTGTCTATTGTACCATGCATAGCTGTTGCAACTACGTGCACAAGGCCAGAAGGAATAGACAAACACTTCTAAATCAGTCACTCCAATTATGGTATTGACTAAGAAACTCTTTTGCTCTATTGCGTAAGTCCCTATGGTGTGTTTGTCATAGAATGGGAGAATTAATAACTTAAAAAATAGACAATCAAAACCTTCAGTGGCTCTGTGTTAGACCTCTCCTCATGCACAATCACTGTATTTGCTCTGATTTGTTTTATGCCATCAAACTATGGTTAGTAAATACATCTTGTTCACATATGAATGAGTGAGTTGTATCAAGGTAGGTGGAGCATCAAATGGAAGGTAAGCTAAAACAAAAACAATAGCTGAGAAAATTGTAATTTATGGATCCTGTGTAATTAGTAAAGCCAGGCGATCAATAAAGTAGAAGCTTCACAATGTGTTCCTTGAAATGTGGAGTTTCATCTCATTATTTTCTCTATCAAGGTGTATCGTGACTATTGAGTGTGTCCTGGGCACTTATCTGACAAGATGAAAGTTGTGTTGCATTCTTGAGTCATACTGTAACCAAATACAGACAAAATGTCTCCTCTTAGTTACAAAGCATTCCTCTTATTTCAAATGTAACTCTACCTGTGTCCCATAGTTACATTTAGTAATTTAAATTGTTTTCTTAATTAATTACAATGTAAACATTTCAATCAAAATAGTATTCCAGTCTCACCTCTTTAAATCAGGATTGAAAGAGCAGCTGTTGCCAGATCTTATGTGATCAACAAAAAAGAGCTTTAGAAGCAATACTGAGAGAGTGGCTTTCGTTGCACCCACGTATTGATTGCATTTAGTGCAGCATTTGGTTTGGCAGATGTTTCTGCGTTTCTGTTGAATGAGTTCATGTACTGCACTCTTATTGGTTTGTGGAGTGGTTCCCCTCAACTAATATGGTTGCTGCTTTCGAACGGGCATGCTTGTGCAAAGCCACCATGATGCTTTAATACTATTTGCTAATACAGTTTTAGTTTCCTAATGCTGCAGGAACCAACAGCAATACTGCTGGCAGAATGCAGCATTATTTACACTGGTTCTTTTTACAGGGTCATGGAATCCACATACAGTGACCGTTACCTGTCGAAACGTGCTTCTTTTTAATTTCAACACAAAAAGATGATGAACGAAATTTTGAACATTGTAAAAACATTCACCCCCAGTCACAGATCTGGGTTTAGTCAATCGGTATTTTGCTCGCCGTGCCATTCCAGTTTGGGCCCACCCATATGCAAACCAGCCTTGACCCTGTTCCCCATGGGAACAGTCCAGCCCGAACTGCCATGCCAGGTCCTCCCTGGACCGGAAAACAAGCATCCTGAGACTGGTTTCGGGGCATCACCCCTCATCAGCTAGGCTAGCTTGAATCCAGTGGCAAAGTGAGCAAGGGACCAACTTCTGGGCATACCCTGCCAACTTAGGGCAAACAAAGCAAACACAAGGAGGTGATGGCCGGAGCGCTGAAACTTTTGAAACACTCAACCCCAGTCACTATTAGATCTGGTTTGAATCTATCATCTTTCTTTAGCTCACTTGGCCACCCCAGTTCAGACCCAGCCATATGCAAATCAGTAATAACTTTGCAGTCGTATATGACGTTTTTACTGACTCCGCCCCTTGTTGTAGGGGATTTGGACATGTACATCTACACTTTTCAGTAATACACTAGTAAATGGCGATTGGCCAAAAGTATTTCAAAAGTTATTCAAAAGTGTAAGAGTAAACTTGCAAATGTAGCTTTACTCACGTGTATGTTTACCTTTGTGAATAGGGCCCTTATGGTCTACAACCTAATGCATAGAGTGGTCTTTGAGTTAGGCAATTGCTAATGATTCAATAGCTTTCTTGTTAATCTCAGTTCCCTTCTCCTTATTAAGTGGCTTTTCTCCCTATTCTTGTGTTTGTCCTGCCTTTAGAGCATAACTGATTTGCCAAGTGGATCACTTATATCAGTCCACTGCTTACATCAGACAAGTATTTTTTTAAAATTCTGTTTTGGAACTCCATGGGAGTGCATGTCTCTCCTGGCTCTCTCTCCCCTGGCTCTCTCTCCCCTGTCTGTTCTTTCCCCCTCACATCCAAGCATACACACCCTCTGTTCTTGCTTTTCCCCTCTTACCCCATTCATGTGTTGCCCCTCTCCCTTTCTTACTTTTTTTTATTCTTAGATTTTTTTTTATTGTAAGCAAAATGTAAGGAACTTGCAGCTGCACACTCCTAAAGGAAGTTTGCTTCTTTCGATTTCCTCTCCTGAACATCGATTTTTTAAAATTAATTTACTGTTAACAAATGTTCGGCACCCACCTTAAAATGGTACATTTTAGTTAAAAAAAAAAAAAAGTCAAATAACATCCAGAGGCAAGTCAATTCTGTATTAGTGTTTTATTAGCCTGGATGGAGAAATAATCTTGAACTCACCAATTTCCCAATTTCTCTTGTGCAAGTGTATGTAATGTGTGTAGAACATAGTGACACCAAGTAGCACTAGTTACTTGCTTGTTATGAGCGAAGCCTAGAATGCAGCATGGCTGGTACCCCATCATCCTTGCCAGCTTTTTCCCTGTTGTAGTCTTTAGCCCTTTGTCTTTCTGAGCCCCCTTAAGTGTTCATACTTCTGTTGCTGAGATTGATGTGGTGAATTGTTGGAGTGATGGTGTGCAACACTAGTGATTCTGCATGCCTGTTTGGGAAACAGAAAGCAAGCCAGCAGGGCATGCAGGATGAGCTGCTGCAAAAACGAATGGTCTGACTGTGTGTTTTGTCGATTTTGATTTCAACAGCCCTCTAGAAGATGACAGCCAAATCATTCCAGTGGCACTCAGACCTATTTTGTTGTTCCTCTAACTAAATCGCTAGAGATGCCTGGTTACTCTTATATACCTGGTGACATGACGGTATTTCGTAGTCTGTCTCCTGACAGTAAGTTATAGCCTGATCTGGCTGTTGATGCTTTGTAGCAGCCTCAACTAGAGAACAGCACCTCCAGATTCTACATCCCTAGTGTCATACTCACTATGATTACTGCACACAAGAAGGGATGTGAGGTCTGTGTTGTTTCTAAAGACCCATGCTTATTTGCTGCCAGCTTGCCTTTCACTGGTACGAGCTCCTGGTCAAACTTATGGAAGTCAGACCTCCGGAGCTTTCCAGCGGGACAAACCAGGCCGGCTCGTGGGTGAAGGTTTTGGCTTACAGACAAGAACGTTTTTTAACTCTTGTCGCTACATTTTAGGATACATTCACAAATAGCATATTGTTGGATTTATCAATACCATTCTAGGAAGTCCTTGAATACAATTTTTATGATTCTCCTCGCAGGAATTATTAGTTAATAACTTCTTGCCATGTTAACCTATGTGGCTGGGGATTAGGAATAGGGGAAATTACTTGGGCAATTTTTCCAACAACAGGGCTCATAAAGCATCTTTTATAAGGAGCCTGCTTATTTCCACAGGACCCCACATCCCTGGGATACCTAGGGGAGACATTAGGGGTTCTGAATATGTAAAAGCCTCAACCTTGGTTCCCTCTGCAGAAAATCGTAAGTCATAAAATGCTTTATCAACACTAACCCCCGACCACCACCCACCTCCTAAATTAGACCTGTATTTTGAATTCATGTGTTATGGATTCAGGGCAAGTCTCCAACCCTGAGATGGGTATTCATTCCATGTTCCATACCAAGAGTATGTCCTTGGAACCTGATCCTGTGCTACATCTTGTCATCTACGTTATCCTAGCCATGCTATTCTCCCAGGCCGTGTGCAAACTGATTAGTGTTTATCAGTTTATTATTGTTTATTAACATACAACACAGTAGTTATGGCCAAATTATAGAACCACACAATGACGTGATTGGAATGGCTGATACCAATCCTGCTCCCACTTTTATGATCCTAAGTAAATCCAGCTCTCAAGTGGAAAAAATATTCCGGGTATAGGCTGCTGATTGCAACTGCCCTGCCTTCACAAAGGATAGGACTGAAAGTATTCTTAATGTCTCAGGTGGTTCCTGACAGAACTCTGGGCAGTGACAGACCAGCAATAGAAAAATCAAAATTTGATCATAAGCCTTTATATTTGTTTTCTTCTTGGTTAGTCTATTTGATTCACAGACCAACCTAATTTCTGCTCTTAATTAGATGCTTAAAATTCTTGCTGCAGTTTGTTGTGATCTTCCTGTTACTGCGCTATGTATGTGAACAGTTATTCGAGAGCAGAACGATCCCATTGATGACCATGCACCTGAAGAAGGTGTGCCCCTTCTCAGAATGGCCAAACATCTTGTAGTTCTCTCACATCACCTATGCCATCTGATGAAGCTGATGATTCTAATCTTGGTGATAACCCCTAACTGACAATGACCCATATAGTAGGGGCTCACTTAAACAAGAATTAGAGGTGGCGTCCCATGTAGAGAATCCAGATCCTAATGTAAGTAATAAGAACCAAATCTGTAGGGTCCATCGAGTATGTTTGGCCAAAATTAATAACAACCATTTCACCTCAAATATCTTCTATTGCTGCCGCTAGAGGTGACATTTTTCAAAGATGTGACATCCAAGCTGGTTCACTTTCTACTTCGTCTCAGTGGAAGGTTACTGTTGAATTAGCACTGGAAGTAAAATGTTTCTTAAAGTGTTACCTCAGGAGTTTTTGTTGGGCCTGCTTTTTCTTTTTTCCAGTAGAGCGCATTTACCATTGAAATGTTTTAGGGCATGAGCACTACACTATACTTTATCCTATTTGAGGATTATTATCTCTCCAGATAGGAAATGTATTCATATTAATTATCCAGATCGCACCTTACCCCTGGTGCTGCTAGGTTACTCGTGAAGATGTCCTCTAAGAGAGATGTAAATCTGGCACATCTTCAGTCTCTACAAATTTGAGGATATGTTATTATGGTTATATCAGTAGAGGATGCAAGGAGCAGCGAAATACACACTGTAGTTGTTCCAACAACCAGTCTGCCTTCTGGTAGTTTAAGTAGGGGCCCACACATTTCACATAGTTGTAATCCTCCTTCTATGTTTCTTTAATTTGAGTGTTCTCATTTATCAGTAGACTTTACGCCTGATGGGTTTCCTGGATATTATGGTAATGATGATGTTTATGATAGCACTCGGTGAATAACCAAAATCAAGTAGTGTCTGATGCAAGGTATTGCAAACTGGGGTATTGAATAACAAAAACAATATTTGTTAAAATCCTGTTAATATCCTGATGTTATGATTGCCATTAATTGAAGCATAGACAGCCTTAGGCATTGGGTGCATGAGTACAATTTGCAGGAAATCTTACATCAATAACATTTATTTACCTTGGGATAAAGCTGGGTGGATTGTTTAATCATTAAGGTTTATGACTGTTATGACTATTTAACAGGCCCCGGGCCACTACTAAGTTCAAATAAGTGTTGGTGGTAACAATGGTGATTTCTTCACGTGGTATGTGTGCTGGTGAATATGCCGGGATTGTTAACCTTTATTTCTCACCTGTGTAGGATGTTATCATAAGAACTTGTGGCTGCTCTACATTTAATTTCCAGGAATGTCTGGAAGCATTAGCCCTCAGTACTGGGATTTTAATGCTAAGATATAGGATTTTGTTATTACTGACTCAGCTATTGATTTCTATGATGAAACATGGTACATGTCTGTCCCTTTTGATACACAAGGCAGGCTCTGATCAAGGACTCATTTTTTAATAATGAATGGATGTTGTGAGGTGACACACCTGGCTCTTGTTCAAATCACAGAATGGCTAGTTATCTTATTGATCACTTATTTGTGTCAGGAGTGCAACTTTAATTCATTTTTCATAGATAATCTTGGATCTAGCTTTCACTGCTTGTTTTTCCACAGCATATTTCTCTTCTGCATTGCTTTTGTCCTTGTGATAGTAGTGGCTGTGCGATTCCTAGTGACTAAGTCAGGTGGTCAGAGACTTGGTTTAGAATTCTGGAGGATGTACTAGATAGTGAAAAGATGCGTGAAATAGACTATCACCTGTTGAGTGTATTGATATCTTCTGCAAAAGTTACAGGAAAGTTCCCCATAGCTCATTTTGTGACTGATATGTTTGAATCTGTACTATCTACAAAGCATTGCTACAATGCTATCAGACCTCATAAGATTAATCCCCTCATGTTTTAAAAGTGAGACACCAGCATCCTATTGAATATTAGAGGCTTGCTGTATAGTGTTAAAGAAATCATGCTCTCTCAGGTAGGCAATAAAGGCATCTAAGTGCTCCAAACTTGTACAAGAGCTTGGACTCAAAGATGTCCTCCATCATGCATTGCAATATCTCACCAGTTCCACAAGGATTTACTAACCCAAATAGCACTCTACAGTTCTTCAATTGGAAGGCCCAAAAGTAGAGCTGGATATCCGGTATGCGAACACCCCCTTGATTAGTTTTCTCTCAACTTCTTCCAGGCTATTCTTCTCCCCCAGAAAAAACTTATTATCTCACCCTGAATTCTCTTAATCACCTTGTTATCAAAAGACAAAAGAATCGTGTCAAGTAAAAAGGCCAACTTCAGTAGTATCATCATCTTGACCAGTCATCCTGACCATCTATCATCAATGGGAGATTAGTCTATTTGTTGAAGTTCCACTTAATTTCCCTCGCCACCCTATCCAGATTTATTTCCGTTACTTTCCTCAACTCCTTAATCACCGATATTCCTAGGTGTCTAATGGCCTCTTTGTCTCCTCCCCCTTTCGAGCTGCAATTCCAGGACATTATTTCGATCTTATCTGATTTAACTTGGTACCCTGAAAACAGTCCGAAGATTCTTATTTCCAACTACAAATGCACCAACGTTTGGCTAAAAATAGCAGTATAAATAACTAGATCGTCCACATATAGCACCAACTTTTTCTCAAAACCCTTATAGTGGAAAGGAACTATCCCCTCACTTAACCTCAGGCTCTGAGCCAAGGGCTCTATGTATAAGCGGAAAAGAAGTGGGGAAAGTGGGCACCCTTGCCTTGTACCTCACATTATGCTTACTTGATCCGTTAGAAGGACATTTACCAATATCCTAGTACCTGCTGCACTACATTGTCTAGGTAATTGTTGGAAAGTGGGTTATTAGTAGTGGAAAATATGCATATACCACTGGAAAAAAGGCCACTAACACAATATAGGGCTCAGAAGAGGTCTATAACTTATGTGACTGGAGATTTGCAAAAGGAAAAATGATTTGGGCAATTTTTCCGACATCGTGGCTTATAAAACATCTTTTATAAGGACCTTGCTTATATCTACAGGAACCCACACCCCTGGGAGACCTAGGAGGGGGATTTTGGGAAGCACTTTACTACAATGCGGTATGTGAAATGTGCAATTTCACTAACCCCAGGGCATTGAAAAACCATTTTATCAGGATCCTACCTAACCCCCCACTCCTGGGACACCTAGGGGAGACCCTGGGGGTACCTAATATGCCAAAACGTAGTAGTTTATTTTAACTTTTAAGTGCCCCAAACACGAAAGTCGAGTTTGGGCACAATTCGCATTTTAAAAGCAGTCCTTCAACACAGGGCTGCTTTTAAACTGACCTCAGGCTTCAGCAGTGTACACATGCACGTGCAGAAAGTACTGCTGGCCTCTAAACTTCCAGGCCCTATTATATACTAGGGACTTAAAGGTAGTTTCAATCCCCCTGCCCTATTATGTACTAGGGCCTTATAGGGGAGGTCATGCCAATCATAGGGGTACTCTAACCCATAGTGTACCCTAGAGTATGTAGGTGTTTTCACTGTATTCTAAGTGTGGCTTCTTCAGCATTACATTGGCCCTAGGCCTGGTTAGGGAGAACCCAGGGCAAGTCAGAGTCAGTTACCACCAGTACCAGTCAGAAAAAAATGGGGGTGCCCAGGATGACTTTGCAACAGTAATGTTGCAAAATGTTTTACCCAGTCCCAGGTGATCTAATTCTTTCAGATAGAACCTGATCCAAGGTTTTAGCTGCATCTATTAGTACCAATAATAAGGGAATAGAATGAGTAGTGGCTAAATCAATATAGCCTATTAGAGTATGTGTCAACTCATATACATTCCTACTGGGGATGAAGCTTTTCTGAACTTCATGGACAAGTGATTTTATTTGCCAAGCTAACCTCTTTGCCAAAATAGCAGTAAATATCTTGTAACCACAATTTAACAGTGATATTGGTCGATAAGATTCGCACCTGGAGGGGCTTTCTGACAAGAGGCCGGCAACTGTATCCATTGAACAACACCCTCAGCTCTGGTACTAATCTTCCAGCTAACTTCACATATACCTCTATAGGGATACTATCTGGGCTGGGGGATTTCCCATTCTTACACTTCTTTTGTAAATGATGTATCTCTGAGTCATTGATCTCTCCTCCCAGTTCATTTTACTGTTATTGGCTCAGATTCAGCAGATGTTTCCCATTTAACCATACCCTCAACTCTGGGATATTCAGCACACTGTGTTCACCATTTAAATTACTAAAAATAAAGTTTAAAAAGACCTTCCCTATCTCATATTTGGAACTGGATGATGCCTGCATACTACTGTCCTTGATCTCTTTTATGCAGTTCCTATTCTGGTCTACCCTAGTCCTCCAAGCTAACAGCTTTTCACAATTCTCCCCATACTCCTAATGGGAACGTTTACTAGCCCCCCATTTCTTTCTCCTCATGGTCTTTAACCTATCTTTTGCACCCTGAAGACCCTGTAGCAACAGCACCCTTGTGGCTTCATCCAGATTTTTGTTGGCTTATTCCTATTGGATGACTATAATACTCTCTTGTAATTTCCTCCTCTTAGTAAGATGAGAAACTATACCCACCACTTTTTTTCTAAAGAATGCTTTGAAGGCATCCCAAAATATATCTAATTCAGTTGAACCTAGATTTAGATTTAAAAAAAAGCATCAACACTATCCCTCAGTTCTAAGAGTGCTCCCTCTTCATTTAGCAGTCTTCTATCTAAGGTCCGTCTTGGCTCTCCGCTCAACAGGTTGATATCTAACTTCATAAACTACTGCATGGTAGGAAATGTGTATATGGTGTTGATCTACATTCCACATTCTGAACTTCTCTCTTATCAACAAGAAATTAGTCTAGGCGCTAGTAGTGTCTATTCTTTTTACAGTGGTGTGTGTAACCTCTCTTATTTCCAGCTCTTAACCACTAAGCCCAAGCTCTACTGTTAAAAAGGATAGGTACGAGAAAGATTTGGAATGATGTGCCCGCTTGCACATTGTTGATTATCAAGAGTGTTGTCTAACAGAATGTTTAAATCCCCTCCCATTATAATTGTCCAAGAGATGAGAAAAGACCTCCTTCACGGGGCCAGAATCATCAGTATTGGGACAGTAGAAATCAACACAAACCATGTCCTTTGTTCTTACTCTCCTTCCCCCTACATCTTCCCTTGATTCCAATACTTCCACCCACTTCATCCCAACTAATATTGCCACTCCCTTTGTACATCCCATCTGTGTAGTGCATAAAGTCTGAGCCAGCCATTTTTAGGTCTCGGCCTGCACCAGCGCTTGCGCTGGTCTGGCCGAGAGTTTTAGTAAGCGGGTTTTGGAAGTGCAAACCCACTGGCTTTCGGCTGGCGACCAGCTTGCGTTCACGATAGCGTGCACGCGCGCAGCTGCCATCTGGGTTTCCTAACTCTTCCTCATTTCCTCGTCATGGCTCATTAATTAACTCTCTGGACTCTGATGTTTCAATCGCAGCAGCAGCTCACATTACCAACTGACGGCCCTGGACTACAGTCACATGAAAAACAAAAGCGATTAGCATTGAAATGCAAGCTTTTTTTTGTCTAGTTAGAAATATTGGTTCGGTGGGTTGATTTCACCTTATATCGCTATTTGTTTTATATTGGGAGTCACAGCCTAATTACCAGTATTTTTGTCTCACTCAGTTTTTTTTAAAAATATTTATTCGCGCAAAACACAAAGCTATATTTAAGGTTACTTTTTCCGCGTCACTTCTTCACTCTATTTAAACTCCACACCCCCCACTCTTATTGTCTCTCTCCTTCTTTCTCTCTTCCCTCTCTAATTCTCTCTCTACTTAATTAACTCTCCCCTCTCTATCTTTTTTAGCCTTTCATTTTCTCCCACCCCTTTATCTGTTTCTCTTTCAAACTCCTTCATTCACTCTCTCTCCCCTTCTTTCTCTCTCTATCCCGCTCCACTCTTTATTCTATGTACACCCTTTCTCTCTCTTTCTCTCTCACCACCCTCTCTAATTGGGCATTATATCTTCACTCTATCTCTCACTCGGCAACACCACAGCATCACTCGGCAACACCACAGCATCACTCGGCAACACCACAGCATCACTCAGCGCAACCACAGCATCAATCAGAGCCAGCACAGCATCACTCAGCACCAACACAACATCTCTCAACGCCATCACAGCATCACTCAACGCCATCACAGCATCACTCAGTGCAACCACAGCATCACTCAGTGCAACCACAGCATTACTCAGCACAACCACAGCATCACTTAGCGCCACAACAGCATCACTCAGCGCCACCACAGCATCACTCAGGGCACCACAGCATCACTCAGGGCCACCACAGCATCACTCAGGGCCACCACAGCATCACTCAGGGCCACCACAGCATCACTCAGGGCCGCCACAGCATCACTCAGCACCACCACAGCATCACTCAGCACCACAGCAGTATCACTCAGCAAGACCTGAGTATCATTCAGCATCACCTCAGCATCGTCTCCGCAACAGTCACCACCACCACCACTACCACCTCAGCATCACTCAGCACCACCTCAGCCTGCTCTCGGAATCTGGCATCTGTTGATTCTCCCCTAGCGTCTGGCCGCTGCTAGTGTTATAATACAGGTACTAGTTCCCAACCTTCACCCTCCGATTGTTTATGCCCCCTCAAAAAAAAAGCTTTAACAAACAACCATTGCAATAGGCAGAAACAAGTTGCCAGCATTGCAAGAACAAAAGAAAACTGAGGATTTTTTTATTGTAAATACTTTTTTTAATATGGTTGTTCAGTTTTACATAATGCCTTCTTGGTCATATATAAAGTAACAAAAATGCTTCTGACACTTTTTTATTATAACTTTTCAGCATGCTGCACAGCAGCCACACTTCTCTACAGCACAGCTTGAAGACATTGGCAAAGTCAATAGCTCTGGCTAAACACTTATAAGGCCCCAAAGGCGAGACCTATTGGCTGTGCCAATGCTTGTTGTTAATTGAAGAGGGCCAAGCTTTCCGAGCTTTTAAGATGAGTTTCCTGTAAAATCATAATCTTCGCCTTGTGATCCTTCAACTACTGAATCACTTGGTCTTGCTTTCTTTTCATTCTCAAACCATTTACATTCCATGAAAGGATTGCCAGTGACTGATCCCTCCCCCCTTCTTATCTAGTCTACTCATCCAAAACACCCACACCTAGACCGAATACCCCTAAAAACAACATCCCTTTATAATGCCCAATGTTCTGTGTATGATTGAGAACCTTTTTTGTTTTCAATTTATCCCATATGCTCCACACCCTGAATTTCCCCCCACAGGGAACCCTCCCCTCCATCTTATGCAACATTAATCTTATGTCACGATTCGAGTTAGCATGCAAAGATAACTGAACCTTTAACCTGATTATTTTAAAAATTGTCCTTTCTTACACTGCATTGAGCAGACTCATTTTTGCTTATTCATCTTAATTCGCAGAATAAACTGATCCACTTCTTCAAATTTCCTGAAGCTGTGCATCTGGTTATCATATAAAACTTTACGCAGAGCAGAGAATTTGACCTGAGCTTTGACCCCAAGATCGTTCAGCTCATCTATGCGCTTCCCCAGCTCCCACTGTCTATCTGCTGTTACTCTAGATACGTCAGAGCATATCTGGAAGGTGACGCCCTTTGCCTGGAGGGACCCTGCTTTGAATGCAAACCATAAAATCTGCTCTTTTACAGTGTATGACCAAAAATTCACAAGAATCTTTCTAGGTTTCTTGTGTCCAGGTGCTAATCTAAACTGGTCCCTATGCACCCTCTAGATTTCCTGCACCACATTTTGCTGGTAATCGGCTGTTAAAACCTCTTCCTTCACTAAATTAATCACAAAAGGTTTGAGATCATCACCCTTCGCCCCCTCTGGAACACTCAAAAATCGCAAGTTATTTCTTCCGGCATTATTCTCCAATCTCTTCATCCTGTTCAGAAACTCTTTACTCTTTTGCCGGAAAACACTCAATTTCTACTGCGTCAGCCTCCGCTGTAACACTTATCAGCCTTTTCCAGAACCTTTGTACGGGCTGTTAAGCAATCCAACTTCTTCTCAAAGTTCCACGCATGTACATTGAATCTCTTTTTGGTTTGATTCTGAGACCTCAAACCCTTTCCTCATCTCTGCTGATAAAACCGGTATAATTTTGTGTATGCTGGTCTCCCCACTGTCAGCGTGCATAGCCTGAACTTCCTCATACCCCTCTTGACACTGGTCTTGAAGCAGGGGTTGATCTGTCAACTCCCCCCTCTTTCGGGTCAGAGTACTGTCACTATCACTGTCGCCCTCTCTCCTCACAGTGTCCTGCGGTGTCAAGCTTTGAGGTTTGAACCTGTTGGTGGCGGCCACCCCAGAGTCAGTACTTGATCCGTAACCAGTTGTATGGAATCAGGCCTACGGACATTCAGCCCCGTTCCTTACTCCTTCTTCCGGGGAATCCACCCCTCAACTTCTCCCTGCTTCTGCCATATTGCCCTTCATCATGCTTTGTGCCATCTCTACTTTAAAGAAGGACCTGGGGAAAGGGGGTTACCGTTAAGACAGATTTTGTCTTCTGTATCTGTTTACCTTTGTAGTCTCTTCCTGAATATTCACTGCTTTTCCCACTTATCTTACTTGTACCAAGAGTGCCCAGGAGTTTGCAGTGACTGTCCTTGGGTTTTAAGTAAGCAGCGCAACCCAATCTCCTCCCTTCAACAACTCCTTCCTTCATAGGAATATCGAGTGCTTTCCTGGATCTCAGGCTATACCATGCATGCATCAAACCAAGGTCAATGGGAGTCTTGTGGAGCTACTCTCATTGACCCCACACCTGAGGAAGCATTTTTATTAGGACAAGATATTGAGTGGATCCCTCAGTTTTCCAGAAGTTTACATCACAGAAATTAAACGAAAATGGGAGATTTTAGCCAAAATTTGAGATTTGCACAGATTTGAGGGTGAGAAAATATTGTGGGATCCACACGAGGCACACCACCCTGAACTCCCCCGGGTATATCTAATTTACAGACCTGATTGGGTTTGGTAGGTTTGCTTATGTGGCCACCATTCCCGGGTTCAAACACTGGAGCTACTCAATTGCTGATTTCTCCAGATTGAGTTTTGGGGTATTTAGTATCAGGGACGGAGTGGGGGAAGGTAGGGTGGTAGGCATTTTGTGGATCTTGGTGGTTTCCGGACGTTTATGTTACAGAAGCGTGGCGTGATGCCTGGGTGAGCCGCCCCACCCCTCCTTTTTTGTGGGGGAGGGAAGAATATTTGTTCTCTGGTGTTTAGTGGCCTTTCTGTTCCCCGGAGGAAGATTTTTGGTAAACTCCCTCAATCCAACCCGGAGTGGGGGTGGTGGGCAGAAGGACTGATCCACCTATTCTGGAGTGGGCAGAAAAACAGTGTGGCGGGCGGCTCATCAGGCATCACGCATTGCTTCCATCCCAGAATAGGCGCATCAGTCTTTCTGTCCAACCTGGGGTGGATTGAGGGTGCTTACCCAAAATCTGCCCTTCGGGGTGGGGGTGGGGGGGGTTGGCAGAAAGGCGACTAGACACCAAGAGAAAAATATTCTCAAAAATGAAAAGTGGGGGTGGGAGCAGCTCACCCAGGCATTGTGCCATGATTCCATCCCAGAACAGGTGAATCAGTCTTTCTTCCCCCCTGGGCTGGATTGAGGGTTTTTACCCAAAATCTCCTTCCGTGGGGCAGTAAGGCCACTAGACACCAGGGGGGAAAATATTTTCATAAAAGAAAAAGGAGTGGGGCAGCTCACCCATATGCATCGTGCCTTACCCCTAGTCAATAATGGGCACAACAGGTTTTCTGACTCCCTGGGGCAGGTTGTAGGTGAACATACTCAAACCCCTTTTTTACAGAAACAATTTTCTGGTGTCTATTGGGCTTTCTACCACCAAAGCAGAGCAGATTGGTGTTAAAAACCTCTTATCTGCTGCCTCCCCTCCCCCGCCAGAGAGGAGAAAAATTGTTAGTATCATATTTGAGGTGTAAACTAGGCCCAATAAGTGGCACCTTGTAGCAATAAAAAAAAACCTGGTGGCTAGTGGCCTTTTGGCACCCATGGTGGCAGATTTAGGTTAAAGACCTCTTATCTGCCCCGGGGGGGGGGGCAGAAAGACTTGTGGTTTTTGAGGAGTGGGGGCTAGGCTGGATGCCTGGTTTGGCCCCCCACACCCATTGCTGCACCAAAACAAATCTCTGTCTAATTGACTTTCTGCCCCCCCTGTAGGCAGATTGGAGAGAACAAACTCCAATCTGCTCCAGGGGGATGGGTGGGTGGGAGCACTAGGCAATTGCAAAGAGGCCGCTCCCCTTCAAATCCACTCCCTGG
Source organism: Calotriton arnoldi (assembly GCA_963921515.1). NCBI lineage: Eukaryota > Metazoa > Chordata > Amphibia > Caudata > Salamandridae > Calotriton > Calotriton arnoldi. The sequence goes on from CAWUFW010012025.1 coordinate 186,119, forward strand.
TGGTCTAGAGTGGGCATTCTGCCGTCCACCAGGTGGCAGATGGGAGGAAAACACCTCCTATCTGCCCCGGCTGGGGCAGAAAGACTGTTAGGGGTTATTTGAGGGGTGTGGCGGCTAGGCCCGATGCCTAGGAGGGATGCCCCACCCATTTGTTGACATTTAAAACATCCCTGGTGTCTAGTGGGCTTTTTGCCCAGAAGAGGCTAAGGGCAGAAAGACTTTTGGGCTTGAGGGAGCCCTAGTCCATTGCGAGGGGGAAGCTCCCCCTTCAAAAAATAGTCCCTGGTTTCTAGTGGGTTGATCACTGCTTGGCGATCGCCCTCCTGCGGCGATCCCCAAGCAAGGATCCACTAGAGAATGGTACTATTAGAAAGGGGAGATTCTCCCCTTTCCAATGACACCTCTCACATCTGAATTGGTGCTCGGGGGCTGAGATATGCCCCCGAGCACCGATGCAGTTAATTTTCTCTGAAATGACGTCAGCTCGCCATGATCATCATTTCAACCCAAAAAAAACAAGCATTGGCATAGCCAATAGGTCTCGCCTTTGAGACCTTATAAGTGTTTAGCCATGCAACAGTTAATGTTGTTGCAGTAAGGATATTGTGCTGCATAACTAAATACTTATAAGGTCCCAAAGGCGAGACCTATTGGCTATGCCAATGCTTGTTTTGGTAGGCAGGGGGAGATTAAGTGATTTGCCCAGAATCACAGGATGTGGACGCGACCCCGAGGTTGGAACCTTGGTTTCCCAGCTCCAAAGTCGGCAATCTAGCCGTCAGACCACATCCTCTCCCCTTACTTACTCGTAGCTGCCAGGTTGTGCTGCTCCAGTCCAGATTTTTATTTGACTTATGGGACTTGTAGACCTGTTTTACAATTTAAGACCTTAATTGGAACAGCACATTAAGCGTGGACCTGGAAGCTTGGCAGGGCTGTTGATTTAACATTTCTTAGTGTAATTAATTCAAGACTGCAACACCCAGGCTGCACGCTGCTACACAGGACAGTCTAACTGGACACGGTGTCCGGAATCACGCTAGGTGGCACTCGTATGAAGACCTGCTAAGTGGTCCACAAGCCGCACTTACTTAGCTCCAGGGACCTCAAGTCTTATTGAGTGATGAACTCATTAAGGATGCACCAGGATCACCGGTTTCCTCCCTTACTACTAGAGGTACTTCACTCCCAACACAGAACTTGCCTGCTACCTCCGTTCGTTGAGACCCTTCACTGGGGACTCATGTCTGCCCTGCCAATGTACCGGCGCTCAGTTCACGTGCAGCTGAAGAACACCAACCATGCGTACAGAAACGGAGAGCACTGTGTACCTTGGAGAGCCACTCGGTCTATACGCTGCGTTGCGTCGCGTCGTCTCCTGGAGTGGAGGGCGGGGGGAAAGGGAGGGACACAAACGTGACGTTGGGGGCAGTTACTTACGGTGCCAATCACCCAGCAGCATGGTCTGAGTGGAACATGCTTGTGCGAACCAATGAAACATCGCCTCCTGTGCAGCAATACTCCAGCGCAGTTAAACTACCACTTGCGAGCCAGCCTCTGAAAGTGTCTCGCAGGTCCCAGCGAGAGCACGGTGAGTGCTGACCGTTGTATTCCGCACCCGCGGTTACATGTGATCGCATGTCTCAGGTTTTCCTTCTGTTGTTCCGTGGAGTACTTTCTCCTGTTATCGCCTCTTTTGGTTTCATTTCATTGGCGGTGCTCTGGTGTCTGGGTCTCACTGCTAGAGTGGAAGGGGACGGAGGGATCACACAAGTTTCGATTGGGGTGCTTTGAAAGAGCTATATGTGTCAGCCAAGTGACTCAATAGCAGGGCCTGCTGCAGGTCAGGGTCTCTGTACTTTTGTTGACCTGTGAGGGTTGATCTCTGTAATAGACCCCTCATGTCAGCATTGAGGTGCATTGGTGCAGGGGTGTGTTGTCACAAGAGCTGTAGTAGAAGGAGTCTCTTTGGTGTAGGGATAATGTGCATTGGCAGAGCTGTGGTGTCTGGGTCTCACTGCTAGAGTGGAAGGGGGCGGAGGGATCACACATGCTTGGATTGGGGTGCTTTGAAGGAGCTATATGTGGCGGCCAAGTAACTCAACAGCAGGGCCTGCTGCAGGTACAAGGTCTCGGTACACTTGTTGACCTGTGAGGGTGGCTCTCTATAATAGGTACCTCATGTCAGCATTGAGGTGCATTGGTACAGGAGTGTTGTTACAAGTGCTGTAGTAGCAGGGTCTCTAGGGTGAAGGGATAAGACGCAGGTTAGGAGTGAGGTACGTTGAAAGAGCTCTGTGAGTCTCGGAACTAGAACAGGGCATATTTGTGGCGCACTGATAGAAACATGTGGGGCTCTCACAGCTGGGGTGGTGTGAGTCAGCGAGGAGGTACATTGGCAGAGCCCTTGGTTTCTACAGTGGTACAGCAGCAGCCGGAGCTGCATATTAGAATGAGGTGCATTCACTGATTAGCGTGGGGTTGCCAGTGAGCTGACAATAGGGGGTGACACTATAAGATGTGAGGTGAATGGTGCTTCTGCACGCGGTTGTCATGGAAACAAGACGGACGGAAGCACAGGATTGGAGAGCATTGGCTGGGTGTGTGGTTCCACATTTGAATAGCGCGTGGCTCTACAGAAACTGGGCACTTGGGAGTGGGAAGATACATGCTGGGCCGCTTGCGCCCCCTAGAGGCCCCTACAAGTAACACTGATGACGGGTCACCGCTTTCCGTATGTACTTCTATCACAAGCAAACGTTTATTAAGCAGTACACTATTTTTAACAATAACAATGTGGGGAAAAATCCACATATTTTTAGACGAAAATGCCTATTGTGAAATCCGTCGAGTATTTGGGGTCCGAGAAATGGGAGAGGTAGGGGCCAATACCTTGTATGATGGCGCAGTCACCAACCTGAGAAACAAGCACAAGCGCACGCCTCGCGCGTCAGCAGAGGGAGGGGCGAAAGGAGGGGGCCAGCGCGATTCCCTTGCGGGAGCGAGCGGCAAGGCGCGATAATTAACATATGGCGCCAGCTGCTCGCTCCCGCAAGTGAATCGCCAGACGTGCACGCGTTGCCATTGGAAGCAATGCAACGCGTGCACGTTTTTGCAGGGAAAGCTGTGCCGATTTCTAAAGGTCTCTCCTATGCAGCGCATGCGCGCTGCGTAGGCGAGACCTAAAAAACAGCCTCGGTTGCTGGGGAAGCTCTGCCCCAGCTCCCGAGGCTAAAAGGAATGAAAGGAAATCCTTCTGGTGCTCACACCAGAGAGATTTCCTGCTGCAAGTGCTAGGACATACTGGAGTCTTCCGTAGCACCAGTGCTCAGGTGCTATGGACTTCTCCAGTACGCCCATAGCACCTAAGCGGTTAAAGAAGAGTGGCCATTCATTGGGAGTAGCCAGCAGCCCTTATTGAAGTGGTCAAAGATATGCAAGAATGGACAGTGCCAGAGGAGCTCCACATGTTAAAGACTTGCACAGATCCTCAAAGCGGCAGAAGATATTGAATACTTGGTTGAGTTTACTGGTGTGCCTCAAGATGCACTCCCACCATAGTATATGCATGGCTCTGTTCAGGATAATACAGTGCTTAGCAATACTTTTAATGGCTATTGAAAATGGTTAGTGTTGATTGCTTTTCCTGTAGCATGATCTCCCTTCCTCGAGCACCAACTATTTCTATATTGATTGTCTTTTGATTTTTCTTGTGGCTTTAGAGGCAGCAGAGGTGTTTTTGATTGAGATGTATCGAGGAAGATGAGAGCTGAGGAGGAGGAGATAGATTGAGAAGATAAGTGAGGCTAGAGCGAGAGAAGAGTTTGGGCTAGAGAGAGATTGGTAGAATAGGAAACAAAAGGAAATGTGTTGCAAAATTCAAACTATGAACCAAGCAACTTCAATGATCTCAAATTTCACACTTAATTCAATCATCTGATATGGGCAAATCATTTTTAGGTCTCGCCTGAGCCAGCGCATGCGCTGGCGAGAGTTTTAGTAAGCGGGTTTTGGAAGTGCAAACAGTGGCTTTTGCTGGCGACCAGCTTGCGTTCACGCGAGCGTGCACGCGCCATATGGCTTCCCTCGCCATCTGGATGCTCGCGATTACTTTCACGGCCGCGCGGCCAATGCTTGTTGTTATTGAATTTTGTGTCTGTGGCACTTTTTTTTCTATGTAGAACGAGCACTTCTTTAAATGCTTGCGTTTTGTTGTTTCCAACCAACGCATTTACCCGCCTCAGACGCGTGAGCGTCACCTTCCGCTTTTATCCCCTTGGTGATTAACCAGAGCCCGTGGCTCCTTCCCACCTCAGCCGCCATGACAGAAATGGTCAGTTACGCAAATAACTCCACTGACCCCTCTGGCGGGGCCTCCGTCGATGAGTTCGCGTAGGGATCAAACATAAAATCCAGCAAAAACTAGCAAGATGAGGGTTAAAGGGAGAGGGGCGCGCGTAACTGCTCGAGATTGTCTTTTTTTTTTTTTTACTGTTCTGGGCTGAGCACACGCTGCCGAGAAGCAAGAACCGGGTGAAACCTTTCCACAACTGGGCTTGCTTGGGAGGCGTCCTTCAGCACTCGAACGAGCTGCAGCCGGGGCTCTGCCAGCTGCTGCTGCTCTGCGCCCAGCACATAAGGACAGGAGCTGGGATGCTGCTGCCTTCCACTGCTACCGGTAAGTGCAGGACACCCGACTTCCACGTGACCCGGGAAGCCACTGTGAGCCGCCCCCACCTCTACGTGCATAGAGTGCGCATCCCGGCAGTGCTGTTTGCTGCCCTGTGTGGTGGTGCTCCCAGTATGGACACAGGCAGCCTAGCACATCCAACACTGGAAATATTTTGCCATTCACTGCGGCGTCAATAGCTCCAACTTTGGTTGTGTTTTAGAGAGACCCCTAGTCGTGATGCTTTACGTAGAACACATACAATCACTGCGGCAATCTGTCTACGCCACCTGCTGCTGATCGGCTTTAACCCTGTTTTGTCTACGTTTTCGTTGAATTTGCAAACGATAATAACTTTGTACGTACACCATAGCTTTCGTCCCTGTGTCTGAGTCACTATCACACCGGTCTGGTTTTACAGAGCTTTCAATTCCCATGAAGGCTGCTTGTCTCACTACTATCTAAATACTTAAGCTTTGCCTAGGAGAGTGCGATGTTTATAGGCTCTAAAGCACTGTTTTAAAGAGATCTCGACTGCAGAAAGAAGGCATGCTCTCAGTGAAACTTTAAACATTTGTTTTTAGTGCCTTCTCGTTGTTTCAGTAAAACAATAAGTTGCAATGTAGTTTCCAGGCTAATCGCGGTGTCCTGTTTCACAGCTGTGTGTGGATTTTCATATTTTTGTGTAGTTCAGGTGTGTCTTTAGCTTGCGGAGATTCGTTGACTAGTTGGGAAATTGTGCCCACTTGTCTTAAGTGCTCTTGCAGGTTGCTCTTTTTTTGTACAAGATGTCCCGCCCCGTGTTTCCCATCACTTGGAAGTAGATTACAGTATCGTTATTCAGGGATTAGAGCTGGTCCTCTCTACACAGTGCAGTTGAAGCAGTGAAGTGTAAGTGCCCCAGAAGTGACATAATTGTTTTAGAGCCGGCATGGCAGCGAAAAGACACATGTAAGCAGTGTCTCGAAAGGGAAAAAAGTTGTGTTTTACTTTTCAATGTAATCTATGCCAGGGTCTCTGATTTCTACACAGTGAAACAGTTAACATAAAATGAGGGCAAAAAATGAAGTTGGACTGTTTATTGTACTAAGGGCATCTGCAACGGTTCTGCGCCGATCAGTACTTGGTGTTCTCAGGGAAGGGTTGTAAGTCCCTGCCAATGGTCTTCTCACACAAACCCCTATCTTCAGGCATAAATGATAGAATGCAATACTTTCAGTTTTCTCTGGTGTCTGGGTCTTCTTCTGTGACGAGTGCGAGGTGAAAAAAACAGGCTGATTACAGTCCCTGCCTGTAAAGGTATATTGAGCAAAATAACTTCAGAATAGAAGGCACCCTGAGTAATTACCAGCGATTAAGATTAATTCAAGCATTTCCACCCATTGTTTTTTGTTTCTGTAAATGAGTCGCCCTCTGTGGCACAGGTATGGCTGGATTTGCGTCCCATTGCTCACTGCGCTTTAAGAACTCAAGGCGCACTCAGGGTTGTACTGGGACAAAAACATAGTCCTGGGCACTGAAATAAAAGTGCCCCCCATTAGCGAACCAGATAGCTAAAAAAGTGGCTCACATTTACAAATCAGGACTGTATTGAACATGTTTTTGTTTTGAATTGGACAGTTTTCAACATGCTGCACAGCAGCCACGCTGCTCTAGAACATAGCTTAAAAACATTGGCAAAGCCAATAGCTCTGGCTAAACACTTAAAAGGTCCCAAAGGTGAGACCTATTGGCTAAGTCAATAGGTCTCGCCTTTGGGACCTTATAAGTGTTTAGCCATGCAACAGTTGATGTTGTTGCACCAAGGATATTGTGCTGCATAACTAAATACTTATAAGGTCCCAAAGGCGAGACCTATTGGCTATGCCAATGCTTGTTCTCCTATGTTAGCTTCCTAATATTTCAGCATTCAGACTGTAGCAGGATTTCAACATTTACTATATAAATAATTAATTCAAGCAATCCATTTATCACTTTTTTGTTTTCCTCAGTGGGATACCCTAAGTGCGTCAGTTATGCCCAGATGTGGGTCCCATCTTCACTATGGCATAGGACTCATGCTACACTGTACCGACGAGGTCGAAATAGGCTGGAACCAATCCAATGTTGTCCGCGTTCCCGTTTATAGGGGACCTGGTCGGACAGATTGCGGTGTACTATTCCTATTGGATGAGGATCAATGCTGGTTTGCATATAGCTGGTTCCTGTCTGAGGAGGGACACTGGGCAAAAAAAGTATGCACTGCAGTGCTTCCAAGAGAATTTACCAGAGGCTGAGATTAATTCAACAAATCCACCCTCACTTTTATTGTTTATTTCATTAGGGAAAGAAAGTTTATTTCACTCCTCAAAGTGCCTTTCCTATTTTGAATTTACACCTTTGTGCCTTGAGTACTTTAATTGCCAGAGTACTGGAAGAGGAGCCTTTTTCCTGTTGCATAGAGCATCAGAGAAGTCTGAAGTTGGTCATTCTTTGCAATATGAAATGTGATGAGAAAATGGGATTTACATGAAAAAAGTGTTAATTCTATGTTTGAAGCAGCCTTGGAAACACTTAAAGGGAATGCTGATGTTTTGTATGCATGTGCATGCAGCAGTAACAAAGAGACAATTTCCTGAAGATGTATATATAATGCATTTTGTTGCATTAAATGCATTATAGTATTGTAATATATCTTTGTTCTACCATTCCAGACTCTCAAAGAAGTGCTGAGGTTGTACCCAACAGCTCCTGGCACTTCACGCCGGTTAGAAGATGAGCTAATCATTGAAGGAATCAGAATTCCTGCTGATGTTCCAATCATTGTAAGTGCCATCACTCTATCTTCACAGCAAGAGCACTAAACTGCGACATCTTAATGAATTAAAAAATTTAAATGTATTCCCTTTAAAGATTTTCAGGTCCTCTGCTCTCACAATTTTAAGGTCTTAAGTTTAAAAATGTATAGTAAATGGTGTTATCGATGGACAATACATTTCTTAAATCTTTTGTGGTGTTCCTTTTAAACATTATGGTCATCAGTTTTAATCAGACTAGGATCCCATTAACACATCTTAGCTTTCTTAATTGTTTTAGATCAGTTTCTACTTGATGGAATCTCCCCGATCATGACTGTTCGCATATTTGCCAGATACTGGTCTGACTTGGAAAACGGTAGTTGTTTCCTGATGGATTTCTTGTATGCACAGATGTATCCTGGAATGGATAAATGTGTATGTTAGTTAAAAGCCCTCTAACATAGGCTCACTTTAGCCACCAACCCCTTAGATGTCTGGTGTAACTGCATAACGTATGGGTTTACTATAGCACATTAATTCACCCTTTGTTTCAAAAGGTGTATTTCACAGTTGCCCTGATCAATACATTTTGATACTTTCTGAATTGTATTTTGTTTAGAGGTCATTTTCCTTCTTACCCTGACCAAGTACTTTAACGTTCTGCTTGTTGAAAGTTGTGACCTCCTCATTTGAACAATGAATTATCCAATATTCCTCAAACCGGGCAGTTGCTTACATTGTTAAACTGCAAATTCATACATTTACGGAATCTATGTCTTTCACCCATCCCCAAAGCATATTCCTTTGTGTTACCTCATCCAACAACCCTTTTCAAAATACTAAGGGGGTGATTACGATGTCGGGCGGACTTGTGTCCACCTGACATCGTCTCGTAAACGGGACCGACCGGCCTCCGGTCAGCGGTCCTGCCCTCCTTACTAGGATGCGATCGAACACTGTTCGGTCGCATTCCTACATTTCCCTATGAGAGCATGCATTACATCTGTAAACTGGCCATAATACATGCTCCCATAGGGAACTGGGAGGTGTTGTTCATCCCTGCACCCCGTGGCAGGCACCTCAAGGTGCCTGCCACGGGTGCAGGGATCAACAGGGGGTGTCATAGGTGCCGCCCTCGGCCCCCAACCGGAGGCCTCACACACAAGGGGGCCCTGCTGGGGCCCTCCAAACATGCTTTTCCGACATGGTTTCCATGTCAGACAGGCCGGCATGGAAACCATGCCGGAAACCATGCAGCCGGTTCCGACTGGCCGACGGACTCAAGTCGGAAGTCAGCCAGAATGACTGGCCGGTTTCAATTCCAACCAGCTGATACATAATCAGCCGGTCGGAATTCAAACCGACGATGGGGGGTCAGAAAGCCTCAGACCAAAGGTCAGAGGATTTCCGACCTCCATCGTAATAGGCCCCTAAATCTCATCCAGAGTATAAAATTGCACTAGATGCTGGTCTAGAAGACCTTTATCCGAGCAAAGTCCTTCTAGCCCCAGACCCAAAACCTTAATCCCATACCTTAACCAAACATAACTTTGAACTATATGCTTCACGTATATTAAAACCATAATATCAATGCTGTACACCCAGGAGTTGAAAAATAATCAGAGACCCACAAACATGAGAAATTCTGCAAAAGTGTCATTCACTGACCGATCTTGCCACCATGAAAGCATGTGTTGTAGTTAAATTAAACAAATAACTCTCAACAAATCAAACGTCAGTCTGTAAACTACCTGCCAGCCAAGCAATGTAATGGTTGCAGCACTGTCTAAAAAAACAGTGCACACATTCGTTAACTGCTTTTTCAAAAGCAAGTATATTGCACAGCCGCAGGCTGCAAGATGTTTTTGATTTTGACAATCCATTTTGAAATGCACTTCAGGACCAGAAAAATTCCCTTTGTTCCTCATTCCAGCCTGTAAAGCTCATGGACCTTAATTACTTATCAGCATTGCTTACAAGATTGATACCCTCTCTTCCTCCAGAGTCTCTCACCAGCGAAACACTCACTCCCATAGTCAAGTTTATCTAAACTTTCAGTGTCCAGAGCAGGTCAGTGGTTCGGTGCCACCTTCTCCTTTCTCTTAACCTGGATATCTACTTTCTTCCTGCAGCTTGACCCCCAAATTCAAAATTGACTCCCCGAAGTTAACAAAGAGTTAAACAGCTCAGCAAGGTCTTTCTGCCATGAAATTGGAAGCATCTGATTAACAAACTGAATTTTGTAGTACGGAAAGTAAACTACAGTAGTAGTACTTACTACAAAATGCAATTTGCAGGCATGTGGGAGGAGATCTCCACCTCTCCTATCTTTCTATGGAAAGATCACCACAAAGGTAAATTTACTACTTAGGGCTCGATTCCGATCTCGGTCAGAAGGGCTCCTGATGGGATCCGGAATGACCAAATCCGATTCGGAGCCACTGTTTCCATCCGAATCGTCCCCCATTCCGAACGGCCAAGTATGATTCGAAGATCTCGTCCGCACTGACCGATTCGTTTCCGAACCCGAATCTGTCCATCTGACTCGTCTGGAGCCGAATTGTGCCCCGCAATGGACCCGGCTTCCGAACGAGCGAATACGATGCACAATTCGGACAGCTGTATCGACTCTGTCTCAGCGAGACGAAACGGCTGTCGGAATCGGACTTCTGGGGGACAGAGCAGGCCCCCCTTCACCCAGAGGCCTTCGAATCAGTCGCATGGGGTGCGCATGGGTCCCCCCAATACAAGCATGCACAGTGTGGCAGGCAACATGGGGTGCCTGCCACAGGGTGTATGCTTTTTCCCACCCATTCCCTTTTTGCTATGGGATCCTGTGTACGCGTCAGTATACAGGCTCCCATAGAGTTCAATGGGAGTCAGAGCGAACCGAGTCCGTTAGCATACGGCTGCATCGTACTCGTTCGGTCGGACTCGCACAGCACGATTGGCTAGGAAAGCCCTCCGGATCTGAGTCGTAAGGAGGGCTTTCCTAGGGAGATCGGAATCGGGCCCTTAGTAGTAATTGTGGGAAGGGCCAGAGGGTTGGTGGGAATGTAGGAGGGACCAGTGGGAGTGATGGGAAAATGGAGAGTATCTACTACAAAACTGGAGAGTTTTAGGGAAAAGTAAGGAGGGGTTTAGGGAAGAACAAGCTACCACAAATACCCTCCAACAAAAAAGTAAGCCTATAACTATTGACAAGCTACTCTTCAAAAATTACTACAGAACTAAAGGGGGGGAAAGAAGTAAATGTACACCAACCCACATGATCACTTACAGGTACACCAACTCACTCCCATCAAAAATTATGGAGGCATGTACAAGTACTTAAAGTAGCACCCAATGGGAAATAATTTTAAATAAGATTAAGTCGACTTTTAAAATACAGAAACACACACAATATATAATCATAATTGGTGATTCAGCAAATAGATTTTGCTCCAGTTCATATTCCATGAAGTTATTTTGTACAAGAAAAAATGAAGGCACTTGATAGCAGACTGCTGCATTTGCTCCAGTCTTTATTATGTATACTCTGCAAAATTTGTGAAATAGCGGCTTGCAGTAGCGCAGTGATTTAGTTTGGAATAAATCTTTTTGGCTCCATTCTCTGATAAGCAAGTAGTAAACATGGCACAAACTGTTTCTGCACCTGTACAAAATTGGGTGGAACTGATGGCATGAATGCAGTACAAGGCAGGAAAAGCAAATCCCACTATGTGATGATGTCAGACAATTTAAAAAATAATATTTAGCTTGTTTAAGTTCAACCTCACATCACTCCATCACAAATTGACTCTCCCACTAGAATGGTAGATTAACAACCATCAATTATCACTTCTGATGAAGGCAGTACATGCCATTTGAGTAGCCAAGCTCATGGTAGGTTGAAATCCTGCAACAAGTCAATTCACCTCTGATTCTAGCAATATTAATAAACTTATACTTTTGCCCTTCATTGTACTTGCCCTGTCCTCTACGGATCCTGGCATGGACCGAACCAGTATGGCTGATGTTAATCAGCCATTTCTGGCTCCATCTATCCCGACTAAAAAGGGTGGATATATATATAAATTGCTATCCCTGATTGGAATTCTTTTATCAAGTTCATGATATATGCCTGTTCCAACAAACCTGGAGTATGGAGCCCATTTTAAAACTGGGCTATTTGAACTATTCCATCCCTGCTACTCTGGTCCTGTCAGAAGGCCTGCTGGTGGACTAATGATATGAGTTAGATTGGACCTTGACTGTTCCATCCAAATGTTGCACCTAGACTCACTCGATATCTTTGCAATTCAAATTAAGTTATCTAGGGAGAGGACTCACGATATATTGACATTTTTAATGTTTATGCTAGAGGGTTATTGTGAAGTCTAAGATCTCAAACCATCGCAATTCTAGAAGTCAATTTGACTGCACATCACTCTAAGTCAGGATTAATATTAGGGGTGATTTTAACACCACATATGAGCCCCTGGACCAGGACTATAGCACCAGAAACAGGGATGAAGACAAGATCTGGGAAATTCAACAGCTTGATCTCCCTTCCCATACAAATGTAGAGAGGCGGCTTTACAGCTGAAGGCTTTTACATTGGAGTTTTCCCTTCGAGCCACAAATGGCAGAGCCCCTCTGATAGGTAGGGAGCAAATACCTTCAGTAATTCCATCCCATCGGGCCGTATAGATTATTTCCTTCTAGATCTTTGGTTATGGCACAGCCTTGTGGACATGAAGGTCACAAATAGAACTGAAAGCGATCATGAGCCGGTTTGCCTTCATATGGCCTCACTCTGCCCTAGGTTAAGAATGGAGCAAACCATGCTAGCTCAAATTAGGGAAATTACTTTTTCAAATGACATGCAACGTCTTAAGTGGTCTGAAATTGCAGATTCACTGCTTACCCTACAGCAAATTAGCAAACACCTACAGGATTGCCTGTGAGACCTGTCCTATAGATCATCTCCTGTTGACCTTGACTCCCCATCAAGGGCCATAAAAAGATCAAATTCAAAGATACTAACTGGTTTAATAAAGAGGGCAAAATAGCTCGTAGGCAATTTAAGTAAGTCAGTTTGCACTAATGATATACCACAAATACGTTTAACTAGGGAGACATATAAAAGGGCTCAAATCCAGGCGAAGAATGGCTGGGACGAAGAAAGGTGGCAGGGACTTAAATGGTCTTGTGCCCTGAAGGGTTCCACTAGGTTCTGGTCACCTGTAAAACAGAGGAGAGAGGTTAAGGCATCACCTCTCCAGAACAACATCGTCCCCCCTCAAACCACCCCAGTCTTGGGTTGGCCATTTCTCTAGCTTATATTCTTCGAATGACTCGGATACCATCCTGAGGATTAAAATCATAGATGATGCCCCAGTTGACGTGGACTGCCTTTATGATTCAGCTGATGTGGCCCTAGCATTGGATGCCATGAATAGAGGAAGGGTACTGAGATTGGATGGCATCCCAGGCTGATATATTTTTGTACAGTCTGACAGAGATAATTGGACCAAGTATGCCCTTCTTTTATCCAATGCCATTATTAGTGGTGCCCTCATACCCGGCTCTTGGAAGGGTGCGGAGGTTATTCCAATATATAAGAAGAGGGATAGAGATCTTCCACTAAATTATAGACCGATCAGTTTGATAGACTGTACACAAAAAAATCTTTGCTCATTTAGTTCTGGGAGGAGTGGTTTACTGATACGACCATTATGACTCCTTTTCAGGCCGGCTTTAGAAAAAAGTTATCCACGTTAGACAAGGCTTTCGTCACCTCCTAATTTACTGTAAAACTGTTGTGGTTGATGGAGGCAACTTGTATGCTGCCTTCGTTGACCTCAAATCTGCCTTCTGTCTAGTTCCGCATAACAGGTTATGGAACGTTCTGGATGATATGGGCATTCCTAGAATCCTTCTGAGTCTGTTAATTAGTCTTCATGAGGGAAACTTTGCTCTTGTTCGTTGGGGACCTCAGGGGCAGGTAACCAAACGCTTTTTAATCAATAAAGGTGTTCGCCAAGGATGTGTTTTGGTGCCCACCTTATTTTCATTATATATTAGTGGTGATGTCTGGCATCTTTCCTCCTATTCAACTGATGGGCTGGATGTTGAGGGCTGAATGTTGATGCATTCTGGAGGATCTTAGGATGACTTGGGGGATCATTGATTCCTGGTTGGCTGAGTTATACACCCAGGCAGGAACCACCACTCTAGTCAGGGTATACTAAGTACACACTAAGAGATAGCCTTTGCTCACCCTCTGATAGCTTGGCACAAAGCAGTCAGGCTTATCTAAAGGGGCAATGTGCAAAGTATTTGTGCAACACACACACAGAGTAAACTAATGAATACACCACAAAAAGACTCCACACAGGTTTATTAAAATAGATTGTTATATTATAAGCAAAACAAGACCAATGTGACAAAAATCCTATAAGTATAAGTCAATATATGAATTTTAAAGAATAAAAAGAGTTCTAACGCATAGAAACAGTAAGCGCCAATGGGAGTTATGTCTTCGCGCCGGACCGGGACAGTCACGAGTTCAGGTCCACCATGATGGAGCATGGGCCTGCTACAGGGGCCCACTTGGGCATGCTGAACACAGTACCTTGGATCCTGGGGTACAGTCTGCGTGGTGAGGCTTTGCAGGGCTTCCAGGTGTTGGTTCCCTGGAGCTTTCAGCTGTGCAATGAGGCTTTGTGTGGCTTCGCTTCTGTTCCATTGATGCAAGTATCTGGGTCCACTTCCAGTGAACCAGGCACAAGAGCAGGGTTGGAGACTTTGATATCCCCGAGTCTCAAGCAACAGGAGGCAAGCCAGCAAGTCCTTGGAGCACACTTAGAGAAAAGAAGGCAGAGTCCAGCTCTCCTTCAGCAAAGTCAGAGAGCAGCAGGCAGGAGGACAAGAAACAGAAAACAGACTTTCCAGATCAGCAGTCCAGTTGAGTCCTTTAAGCAGCACAGCAGTTTTTCTGGCAGAGCTTCAGTTACAATTCCACTAGTGTCTGATTTTAAAGGGTCAGAGACCCAGTACTTGTATACAAAAGTGCCTTTGATGTGGGGCTGACTTCAAAGCAGCTCTCTGAAGTGCACATGTATCCCTTTCAACCCAGTCCCGTCTGCGAGTCTATCTGTGGGGGTTGATCAGTCCTTTCTGTTGGGGCAGGACACTGCCTATTCAAGTGAACTGTTAGCCCCTCCCTTCCATTATTCCCAGGCAAGGCCATCAGAATGAAGATGTATATAAATGGGTACTTTGACACACCTATCCTTCCTGTGTTGGGGCTGTCTAGAGGGAATGCACAAAGTGTAGCTGTCACTCCGCCCAGACGTGTATTAGAGACAGCCCACAAGGCACACAGTTATAAGCACAGTTATAAGCACAGAGAAATGTCCACTTTCTAAAAGTGGCATTCCTAAAATAGTAATGCTAAATCCAACTTTACCAGTAAGGAGGATTTGTAATTACCATTCCAAACATATGAAACATGAAAACGCTACTCTTCTTTGATCAGGAATTACAGCTTAAAAGTATATTAAGGAATTACCAATGCTAACATATAAGAGGAGTAGGCCTCACAGTAGTGAAAAACAAAATAGGCTGTTTGTCACTACCAGGACATGCGAAACATACCAGTGCATGTCCTACCTTTCATTTACACAGCACCTTGTGTAGAATTCCAAAAGAAGTACAAAGTCCAGAAAGTAAAAGGTTGAAGTTTAATGTTCAGTGGCACAGTACCTTACAGCATCAAGCAGACAAGTCATCTGGCAGAGCTCCAGTTCTGTTTAGAACCCCCTTCCAGCTGGCATGTGCCAGAATCAAATATATACACAATATTTAAAGGGAAAGGGACGTGGGGTAATTATATACAGATACAACGCCTTGTCCTTAGGGCTGCCTAGGGCCTCCTTAGGGGTGACTTATGTGTAATAAAAGGGGACATTCAAGCTTGGCAGGTAGTTTTAAATGCCAAGTCAAAGTGGAAGTAACTGCACACACAGGCCTTGCAGTGGCAGGCCTGAGACAGGTTTGAAAGGCTACTTCTGTGGGTGGCACAATCAATGCTGCAGGCCCACTAGTAGCATTTAATGTACAGGCCCTGGGTATATGATATACCACTTTACAAGGGACTTACAAGTAGATCAAATATGCCAAACAGGTATGAACGAATTATACCATATTTAGAGGAGCGAGCACAAGCACTTTAGCACTGGTTAGCAGTGGTAAAGTTCCCAAAGACCTAAAGCCGAACAAAATAAAGTTAAAAAAAACGAGGGGGAGGAAGGCAAAAAGTTTGGGGTGACCCTTCAGAGAGGGCCAGTTCCCAACATGCCCCTATAACCTCCAGTATTTAAGGACACTTTACCTTGTCAATGTGTAGCTCCGTGAGGTTTGTCTCAGGGCTTTTACAGCGTGTTTAATGTTCCTCTTCACACAGAATACTGTCATTGTCTCATTTAAATCATGTAATGGATGAACGAGCAGGTAAAATGTATTCTGTGTGACTCCAAGGAAGTTATATTCTATATCAGATTGTGGCAATGAGTCCATTAGTTTACACCTGTCTATTTCTTTTTCTTGTGTTATAAGGTTCCACAATGTCCATAGCAAATTGTGATCCATTGTTGCACAAGTGATTTGGAAGAAATCAGTTTTCCCTTTAGTGCCTCAGGTCTAAAGCTAAAAAGGCCTTCTCCTCCAAGAGCACCTCTTACCCCCCTCAGAGGCAAAATAGTATCCCAGAATAATTTATGCAGGGTATAGGTGAGGCCAGAAGGGAAAAACCGAACAAAAAATGGTGTAGCACATAGTGCTTTATTTCAGCAATGTCATATAACACCAAACTTACCAAACCTCGGTAATATAGAGAATGAAATCCACGGCTAATCTCCTCGATCAACACAGTATCACAGGAAAGCCAAAGCTCCTGCACTGGCCCCTAAGAAACCCAGACTTGCAGATGCTGTTGACTGTTCAAATGTATCAGCTTCTCAAGCAAGGGCCAGCCTCAAGAAGACTGTTCTATCTATCTGTGGGAGGACTCAAAGACTGAACAGAATAGTTGCAATCGAGAGAAAGGTGGAGAGGGCAAGGACAGTTGGACCCAAGCACAGGCACACTGACCAGAAACGAAGACACACCTAGCCTCTGCAGGAAAGAATCTCCAAGAGCAGACAATGCAGATGGCCATGGCACTCCAGGAAAAGGAAGACATGTTTGACTAACTTTTTCTCAGAGGACTTCTCCCTCAAGTGCTGTTTTTACGGGGATGTTTTAATACAAACAAACATACAATAGCTGGCCTCAATAAGGGTCAAGATCAGTGAGAGTTCAGTAACACTACATCTTCTGTTAACTTTCAAACCTCAGCCAAAGGTCCACCACTGGAGACAAAGGTTAACCTTCCAATGCACAAGTATCACAAACTTTTACCTTTGGAGAAAAGTAAATCCTCCAATTTAAAAAAGTACAAATCGATTTATTACTTTAAAAAAACTCATCAAATACACAATTTTAAAAACGTATATATGACAATTTTACATAATATCATCAATGTCTTACATTCAATAATGACCAAAACATATAAACAACTCCTAGTAAAAAATTCAACATTCTAAATAAAAAGAGAGTACATATCACAAGGCAAAAGCCACTTTGTCATTAACCGCGTACACATCCGTAGGGAAAAACTTGTAGGGGCTAGTGCCTGGTATTGTTCAATTCATAAAATACTCTTTGACCATAGCCGCTTGGTGGATTGTGTACTTTTCAATAAGGCGTTTTTTAAAATTGGAGTCACTACGATTATCTTTGTGGATTATATGGTCTCACTTCCAATGCTTGTAGAGGATGTGTATGATTGGCAGTGATTGGGAAAGAATGGAATAGATTAAATATATAGTAGTCATAGGATTTACTTTTCTCCAAAGGTAAAAGTTTGTGATACTTGTGAATAAAACCCTATTCCTTTGGACGGCAAGGGGTTCCTCTTAGTCTTGAATAACCTTCCAATGCAGACTGTGCTGAGCCAGAGTTCAGATGCAAGAAGAGGGGAATGTCCTATGAATCCATGCAGCCTCCTCCCGTAGGAGTGCATAGTCAACCATTAGTTATCTGCAGCAATGCCCACTCTTAAACAGATGGCTAATCATGACCAAAGGGGATATTTTCATGTGGGGGTTTTGAGACTAAGAAATATTCATCTTAATCACAGTTAGGCAGCTATACTTTTGTATTTTAAATTGATGACCCGTTGTGTTGGATCAAGGGCAGCATGTTTTAATATTTATTCATATTCAAATTTTTCAATCTATGCACCCAGGATCTGCAATAAGATCCCTGTGTCCCAACGCTGCTTCAATGCAGAAAAGAGTTGAACTTTCATCTCTTTAATGAACACTACATCACAGTGCTTTAACCATGCTCAACTCAGCTTTCTCTCCTGTTACTCACCGACTGTAAACTTTCCTTGACCATGTACAGAGCTCTGCTGCCTATAGAAATACCATATACATACAAATACGTTTATTTTCTTCACTGGACAAGTAGGACCAAGCCCTTGCAGCACAAACTATTTGGCTATCATTTTAGACCAGAGCATAAATCTGTGAAAGAGGATTGTTTGTCTTTAAAGCAAAATGTGTATCCATATTTATAGGTTGTTCAAATAGATATGTGTGATATATTATTGTAAAGTCTTTACTATTAGGGTAAACACTCTAAGGAAATGCAGTGAGCTCAGTTTGCATTACTGATTACTGGTTTGATTATAAAAATGTGTATAATTATTTCAAAATGTAACAGTCTGGGGTTGTTTGTAATTCTCCCAGATACCCCTGATTATGTGCAAATATATACAGAAGCCCAAATGTAAGGCTGATGATTATTGGCTTTCAAAATGAAATGTTCCCTAAAACAATTGCAACTTGAAAGAAAATGTTGTGCTTAATTGTTGTGTAAATTTAGACACTATTTCTCTGAAGCATCATTTAGTAAAACATGTTTGATGCATGGCAGTATTTAAAAAAAGATTAGCAATGGAGAATAAGCTTAATTTAGTTAAACGTGTTAGATGCATGCCAATATTTAAAAACAGATTAGCAATGGAGTATAAGCTTAAAGTCATTATGGGCAACATGACAACAAGTCAATAGACCGATTCTTAAAGAAATTCACAAAAGTGCACCCCGCAGGTATACGTTCTTGTATTGGTGGAGATTTACGCTTTTGAGGAATTCACAAGAATTTACAGAAGTAGCCCTGAAAACTGTACTCTTAGCAAACGTTTGTGAATTCCATTATCTCATGAGCAACTACACGCGTATATTTGTTCATAACAAAATCTGCCAAGTGATTGCAAGTTCAATTTCTCTACACCCGCTTTTTCCTCAACCTGGAAAATGATTTACACATGCCCATGTCAGGGGTAAGTTTCCAACCTTTGCCAGTGAAGTAAGAGATTGGAGAAGAGTCGGTGAACACCCTCAAATATGTAGGTTTGTGGTTGTGCACCAATTCATAGGGCGTTCCAATCCTTGAACTACTTCTTCCTGCCTATTTACAGCCCATATATGTAGAGTTGCGGAATGGTGGCAAAATCAGTTCTTATATACAAACCTACTAAATAAACCCTGGCATAATTGATGAGGCTATTATCAGACATCTGATATAATAAGAACACTGCCATAGATTGTCACTTCACAGCAAAGAACGAAAGGGGACAAGTGCATTTATTTTACAAGAGTAGAAGGTTTCTGAAGCAAAGAGTCTCTTGGATAAGTAAATATTTTAGAAAATTCCACATCCCTGCTATTTTATGATATGTTAATTATTGTTATGTGTCGTTATGTTGGTTGCTTTTAAAGTGTTTAAGGTCTGTCAAGAAAAGGTTTATTAAAAGGGCTTACCAAGAATGATTAAATAGGAAATGACGTGCATGCATTTATTTACAGCTCAATGCATATATCATGGGCCGAATGGACAAGTATTTCAAGGACCCACTCACCTTCGACCCAGATAGATTTCATCCAGACGCCCCAAAGTAAGTATTTTGCCAAACATTGAGAACCAATTCCAACTTTCTAGACATTTGTATAGATCCTATTGCATATCATATTTATTGTTGATGTTGTAGGACATGTTGTTCTGCCTGTTTGGATATTATGAAAAAATATATACATTTCTAACAGGCAATAATAATCATGTAGGCCCCAAGATACTTTTATTGATATATTTTTATATATTTGTATTTTTATCTAATTGTAGAATAATGCGCTGTTCTTCCAAGTTTTGGTGGTTTTCTTTCAGTCAATATAAAAATTGTGAGATTAATATTGAAATGGTGATTAAAGGCTCTCTGTTTAATTCACCTTTTACAGAGGTACTTTTAGATGTGGAAAAAGCTGTTGACTGTCTATACTGGAAACATATGCTACTAGGTTTAAAATGGGTTTGGATAATTTTTTGGACAGCTAAATTTTCAATGGTATGGTGAACCTAAAGTTCACTGTATGTTAACGCTAATCTTTCAGCTCATTTTCATCTTCACAGAGTTGCCCGTTAGGACTGCTCCCTTTTTTAGGTCTCGCCTGGCGTTGGAGCGCGCATGCGCTCCTCGCCTGCGAGAGCTATAGTAAACAAATCAGTTTCGAGAAGGGGACTCGAGCCCCGCCCCTCATTTCCATTGGGTAGCGTCAGCGTTTATGGTAAACGCTGGCTTCCCATTGGAAAGGAGGGTTTTTCGTTGCCTCCCTTTGGCTTTTTGGTGGACTGGCTCACCTGCTTTACGTGTGTCGTGACGACTTTTCTTATCAGTCACGCGTGAAGCATGCAGCAGTAGGCTCTCTGATTGGTTGTCACGGTTCACAGGTCATGTTTCCTTTTATGACTTTGTTTACTCCAGGCAGGCATGGACCTCAGAGGCGCAAGGGGTCACAGGGAGGACAGGGGGATCCCGGCAGACTGTGGGTGCTTGGCAGCAGCGTGTTAATTTTTTTTGCATCGCGCTTGTTTTCTTGTTGCCGTGCTGTGAAGTTTTTGATGCTGTGCAGTGTTCCTGCTTCGTGGAGAGGATCCGCTCTCGCCCTCATTAACATGCTCACACGCAGCTTTGGCGGTGGCTCTATTGAGACAAAGGGAGCAACTGCGAGATGTCTCCGGATTAAACCGTGCATACTTTACCGGCTCCTCGAAGATAGCTCATAGCAAAAACCTCTTCTGGCGCTTTAACTAGGCGCTAACGTGTGGCAGGAAACAGCCCGACAGAATAACTTCAATTCACCAAGATGCCAGGGGGAAGGGACGTGACATCACACAACTATGAACCCCGCGGCTCCTTTACTACAGCAAAAGCTTGACCACTTCTCACACCTTTCACTTCTCGAGTCCCGGCTCCTATCAATACTGCATGCCTTTGGGTGTGGAAGGAGGTAACACGGATGCAGTCTTTCGGCCAGATGGTAAACGGCTAACTCACATCACATCCTGCTTCCTGTTGGGCAGTCCACTGTGTCTGCACACAATGGGCATTCTGTACCAGGGCCATGGGCGAGCGCTACGGGCGTTTCATGTGAATGTAAGGCGCGTTGTGCACGAGCCCCTCAAAGGGCCCTTTGTGCGGGTCACATAACAGGCCAGATAACTCCAGGGTGGGGGGGCACAGGGGACACTGCACCGGGTACCAAGCAGGAGTCAGGCTGCCGGCCGCTGCCCACCATGGCACCCGTGCCAGGGCGGCCGTACAGCGCCGAGGGCACTGCCAGACAGCTGCAAGGTATGGGCACCCGGGGGCACTGCCAGGGTCAGAGTGGGCACCGAGCACTACAAGTTATGGGCTGGGCACTCAGTGTCACTGCCAGAGAGCATTGGGAGGGGCCATCATTACGGGTAACAAGAGGTTGAGGAATGGACCCGGGAGAAAGGCTAAGTGTGGTCTCAGGTGAATGAATGGCTGAGTGCAGACTGCAGACTCGGGATGAATGACTAGGTGCAGCCTCGGGGTGAATGATTCAAGCAGGAGTCAAGCCGCCGGCCGCTGCCCACCATGGCACCCATGCCAGGACGGCCGTACAGCGCCAAGGGCACTGCCAAAGACAGCTGCAAGGTATGGGCACCCGGGGGCACTGCCAGGGTCAAAGTTGGCCGTCATTACGGGTAACAAGAGGGTGAGGAATGGACCCAAAAGAAAGGCTAAGTGCGGCCTCAGGTGAATGAATGGCTGAGTGCAGACTGCAGACTCGGGATAAATGAGGTTTCACTCAGAAATACATTCAGAGTCACACTCAGTGACGCACTGAGGAGTTCAATCAGAAGCACATTCAGTGACACTCAGGGGTTCACTCAGAAGCACAGTCGGGTGTTCACTCAGCAGCACAGTCGGGGGTTCACTCAGCAGCACACTCAACGGAGTCACATAAGAATGTACAGCCCGGAGGGGTCCCTTTTATGGTGCGCCTTGAGGCCCCGGGTCGGGGCCAGGCGCAGAGCCGGCGTGTCTGTATTCCGCGCACGGGTGCAGGACAGGTGCCAGGGGTGGCAGTGAGCACCCTGTGCGTGTGCACGGCTGGGTGTGCAGTGCAGCAGGTGTATGTGTGCACAGGCCAGATGACCGCTGGATGTGGGCGTGCACAGCTCAGGTGCGCACCTTGCGCAGTCGACCTGCCTGACCAGCCCTTGCCTAGCTGCTATATCTGGGCGAGGGGTGCTGGAGGGCTCAGAGGAGGGCTCTCCGAGGGCTCAAAGCAGGGCTCTGCGAGGGCTCAAAGCAGGGACGTGCCCGAGGGCCACTGGGGCCATCCCAAATATTAGCGCTAGGAACCGTGAGTAGCGGAGGATTGGGATAACAACCTTAATTGTATATCAGGACCGGATCCAAACTCAGCGGGACAGCTCAGCCTTTCATTCTTCCAAGGGTAATATCCTAGTTTGAGGTTTACTACCGTTCATTATTAGCATGAAAGCGCCTCCGTCTGTGGTGTGTTCTGTGTACGGGGTCTGGGTTTCAGCGTGGAGAGGCCGCAGCTCAGCCTTTCATCCTTACAAGGGTAATATCGTACTTTGGTGTTTACTACCGTTTATTATTAGCCTCAAGGCGCCTCCGTCTGTGGTGTGTTTTGTGTACGGGGTCTTGGTTTCAACGTGGAGAGGCCGCAGCTCAGCCTTTCATCCTTCCAAGGGTAATATCCTAGTTTGGGGTTTACTACCGTTTATTATAGCCTAAAGGCGCCTCCGTCTGTGGTGTGTTCTGTGTACAGGGTTCCCTCACCCCCTCCAGTCGTACATGTTCCCTTCGCCCTCCAGCCCCCCCACACTTCTCATTTTTTCTCTCTCCGTCTCTCTTCCTCCTCCATTCCCCTCTCCCCCCTCCCCTGCCCCCCTGCTCCCCCGCCTTCTCTGCTTCATCATTTATTACCTCAGAACAAAATATACTTTCAGCTGCACTCGTTTTTCCTCCCCCTCCTCCCACCGTTCTACCCTCTATATCCCTCTACCCCCTCCCTCACCCCCTCCAGTCTTACATGTTCCCTTCGCCCTCCAACCCCCACCACACTTCTCGTTTTTCTCTCCCCCCCACACCCCCCATATTCTTCCTTCCCCATCGGCGCACTCAATGTTAATTTTCCACGCTCGCACTTAAAACAAAAAAAAGTTTTTTTTTTTTTTAATCTTTTATTTATTAATCCAACTTGTTAATGTTGAAAGGCCTCTCGTCTCCAGTCTACAGCCTCAAACGGCCAGTCCCGGGGCCTTTTTTTGGAATTTGAAGCACCGCGGCCTCTGTTTGCTCTCTGCTAGGGGCGAGGCTTCAAAGCGGGAATGTAGGGTCTCGGAAGGTTAAGCTTGAAGGGGTTCAAGACCCGACTGGCCGTGCCGGCTCCGTTGCCTGCTTCAGCAGAGACCCTGTGCAATAAATGTGCCAAGCTCCGTCACACAAACATACACTGCGCAGTGCTGCCTTGGGTCAATTCAATCGTGCAAAATGTGCAGTAAAGGTGCACATTTGCGAAAGTTCAAGCTATTGGCATTGCAAATTACAATGCCTTTTATTTGTTTTAAAAACCAAAACATAAATAAAACATATTGTCATTTACAATGCCAATAGCTCAAAACAATGTCATTGCGAGACCTATTGCATTGTAAATGCTTGTTGTTATAAAGCCATCAGCATTTTTATTTGGATTTTTTTTTAATGAAGCTAGAGACTTGCAAATAGATCTAATTCAAATCTTATTGGGGACAAATCAGATATTTTACATTTGAATGAGTAATTTGTTTTATGTTATGTGTGATAAATTTAATGTTGTTTGGAACAGTTTCATGATTAATTATTATGGTTTATGGTTTTCCACTTCAGTTCAGGATAAACTCAAAACTATTTTTATAATATTAAGAAAAAGAATTGGGATCATTTTGAGAGATGGCCGCCTTTATTTCTTTATTGGTGAGCACATTAGACAATATGAAAATGAAATTTGTAACTACTTTTGTAACTACTATTTTATACCATATCTCTGTATTGCCTTTGGACATAATCAGATCCTTTTTTAAGTATTAGTTTCACAATTCCCTTTAAAAATATGCTTATTTTATAGTATATAAGCAATAAAAAATGAGCTATGGCAAAGATCCTTACACACCGAACTTGGCCACTATGTATCAGTTGTCAGCGTAATGCTGTTAAAAAATCCTCAAATATCAAATTGGGTAAATGAAAAAAGGAGGAGGAATTAAATCCCATTAAAAAACACTCAACATGAAATATTTTAATAGGGGAATATTGCCAAATAAAAAAGAGATTTTAAGATTGCCAGAACAGATTTCTCTGATATATACATCTATTCTACACTCGAAAAATATACATTTCCAGACATTCTAATCGCAAATAGTCTTTGACCTCAATTTTTATGTTGATTGCTTCTGTTAATTCCATATTTATATTGTTTCCACAATCATCATCAGTAGATCAGCCTCAATAAACAACAAAACTCCAGCTACTCCAATAGCACCAATGTGTTTCGTCCCTCATAAGGAACTTCTTCAAGGCAATTATATCATTGTTTTCATGTATGCCCCTTGCATCACCAGAACTACACTTGGATATAACTTGGAAGTGAAATTAGTTTTGCCGGATAATAATTGACATATGTATAGTAGGCAGTGCTTGGGGTGATATTAAAACAGCTCTGCTAAGCCTGGATAGGGACAGGTGAAAGGGTAGTAGTGATGTTAAAAAGAACAGTAAACTTATTATAATCAGAAATAGATCTAGTCATCTTGATAGACAAGAAAAAGAACAAGTTAAGTAGTAAAGCAGTTGGCCTCCTGTGGCGAAGGAGCATCATCATATTTATAGTATTTATATATAACAAGCACAACCTGAGCAAGAAGGGTCTTGTTGGTGGATGTAACCAATATTTCGTACGTTAGAGTTATTGTAATGGTATAACAACCATGGGTAGCATTGAACTGTACAACCATATCAATATTTATATAGGGTTTTAGGTGACAGTGGCATTAGTTGCTTGTCATATTATTCATGAAGATGTACTTAAGCTTCAGGTTCAGAGCCATAGTGAATGAGTAACTCCATGTGTTACCCATAAAGAATATCTCGGCTGTTGTCCATGGTGAGGTAGACGGGGGAGGTACATTTGTGGTGGAATGATTAGAACTGGTGTTGCACTTTCTTCAATACCATTGATATAGATTCAGTAATGTTCAGTTAAATGCAGTATTCAAATAATTATTGTGAAGACCTCGGATATATTATAACTAAGGCTCCTGTTTTTTTGGTTAAACAGATTTTTACATATAAATACAGACGGAAAACGTTTTGTTTTTTGTCTGTATTTATATATAGAAACTGGAAAATACGGACAAAGCAAATATTACTGCTGCAACTGTGCACCACTATTAAATTTGTGGGCTGCGAAAGAAATCTGAAACTGCTGCCCTCAAACTGCTGCTCTTGAGAGGGGGTGAACAAGTGAAGCTGGGAGCGCTGTGTCTGCAGAGACCCTCCAGCACGCCTCGCTGTGGTGCTCATGCAAGGTAAATTGTTGGAGCAGTGCAAGAAGCCAATGTCCATTAAGAGTTGTGAAAATACCCCAGGAGAGTGGCTGCAGCCCCAGCAACCTTTTGTTGTATGAGAGGGGGAAAGAGTGTGGCGACAGCAGTAGAACAGAATGCGTAGCGCCACTTTATGGACCTTGGCCAGAGGCAGGCTGTGTAGACATGTGGGTTGTGGGCTGCTTTGGCTCCTTGTGTTGTTGAGATGCCAGTGAAATGGGACAGCCTTGGCATGGTCTCACTTCCAGCTCTGTTTTTTGATGAGCTTGCTGTCTTTTATCTTTGTAACAAGTAAATGAGGAAAGAGGACCATGGTAAAATGTGCCTGATGCAATTATCAAGGAGAGAGAGAGGACTAGGTAGCTAGTCCATATCCCCAGGTTAATTTATGTAATCAAAAAGGACTAGCCTATTTGTGACTGATTTCAGACTCAGGACTGTATGAAGAATGGGAAAGAAACCATTTAGTTTTTTGTAAAGCCCTCACCCACCAACCTAGTTGGTGGCATGCTTCATCATCGGGCCCACCCAGTGACACCAAATGTGTCCCGGGTGTGCTACAACGCCTGTGTTACAGCGGAGCTGGTATATTGCTGAGTGTGCTGTGTGAGTGACGTGAATGTGAAAAGTTAAAAGCTATACAGTGGTCCCAGTACCCAAGGGAGTTAACATTTAATATCTGGGCCTCTGTTAGCGTTAAAAGCAAGGCAATGGATGCGGGTGGAGCAAGTGTTAAGAACTCCTACATCCGGTGTGTGGTCTACATGTTTCAGCCAGGCCTTTCTATAAAACTGGCTTTCCTCAGGACCGAAAAGTATGTGTAAGTGCGTTCTACACTTATAGTGAGTGTGTGATTTAAAATGTGTTGCACGCGCTAAGGTGCCTTATGTGTGGGAGGGGGATTCCCTCTCCAAGCATTAGCTAGCGTTTTGTAGCAAATGCCCCTGTAGAGATATCCGGCAGAGATACTGACAGACTTTGTGGGTCAGGACCCTTTGGAAACCTGTTGTGCTGTCGCGGATCTCCGGAGATCCGCGACAGCACAACAGCCCGATGATGAAGCATGCCACCAACTAGGTTGGTGGGTGAGGGCTTTACAAAAAACTAAATGGTTTCTTTCCCATTCTTCATACAGTCCTGAGTCTGAAATCAGTCACAAATAGGCTAGTCCTTTTTGATTACATATAAAATGTGCCTGATGCCATGAGCAGTTTTGTTGCCCTTGTAGACAAATTAAGCCTTCACACAGTGCTAGATTACCCCATTGTAGAAAAAAATTAATATACCATGCATAAAAGTAAACAAATTATGAACTCTGTACACACAAAAAAGCCCGGTGTGACCATCTGTCTTAAATGCTTTATATTTGTTATTGAAGAAACGTTTCCTAAAGACGATGCACATTATTCTTGCTTTGTCAATATTAGCAAGAAGTAGTTCTGTGAAGGTCCAAAGCTGTGGTAGTTGCCATTTCAAACCAGCGTCTCCTGTATCTTATCCTTTACCCCAGTTTCTGATGGAGATATTGCTATTAAGTGTCTTGACTGAAGGGAAGACACCTGGGATTGTCAACTATATTCCCGGGGTCGAACATATCCTACATAAAACTGACAGTTTGCTAGGCTGCTTATTCTTTCCCACTATCGATTCAGCCGACAAAGTATGCATGTCAATTTAAATAAATGTGGACAACTACTAGCTGCAGCGTCTTTTTTTGTTTGTGACGAAAATAAATGTGGATAAATACAGATAAAATGACCAAAAAATAAATATGGATAAATACAGACGGAAATGTTAAAAAAAATAACTACCATAAACCCAGGAGCCCTAATTATAACATCTTGTTTTCATCTCTCACTAAGAAGATGGTATAAAATCACATACTTATTTGATAGTTACCTCTCTTTGTAATACAAAGGTATGTATCAGAGTTTTAATTAGCTGAGCCCTAAATAGTAAAGCAGTCTGTATCCTGATTAATGCCCATATTGACCAATCCTAATTTGGCAATACATTTGGCTTCTGTTTGTTAGAGTCTAGGTATTCTATCGCTTCCTCTAGAGTTGTGTAGCTTTCTTTCAGTGTCATCGAAATGGACTTGAATTTTAGGTTTTTTGAAGACTGTCATGGCGTCTCGAGACTTATCACTAAATTAAATCAATCTACCGGTTTTGAGAGAGGGTCGGGTGAGCAAGCACATTTATCACTGCACTGTGAAGGCTCATGTTCACACCGGCCCTCTCATGACACCAGGGACAGAGTTTTGTTAAAAAGAGTCTCCTACTGTGCTGCCTGACCTAATTCATATTATAAAAAAGGTAGTCCCTACGGGGGAAGTGTAGCCTTGGGCTTCCATGGCAATAGCGACGTAAAGATATCTTACGTAGATTTATTTAAATTATTCGAAAGTGCCTTTATTTAATTAATTCTATTCATAAATGACGCAGCATTCATATTTTTTCAAAGACAACTGATTCGGATTCAGGTGGATTTGGATCCAAGGATCCAGACCCCAATTAAAAAAAATATGCTCACTCACAGACCCACTCACCTACTCACACACCAACTCACTCATGAGCACACCCACTTACATACCCACACAACCACTCATACATCCACTCACACACTCGCATACACACCCACACAACCACTCAGACACCCATACAGTCACACAGACCCACTCACAAACCATCAAAACCACTCTCATACCCACTCACAGACCCTCATACCCACTCACAGACCCACACACCCACTCACACACCCACTTACACTCCACACAACTACTCACACAGCCACTCACACACCTATACAGCCACTCATACACCCACTCATAGACCCACACAGTCAGTCACACACACACTCACCCACACACACACACACACACACACACCAATGCACACCCACACAACTACTCACACACCCAGGTTACAGGGATGTTATAGTTAGAAAATAGCATTAAAAAAACCATAGAACATCACTGAAAAAACAAAGGTTACGGGGACGTTATAGTTAGGAAATTAAATTGAAAAAATCTAGTCCATGAGGCCCCCATTACAAAAATAAACAGCCCCGGGTAGGTGATGGTCCCTCGGGCTGGGGGGTCCGAGAGCCCCGTTTAACAAAGCATAAGCCCCAAGGAGGTGGTCTCTTGCAACCCCCCTTCCTTTTTTTTCCAGATGCCCCCCAGACCTGGCCCACCCAGGGGGCCTATTAATAAGCGCGGAAATATTATTTGCAGCGAGAGCCACGGATCCAACGTGCCTCCTGCCGAAAATTAAACAAAGAAAATGCTCTTTTGACCCTGCAGGCTCCCTGTGGGACCTGCCTCCCCCCCCCCCCCCCACCCCCACCAAAAGGCCTAGGGGGTCAGGGTATTCCTACCCTTTCTCTTTTTTTTAAACTTTTTTTTGCGGGACTCGTGTCAAGTCGAGTCCCAAGATGGTTACAAACACTACCTGGTTTGAAGTGTTGGCAGCCAATCAGATCTCAGCACCAAATCCGAAGGGGTCGCGCATCCTCCGCGTCCCTATATATACAATTGAAAATGTATTTTAATAACTCCACAACTACTGAACGGTTTCACCCCAAATAACAAAAAGGCACTTCCAAGGACCAATATCTACCTTTCGGACAAATTTGGTGTAATTCCGTTCAGCAGTTCGGGCTGTTGCCGTGTCTAAAGTTCCTATGGAAATTAACATGGGGAAAACGTGTTTTTGCCCCCCCCCCCTTTTTCTTGGCCCTCACTTGACGTATCGCCACAAAACTTTCAAGACAGCAACTGGAGTGACCGTCATACTAGTTTTGAACATTTCGCGAGGATTGGTCAAATGACGCCACAGTTATTTTCCAATGAAAAAAGCACTCTTCCTACTTCCTAGTGAAACTAGGTCCTAACTATAACTACTGACTGGTGACCGTCAGTAGGGAGAGGGAGGGAGAGAGAGAGAGAGACAGACAATAAGCAGAGAACTCTGGTGGAGAGCAGCTTTTGTATATAGCATCCTACAACACCAGCAACAGTCTGAATCTGCTCACCTCAAATGTCTGTTTATCCTAGCTAAGTCTTTAAGCATAGGATTAGCGCAGTGCCATCCATGCCGAGCTGTATAATGACAAAACCCTTTTAACGCTCTAGGCACAGAATTACAGCTTTGGCTTGGTATAATACCATCCAAGCCACCCTGGAATGAATAAAAGCAACCCCTGACACATGTTTCGCTATCATTATAGCTCTTCAGAGAGGTTCAGCCTTGTCCAGACACAGCCATTGACATAGAAATAGGACCAAATGTTGACACTGCACAGACCAACGCCAACATTTAGTCTTATTTCTATTTCAGTGGTTGTCCCAAATGTTTATTCTGAAAATCTGGTCAACCTATGGTAAGTAGTCTTCAAAATGTAATTTTATTCTGTAATTTTATTCTTGATATAAATACACATTTTACAGTTAGCACATTTGTGGCTCCTTTGGAGAATTGCTCCAGCCTTGTAGTTTTATGATCTGCTGTTTCGAGTTTGGCTTAGAATGGTGTACTCTCTTTGATGTGTAGTAAGATGTTTGATTGTGATAATTTACATCAAAGTATTATATAAAGATAGAATATTCTACTGTTTTAGTAATATTTTATAAATATTGCAACTGTAGCTTTCATATAGCGTGACAAACGCCAACCTGCTTTTATTTTATTTGTTTGTTTGTAATTAGAAGAGACTTCCTAATGATTTTGATAATTTTGTATTTATCTTTTTTAATAGTGGTGGGAGGGTATCCTCTGTCTAGAAAATGTTTATATTTTGAAAAACGAATCCTGACTACAGTTTCATACCAAACGTGTCATTTCTCCTAAAGGGGTGGAGATAATCTGAGTTCTGTGCTGTGCACTAGTTGCATATAGCAGTCAATTACAAGATGTGGGCTTATGGTGAATCTGCTTGTTATACCACCATCCACAACATATAGTCACATCAAGGATTTCTATACTACATTACTCTAGTGCATTGTAATTGTCACATTGCAAGTTTTATTATTTAGGCATTTAAATAATTCCTGTCACAGACCGGACATGTTCATCCATAGCATAACCACATCGTCTAAATATGTGCCCTAACATAGAATGTGCTCTGTGAATTTTGTTGCACCTGGCTTCTAGACATGATCCCCTCGAACCATCCCATGAAGAGATTTACATATGAAGGAGCAAATCCGGAAATACCTTCCATGTCACCCTAATCATCACCCACCACCTTACCTGCCTTCCTTCAAAGCATCTAAGCAGTGCTACGCTAACAGGATCTGAGAGAGCCCTATGAGCCTGGCCTGGAAGGCCTTGAAGAACGAGTTTGTTTTATCAACTGTTACGTCATAGCAGTGAATTACCACATTTAGAATCTGCTAAAAATTATAAGAGGCTTCATATGGAAGCCAAGCATAACAGTATATTAATGAACATGCTCGGTCTCCCAAATGCAGTCTTTCCTACTTTGTTGATGGTTGACTGATTATATACCATAACCATTTTTTAAAGTGTTTTTCAACATTATGACAGTAAACGTGCTATGATTCTTCTTTAGTTCACACAAACCACTAATACAAAATTAAGAAAAATCATTCAGTTCAGACAGTTTTTAGATATAAGCAACCTACGTTTAGGTGTGATTTTATCACATTATTTTTGATTTCACAGCCATGAAGACATGTCGGCTCCCTGTCTGCCTTTTGCCATTTATACAAGCCATTGTGTGTGTGTGTGTATGTATGTATATATATATATATATTACCTACTGGCGGTCGCCAGTAGGTAGTTATAGTTAGGACCTAGTTTCCATAGGAAAATCGTTTTTTATTTTCCCAATATCTTTGGCACCAGTTGACGAATCTTCGCGGAATTTTCAAAACTAGTGGCCCGCTCCGGTCAGCTCCTGTCTTGAAAGTTTCGGGGTGATTCGTCAAGCGGGGGCCGAGAAAAAAGGGGAGTCCCAAAACGCGTTTTCCCCATGTTATTTTCCATAGGAAACTTTAGACACTGCTACAGCCCGAACTGCTGAACGGAATTTCACCAAATTTGGCAAAAAGGTAGCCCTTGGTTCAGAAAGAGTCCTTTTTGTTAAATGGTGTAAATCCGTTCAGTAGTTCCTGAGAAATTCAAAAAATAAAAGTTTCGATATCTAGGGACGCAGTGGCATCGCGAACCCTCCCGACCACGAGCTTCACTGTAATTGGCTGCCAACACTCCAAACCAGGAATTGTTGGCAGCCATCTTGTGACTCGGTAGAACCGAGTCACAAGAAAACAGTGAAACAAAGGTGAAAAACAAGAAAAGGGGGGCAGGGTAGAAACACCCTGATCCCCTAGGCCTGCTCGGGGGTCAAGGGCAAAAAAAACATTTTTTTTTTTTTTTTAAACGGCAGAATTCGCGCTGGGTGTGCGGATCCTGCTGATAAAATAATAAAAAAACGAAGCGCGGGCCCCCGCAGCCCCGGGGACCACCAACTCTCCGGGGCTTCATTTATGTTTTGCGGGGGGCTCGCAGTCCCCCAGCAGCCCCGGGGACCGCCACCTCCCCGGGGCCCTATTTTAAAAAAAAAAAAAATCTGTGTGGGGGGGCTCGCCCCCCCACATGCCCCGGGGACCACCACCTCCCCGGGGCACTTAGTTTGCAAATGTGGGGGTCCGTTACGGACCCCGAGCCCCGGGGACCACCACCTCCCCGGGGCTTTGCAATGGTAGGGAGGGGGGCCGCGCGTCCCCCCTCCTGGAGCCCTTGATGGCCCTGGGGACCGCCACCCCCCAGGGCCGGCTCCTGCTGTGTCCCGGGGTGCCCACCCCCGGGACACTGCTGTTTGCTATGGCAGGGCGGGAGCCGTGCGGCTCCCGCCGTGTCATAGCAAACTCTGCTTTGGATTTTTCAAAATCCAAAGCAGATTGCTTTTCCACAAGGGGAGCTGCATGTCAGCAGCTCCCCGTGTGGAAAAGCAATGCTGGCTCCCGCAGGACGCGGGGAGTCGGCGGGACCGTGGGGGCATTGGGGCTCCCCCAACGGCCAGGCCCCGGGGGATGGGGTACCCGGGGCCAGGTGTGGCCCGGGAGGGGGGCCACGCGGCCCTCCTCCCCAATAAGTAAAAATTAGAAAAAAGAAAAAAAAACACGCAAAAGCCGGCCCGGGGGATGGGGGCCCCAGGGCCATAATTGGCCATATGAGGGGGGCCACGCAGCCCCCCTCTAAATATATATATTTTTTAAATATATAATTCTGGCCATGCCCCGGGGGATGGGGTCCCCAGGGCTGAAATTGGCCTCGGGAAGGGGGCCGCGTGGCCCCCTTCCCGTTTAATAAAAAAAAAAAAAAACAGGTCAGGCCCTGGGGGATGGGGTCCCCAGGGCCCCAAATATTGTAAAAATAGGGGGGCAACACAGCCACCCTTCTACAAAAAAAAAATATCAAAAGCCGGCATCGCGCCGGATGCCCCGCCCCCTCCCTGTAGCACTCAGCAAACGCGCCCCCTGGCGCGTTGTAAGTTGGGGAATTAATTCCCCTTCAATCCTGAGGGTCCCTGGGGGCCAAGTAGCCCACCAGGTACCTTCAGTTTGCGCCACAGAGCTGCGTTGCAGAGAGGTGGTCTGAGACCATGCCCCATTTTACACCACTCTGCAACGCAGCTCTGTGGCGCTTACTGGAGGTACCTGGTGGGCTAGTTGGCCCACAGGGACCCTTAGGATTCAAGGGGACTTAATCCCCCAACTTACAACGCGCCAGGGGGCGCGTTTGCACAGTGGTGCAGGGAGGGGGCGGGGCCTGATATGGCAAGTGTGCAAACGGGCCCCCTGGCACCTTGTAACTTGGGGGATTAAGTCTCCTTCAATCTTAAGGGTCCCTGGGGGCCAGCTAGCCCACCAGGTACCTTCAGTTTGCGCCACAGGGCTGCGTTGCAGAGAGGTGGTCTGAGGCCACGCCCCTTTTTACACCTCTCTGCAACGCAGCTGTGTGGAGCTTACTGGAGGTACCTGGTGGGCTACTTGGCCCCCAGGGACTCTCAGGATTCAAGGGGACTTAATCCCCCAACTTGAAAAGCGCGTTTGCACAGTGGTGAAGTGATGTCATTTAAGATGTCATCAGTGATGTCACTGACCATGTCATGAATGATGTAATATGTGACGTCATCAGAAGTGCATTGTGGGTGCGCGAGTTATAGTTAGCTGAACTAACTATAACGGGGCAATTTCTATGGTTTTGTAGAAGAGAAATGTCCAACTAACTATAACGTCCCTGAAACCTATGGTTTTTTCAGTGAATATATATATACATATATACAGTGAATGACCTCCGTACACAATTCAGGAACCACAACTTGGCAATAATTAATAAGAAAATTGACCAGCCTGTAGCCAATCATTTTAACCTTGTGGATCATTTACTATCAGATTTGAAGATTTTCCCCGTGCAACATGTCTTAAAGGAAGAACTACTGGACTCCAGAGAAAACGTCTGGGTGTACCGTTTAAAATTACTGCATCCAGATGGACTGAACATTACTAACAATACCACCTGATCGCTGCATATCTCAAGAGCTCTCAGGACTGCATTGATTCCACATTCCAAATGGAATCTTCACTCATGATGCTTTTTGAAAATTCAGCTGTGCCATCTGTGCAGCCACTGAGTAAACCATCTTGTACTATCTGAGGAAGGCGGAAGCTGAAACGTTGTAGTGGAAATATATTTTTGTTCTTTGGTGAATCCATCTGTTTGAGTCACTTCTTTCTTGGATAAATATATATATATATTCTCTGCTAAACTCGTTGTTCCTTCTGGAACTGAAGGACCCATGGGAAATGGCACGCGTGCCGGCAGAGCCAACCGGCTTGTCATTACTTTTCCAAAATTTCAGTAAGCGCTCTCTCAGGATATAGCACCAATAAAGCCAAGTTGTTGCAGGAAACTGTTTAGTCACACAATCCAGGTCAGAGTAAATACTACCTGCTGAAATAATACCTTATTTCAGCAGGCAGTAGTTACTCTGACCTGGATTAGCCTACCGTAATCCAGGTCAGAGTAACTACTGCCTGCTGAAATAAGGTATTATTTTAGCAGGCAGTAGTTACTCTGACCTGGATTAGCCTACCGTAATCCATGTCAGAGTAACTACTGCCTGCTGAAATAAGGTATTATTTCAGCAGGCAGTAGTTACTCTGACCTGGATTACCCTACCGTAATCCAGGTCAGAGTAACTACTGCCTGCTGAAATAAGGTATTATTTTAGCAGGCAGTAGTTACTCTGACCTGGATTACCCTACCATAGGTTGGGTGTGATTGAGCTACACGGTTGTTGCATAGGCACTATGCCTTTACGCTCACTGATCTACCGATGCTATGCTGTTAAGGGGTCCAGGTTTTTTGGCACTATGCCAATACTGGCTTTTGCGCCTTGCGTGCATGATTTTAAGCCATGTTTGTGTACCACATGTTTCCAACCATTGTGGTGTTATAATGTAATTTATGTTCATATGTGGTTATCACGCTTTGATTCTTCGTTATATATTCTATTCCTGAAGATTGTAGCTGCACCATTACATGGCCATATACTCCTTTCTGACCTAACCGCATACCATTCCAATATGGCTGACACGTTAGATCCTCTTGTGTCCCTTTTTTATGTTGATCATGCATTTTTAAGGACACCCATGTGGGGGTGTGAGCACATGTGACCAAGGCTGCTTGGCAGCCGAAACGTGTTTTGTGAATAAACAGTTTCCTGCAACAACTTGGCTTTATTGGTGCTATATCCTGAGAGCACGTTTACTGAACTTTTGGAAATATATATATATATATATATATATATATATATATATATATTTATGTATGAGATGTACTTGAACTTGAGTCTATTGTACTAAACTGTCTAGTTTATTATTACAAAAAATAATAAATCCACGCACAAATTATATTATTTTTGAATGCTCTACTTAATACTTCATAAGTTAACTGTGTGCATAGAAAAGTCATAAAAGCGTGCGCACTTCCATTACTAATTCAGTTCTTCTTAATTGAAGTAGGATTATCAAAAATAGTAATGAGATGGAGTGAAGAGAGGCAGAGAGATCAAAGTGAAGGAAGTGGGTACAGTGAGATAAATTTGTTTCAAGGGACAACAGAAATGGAAGCAGGGATGCATATTGTATGACTTTTGTCATTGTTTGATTTATGTGGAGAAATAACGTTTCTGAAAATCTTCAGTTATTCGTTGAGTTAGTTTCTTACGCCTGTCGCTGCCTTGCAACAATATCTCGAAACTGAGAGAAATTGCTTAATGCCGGAAATAGGAGAGGAATTCCATAGAGAAAAATGCATCCTGACAGTTACCTTAGTCACCGGCAAGCCAGCTCACCTGTTGGCAGCGGCGACTCCTCCGCAGTGGCGGAGGTTCGTCGCCCCACTGGCTCAGAGCCACCAGCTCAAAAATAAAACAATATTTTATTATTGTTTTATTTTTCAGCTGCTGGTTGAGACAGCATGTGCAGGGAGGAGCTGGGCCAGGCAATGGGAGGGGGGAGGAGGAGTGTTTGATGCACTTTTAAATGTGCATGTCAGTTTGGCCAGCCAAACTGACATGCCCACTTAGGTTTCTTCAACCCAGCTGTATTGCCAGTTGGAGAAGCAGCACAGACTCCCAGTGCCTGAGCGAGCATTAATCCATCCTGCTCAGGAAATCCCCACGCTGCTCTCATGCTTCAGAGCAGCGCGGGGATTGGATGGGGAGTCCGTGATGCTGTGCCAGGGACTGCTGGTACCAGATACTGGATTCAGAGGAGCGCGAGGTGGCTGCCTGCACCAGGTAAATCTTTTTTTATTTTTATTAACCGCCCACCGCCGCGTGCTTCACCCACGCCCCCCCCCCTCCCCCCCTGCATTCTCCCCTTCCGCCTGTTGGCAGGTCGCTATTACTCGGAATGTTGGGTATGGTCGTGTTGACTAGTAGTTTACCACTGTCTTACTGGCATTCGTCCTACTTAATATAAATATTGCTTGTTTTGCCCAATAGGCCCTACTTCACGTATTTCCCTTTTTCTTTGGGACCACGTTCGTGCATTGGACAAGCTTTTTCACAGGTGAGAAAATACATATGGGATTCAAGCTTCTATATTCAATGTGGATTCCACATGTGTATGTTTATCTGGGCATTAGACTGGGGTAATTTTTAGAGGAGAAATCCCTCCAATATGCATATTTTGTTGATTTTGTTTTTAAAGGATTATTGCATAACTATTAAAAGCAGCCGGTAATTAATACTACTCATCAGTCCCACTGCAATTATGTAATTCTGTGGCTGTCGATTTTCCACATGATTGTGGGTTTACCATATTTGCATGTACTTAAGAGATATTTGCAACTCAAACTGATCAAGAGGTACTGAAAATGGGCCACTCATGGTGCTGCACGTTAGCGGACCCTTAGCAATGGTTAGCTTGTCACCTTTCAGTTGTTAATTGCTGTATTCACGTGTTTAACTTGCACTAATTAAATGAATAAGTGAAACCTTTACCCAGATGATATTAATATAATACTTATATAAATAGAAACACAATACTGGCACAGAATGTGCAATTTAATTTGCCATTCTTGATACATAATTTGTCAATGTTACCACATAATTTGGTCCTCCATTGTCGTAGAATTCCATTTGCCCGTATTATAGTGTAGTTGTGAGGTACACCATTTTAGCTACTGCTTGTTCTTGAT
This sequence comes from Calotriton arnoldi, assembly GCA_963921515.1. Taxonomy (NCBI): domain Eukaryota; kingdom Metazoa; phylum Chordata; class Amphibia; order Caudata; family Salamandridae; genus Calotriton; species Calotriton arnoldi. The sequence goes on from CAWUFW010012025.1 coordinate 223,387, forward strand.
TGTTTTCGTGTGTAGCGTATTAAGAGAAATATGGCTATGAAATATTTGACTGACGAACATAGAGTATGAGTATCTTGTGAGGCCAGTCCTCTCCAAGAGGGTTCGGTGGTGGGCGGGGGGTGGACTCCAACAAGGTCAGAAATAAATAAGGGAAAACGTTGCATTTTATAGCACGGTTACTAAGACATAATAGCTAGTAGGCCCCATGTCTTACAAGCAGGTTTGAAAGTGGAAGTAATAAAATAGTCCAATGCTTCTGCCATAGTAAAAATGTTTTGTGTTGCAGCAAACTATGTAGTTGCATATTAAAAATGTATGTTTCATTAAAAAAATAGAAACATAGATTTTAAATATTGTCAGAAGACAATGCCCATGTTCCTTTACCAGTTAAGAGCTTGTACACTAAAATATTAATGATATATATATCATTACATATCAGGCTGCTGCCATCATATTCCATAGTACTTCCAAAACATATCTGAGTGGTTTTCAGACATTCAAGGGTACTTATTTTATTAAGGTGCTTCTCGAGTATTTTCTGGTCCTATTAGTAAAGTAACCCTCAATATACCTGTCTGCCTGGAAGAATTTATAGCATTTTGTAGCAAGGTCCTACCTTAATTTTCCATAGTACCTGATACGGCAAAACTGAGTGATTATCACATCTGGAAAGATATATATATATATTGTGTTAAGGTGCTTCTCAAGTATTCCTGTATTCTGTTAATAATGTAATCATCAATTCACTTATCTTCCAGGGTAGTGTTCAGTTATACACTTGTTATGCTTAATACGTAAGACTGCCAGGGGTGATCACTTGTGCTCATATTGGCCAGGGCTCATTATGTCATTGGCCTCTTAGGGTCCTAGGACTAATTCTCAAACTGCTAGGACACTAGCGCAGGTTACCTATATCCCTCAGATTACTGATTTGGCAGACTCAGGCCTCAGACGCTGACCCATTATACAATAGTCATGTGTATAATACATTGTGCTGACGCATTGCAAAACTTTCCTCTTTGTCACTTGTCATTTTGATTTGGCATGTGTGCCGTTTTGCTTCTTTGCTGCACTGCATTACTGCTGATGGATTGAGCACTGAGGCATCATCTAGAACTGAAATCCCCTGGGGACCAATCCGTGCTATGGCTGTAATGTACTTTGAGATGTTGAGTCAGCACTGTGCAACTGACACCATAGAGGGGAGCAGATAGCATCCAATGCCTATTGCAGCGTGTTTATGCTACAATTATGCGATGCTGAGGCATTTTTCGCATAAATATAGATTTGCCACATAATCCACCACCTGCGGCATTACCTTCAGATTTTAAGAACAACAAAAATTATAGCTCAATCAGATCAAAAATGTACTAAAAGGTTGGAAAGGCCCAACGCCAAGATTGACAGATCATCTTTCAATTGCTGTTTTTAGTGCTAAACTCATACTAATAAGGTGAAATCTTTGTCCAGACTGTCTTACCATCTTAAAAATGACAAAATAATGAAGTAGTACTATCACAAAATGTGCCGCATTATGCTGCATAATTTGCCTTTTCTTGTCACATAATTTAGTCAACTGTGGCGCTGCATGATTCTTATGGCCCAGACTATAGGGTACCTCTGATCCACTTCACAAAAGCAGATGGCATGCTGGACCATGAATGTACATGATAATGTTCCTTCCTCTGGGGCATGCCTGCACAGTTAAACTGGGGCAATTTGAAGGAACCCCTAGACAATTGACAAACTGGGTTCCTCCAGACACCACTCACTGCATCCCTTTTTCATTGTGTATGTAAAGCACTGATAAGATAGATTAAGCAACAGGACATATGTTTTAGTCATTCAGTCATTCACAGATAGCACCCTGCTTCTTATGGAAGTAATAGGGGAAGTATTCCATATGATTATCTGCTAGGATACCTTGAGCAGATCAGTTTATAGTTGTCTAAATGTTGGCTTTAACTTAACCATGTTAAAACCAAAGTCATTATGTTTGTACCAAAAGATGGGTTGAAAAACACAATTAAAGCTGGTGCACTTCCAACATTCCTTGGCCAACATTAGATCAGTTGACAAAGTTTTCGTGTTTTCCTGGGTGGTGAATTATCATTAACTCAACACATCTACCTGGTGGTAAAAAGAAATAGATTTACTTTTTTCAACTATCTTGTCTAAGAAAGGCCAATCAGTATGTCGAAGGACAGTTCTGGTCCTGCCTCAACTACACTGATAGTCTGTACCCAGGAATTCCTGTATGTTTACTGAATAAACAGAATTTTGAAGATGTCTGCAATGTTATATACAGATACACCATGATGGCAATCTTGGAAATACATAATTTTTGTTGTGTATTGTACCATTCCAAGATGACACCAATGTTGGGAATAACTACAAAGTGACACAATGTGGCAGCCATTTTAAAATGCTCTAACTATATTAAACAGTACAAAAAACAGAATACCAAGTGGGCTACTCGATGGTAATGGCTCTTTATAGCCATATGACTTGAGAAGTCCAATACTGACAGCTGTGGGTGGCAGTGACAGTAGGGAAGCTGTGATTGTTTGTATCCAGGCTTCAGTGAGGAGCCTAGACAGTGAGTAAAGAGGGAGGGCTAGGAAGGACGTCACACATACATAAAGCAAGGGGTGGGAGATACCAAGAGAGGGGAAGCAAAGACCACAGGAAGAGAGCAGGTGACAGAAAGCAAGCCAACCGATGGCAACAGGGAAAACGAAAAGGGCAATGCAATCACATTGAGTGCAAAGCATTTGATCCAGTGCTGGGCCATCCTCTTGCCATTGGTTACCTGATGGGTCCTTCTCTGCGACTGAGAGGCAAATGGAGTTAGCACTTGGTCAAACATATAATTAACAGTGTATCCCATTTGGCTATACAGTAAGGACCAGGAATCAATAAAGTCAAGGGTTTTATTACAAGTTAGCAGTCACGTTAATGTCAATAAATCTCAATACCATACTGTAAAGGTGCAGAATAACAACTGGATAGCCAAACCTCCTACTCGAGTCGATTTAAGCATTTTATTCACTGGTGCACATTAATATGTGTTTGGGCTCATACAACTAAAATGAATGACACATGAAAGGACATAAATTCATCCTTAGATTCATGTGGTACTTTCAATAAATGTAAAGTAACTTTGAATGCACGATTGTAAGTTGACTAAGAACTACATTATGAAGACCAATTCTAAAACATTAGTACACACAATAATATAAACCTCTCTCGGTTCTAGTGTAAATACATTTCAATAGTGTGTGGATGGTTTATCAAATCTCTGAAGACTATATTTCATTTACTAGGTTACAGTGTGTATGATTTTCTAGTCCTACAGTGAATGCACTTCAGTATTGGATTTAAGGCAACACTTTACATTAATAACATTAGGACACACACGTATATACTGCTAAAGGCACATATATTTTGCGTATTTATGCCGTGTAAGAGTGGAGTCAAAATTACGCTACTCCAATGCCTTCTCTGAATGGCGAATCAATCCATCACATCTTGATATAGATCTCTTATCAGACCACTTAAAACCTCATGGGTTTCATAAATGCTCGTCTGGATTCCTCCACATGTTTCATCTAGTTGGTATATCTACTCTGTCTGTCTTCTAGTTCTATGTCTGCTCTTTTTCTTTTTCTCCCTTCTTTGAAGCATCCGCTTGTATCCCTTAAAGATCAAATCAGGAATTTTGCACTAAGAGCAATTATCACAAGGGCTTCAAGATACTTCCAGCAACTTCACTCCCTAGGTTTCCAAACCATCTGCCTAATAGCAGAAAATCCATTTCCAACTGCTTCCCAAGCACGTGTTGCTTCTAACTCCTTCAAATCTCCTTACAATCAGTGATGTTTTTGATAAACTTCTTTAAGTCCTTACTTTTGTCATGGATGTAAGTACAGCACTGTTGAACTTTTAATATCCGACAGACTCTGCCCTCCTTTGTGAGAAGGATGTCTAACGTGAGGCGGTTCTGCAAAACAATGGATCTCACGTCTACCGTTTCAGTATCTACAACTAACAAAGCACCTGCTGTATTAGTAGACAACTTATCTACAACTGTGGAGAATTTTCTATTTTTTATGTCATTCAAAATCACACTTACAGATGGAATAATTGCACCAAAAATATCTCCTACATCTTCTCTAGCACTAGTTCCTCTATCTGAAAGAAACAGTTAGTTATAGATTCCTTACCTTAGACTTACCCCCAGGCGTCAGACTGGATCCGGAAAGTTTTTTGTCAGCAGTACCCCTGCGTGTCAGAAGGTGGCGTCAGTCGACTCCGCATTTGTCGTCGGCGTCGTGGTCGCCGGGATGACGTTGTGGTAGCTACATAGACGCCGCCCTCGCGCGCTGACGTCAAGTTCTTTCTTTTTCCGCGCCAGCAAGCGCAGATCCGGAGAGAGCGGTACCCCCAGTCAATTTTTGACTGAGCTTTTTCTTGACTTTTGTCGACTTCGTTGTGTTTGAGTCCATCGACTCCTGGTGCACGAGGGATGCCCGGCTTTAAGGCTTGCGGTTCCTGTAACCAACTCATGTCGGTGACGGATCCGCTCTGCGTGTGCCTCTACTGCCTGGAGCGCGACCACGACCCCAAGTCGTGCTCCGACTGCCGGACCATGGCCCCGAAGTCTTTGCGGGAGTGGTCCCGAAAGCTACTCGAGGCCTGGCAGTCGGCTCAGCGCCGCTCGAGGTCCCGGTCGTGGAGGAGGTCGAGGGACCGGTCGCGGAGCCAACACAATTCTTCGTCGAAGTCTTCGCACTCGGGGTCAGGCAAGTCGAAGAAGCATCGTCGCTCTTCGACTTCTCCCGTCTGTCGGCCGACGCGGCGAGGGATGTGGGTGGTGCCCCTCCCGCGGCTCCGCATGCGAGCCTGCTGGGTCGACTTCGGGTTTCCCCCACTTTCCGGGACCCGGTGCAACCCCTGCCCAGCTTCGGAGTTTCTACGAAGCGATGCATGCCATCTTTGGGCAGCCCGACTCCGCCAGTGCGCCTTTGGGTTCCGCGGACTCGGCTGGGGGCCTGGGCCTGCGGCTTCGGCCTCGGCACCGCAGGGTCCCCTTGGATCCAGGCCTGGGTCCGGATCGGTGCCGGTCGACCTTGTTATGCCTCCCCCGGTGCCGATTCCACCGGCACCACGTCTGCCACCGGCGTCGGCTGTGTCCCCAGCCGACGTCGACCCCGGCCTCCACCTCGAGGTAGACACGGAGTCAGACCGGCGTCAACCGACGCCAGATCCGATGCCGACGGGTACTTTTGTGCCCCTGTTCTACCCTGGCTCTTTCAGACCAGATTGGCAGCCAGAGGAGGGTGAGGAGGACTGGGAGGGGTCTGGAGACCCTTTAACAGACCAGATGGTGTATGAGCAGGACTGGAGAGAGGAACTGGGGGAAGCCAGTGGTTTGGATACCTCACCAGACCTTGGCATGTTGTTTCCTCCTACCGTGACTACGGAGGAGGGAGTGTCATATGCAGTGGTGTTGCGTAGGGCGGCCGAGGCTCTCTACCTCGAGCTACCTACGGTGGCAGTCAGGACTAACCTCCTGACAGAGGTGCTTCAACCGGCAGCGAGCTCTTAGGAGCCCCTGCTGCCGTTTAATGAAGCCCTGACAGACATCCTTTTGGGCACTTGGTCCAGGCCCAACACAGGAGTTCCTGTGGACAGGATGATTGCCCGACGCCACCACCCGGCCCCGGGCGACCCCACTTTCCTCTCCCAACACTCACCCCTGAGAGCTTGGTAGTCCAAGCCTCCATGTCCAAGGGCGAATTCCCTACCGCACCCCCGGACAGGGAATCCAAGAAGCTGGATCATCTTGGGAAGAAGATGTTTTCTTCCTCCAGCTTGGGACTGCGGTCGGTAAACACCGCATGTCTATTGGTCTGTTACACCCACTCCGTGTGGGACACGGTTGCGCAAGTGCTGCCTCAGTGTCCGGAGGAGGCCCGGGCCGTGCTCTCTCGAGCGGTTGCTGAAGGGAGAGACGCAGCTAAGTTTACCATCCGCTGTGGGCTAGATACCGCCGACGCACTTGCCAGGACGATTGCCACGTCAGTAGCCCTTCGACACTACGCCTGGTTGCGTTCGACTGGTTTTTCTGGGGATGTCCAATTCACCCTTATGGACGTGCCCTTTGATGGCCGTCGCCTTTTCGGCGACAAGGCAGACAACGCGCTAGATCGCTTTAAGGACTCTCGGGCTACGGCCAGGTCCTTGGGCCTCTCCACCACCCGCCCTGCGCAGTCTTCCTTTCGCCCCTTTCGTGGCTATGGAAGGGGTGCCCGCTACGTCCCACCCAGAGCCACAGGCCGGCACAAGCTGTTCAGCTCCAGCGTGGCCGGGGACGTGGGAACCACCGCCGTGGTTCTGGGGGCCAGCAGACGGGCCAGTCCACCACAGCCTCCAAACCCTCCTAGTCCGACCTTTCAGGGCCACCAAACACCAGTGGGCGGCAGGATCCGCCATCACCTCCCCCACTGGCGCACCATCACGTCGGACAGGTGGGTTTTGCAAATAGTCCGAAGGGGCTACTCCCTCCCCTTCGAGACTACCCCTCCATCCATGCCACCTCAGTACCATCGCATGTCGGAGGATCACCTGGCCCTTCTCCAACAGGAAGTTTCTGCACACTTGGCCAAGGGTGCCATCGAGCACGTTCCTGCCCCAGAAGTAGGTCGTGGTTGTTATTCCCACTACTTTCCAGTGCCCAAGAAGGACAAAGGCCTGCATCCTATCTTGGATCTCAGGAACGTCAACCGCTTCCTCCGGAAGGAGAAGTTCAATATCTTGACGCTCGCTCCTCTTGTCTGCCCTCGACCCTGGAGACTGGATGGTAGCGTTGGACTTCGCAGGACGCTTACTTTCACATCCTCGTCCTGCCGGCCCTCCGGCGTTACCTGCGGTTCACGGTAGGACACAAGCACTTTCAGTTTACCGTGCTCCCCTTTGGCCTTACCAGCGCCCCTCGGGTGTTCACGAAAGTGATGGCGGTGGTCGCAGCTCATCTGCGCAGATCAGGGGTTCCAGTCTTCCCCTATCTCGACGACTGGCTCTTGAAGGCAGGCTCGCCCCAGGCTGTCTCCCACCTCCAGACTACGGCCGACCTCCTGCATTCGCTGGGGTTCTCCATCAACGTGCCGACGTCACACCTGACCCCCTCTCAGAAGCTCCTCCTCATCGGAGCGGTTCTGGACACGACGCAGTTTCGGGTTTATCCTCCCAAACAGCGAGTCCAGGATATTCGTACTATGATTCCGATCTTTCAGCCTCTATCCCGGGTTTCGGTCAGGATGACCCTCAGGCTGCTGGGTCTGATGGCCTCCTGCATCCTGCTGGTGGATCATGCCAGATGGCATATGCGGGCTCTGCAGTGGGACCTGAAGTTCCAGTGGGCCCAACATCAAGGGAATCTGTCCGATTGCGTCCAGATCTCAGATGGCACTGCACACCAATTGCAGTGGTGGCTTACGAACCAGGATTGGGTCGAAGGCAGATCCCTCTCCCATCCTCAACCGGAGTTCACAGTGGTGACTGATGCATCTCTTCTGGGATGGGGCATCCACATGGGGGAGACGGAGATCAGAGGCCTCTGGTCTCCGGCGGAGTCCGGGCTCCACATCAACCTTCTGGAGCTTCGGGCGATTCGTCTTGCACTCAAGGCATTCCTTCTCTTTGTCCGGGGAAGAGTAGTGCAGGTGTTCACGGACAACACCACCGCCATGTGGTACTGTAACAAACAAGGCGGGGTGGGGTCGTGGACCCTATGTCAGGAGGCTCTCCGCCTCTGGACAAGGCTGGAACATCAGGGCATATCCCTGGTGGTTCAACACCTGGCAGGTTCTCTGAATGCCAGGGCGGACGAACTCAGCTGCAGGTGCATGATGGTTCACGAATGGTGTCTTCACTCGGAGGTGGTGCAAAGTCTCTTTCAGCAGTGGGGAGAGCCTTGGTTAGATCTATTCGCCACCGAAGAGAACAAGCAATGTCAGCAGTTTTGCGCGTTGGAATCTCCAAGGCGGCACTCGCTAGGCGACACTTTTTGTCGCAAGTGGATTGCGGTCTTCTATACGCCTTTCCGCCTATACCACTTCTGCCCAAAGTGCTAAAGAAGATCAAGCACGACCGGGCCCAAGTCATTCTTGTGGCTCCGGATTGGGCACGAAGAGTCTGGTATCCCGAGCTGCTCAATATGGCCATCGATCCTCCGATCAGACTGCCTCTTCGGGAGGATCTTCTGTCGCAGCAGCAGGGGACGGTCCTCCACCCGAACCTGTCCAGCCTCCACCTCCTTGCGTGTAGATTGAGCAGCGGCAGTTGACGTCGTTTGACCTGCCTACCGAAGTCTGCGATGTTATCTTGGCAGCCAGGCGTCCCTCCACTAAGACGGTATACGCCTGCAGATGGAACAAATTTGTGGCATGGTGCACAGCAAAGGCTGTGGATCCCCTTTCCGCCCGTCTTTCTGAGGTTCTCTTGTTCCTCCTTTCTTTGGCCCAGCAGGGCTCTGCTCTGGGCACTCTTAAGGGCTAACTCTCGGCCATTTCAGCCTTTCTTAGGCTTCCTGATCAGCCTTCTCTTTTCAAGTCCCCTGTTGTAAATAGATTCCTTAAGGGCATTACTCATCTTTTTCCTCCTATTCCCTTTGTAATGCCTCAGTGGGAACTTGAACTTGGTTCTTACCTACCTCATGTGCGCTCCCTTTGAGCCACTACATAACTGTCCTCTCAGACTTCTCACTTTGAAAACTGCCTTTCTGTTGGCCATCACCTCTTCATGCAGGGCGAGTGAGCTACAAGCTCTTTCTTCCAAGCCTCCCTTTCTGGCTATCCATCCGGACACGGTCGTCCTGAGAACTAGACCTTCCTTCCTTCCCAAGGTGGTTACTTCTTTCCACATTGGCCAAACCATCACTTTGCCCACCTTCTTTCCACCTCCGCATCCTTCAAAAGAGGAAGAGAGGCTCCACCGTCTGGATCCAAAACGTGCGCTTTCCTTCTACTTGGATCGCACCAAACAATTCCGGGTGGATGACCAGCTCTTTGTTGGTTACGTGGGCGCTAAGAAAGGTCGGGCCGTGCTCAAACGAACCATCTCCAGGTGGGTCGTTCTGTACATCAAAGTCTGCTACTCTTTGGCAAAGAAGGAGCCTACAGTGGGGCTGCGTGCCCATTCCACCACGGCGACAGCAGCTACTACTGCTTTGGGACGAGGAGTCCCCCTACATGACATCTGTCAGGCAGCTACGTGGGCATCGTTGCACACGTTTACTAAACACTACTGCCTGGACAGCCAAGTCCGGAGTGACGGCTTCTTTGGCCGTTCTGTTCTCCAGGACTTTCTGATGTGAACTTAGTTCGCAGACCCACCACCAGGGTTGGTATTGCTGGGGTATCTATGCTAAGGTAAGGAATCTATAACGAACTGTTTCTTTCAGATGAACAAGTTACTTACCTTTGGTAACGATATATCTGTAAGAAACATAGGTTAGTTATAGATTCCTTACAGCCCCACCCATCCTCTCCATTCTGCGAACTGACTTATAGGGTTAAGGACATCCTTTCAGGGCCCTAGTTTTGTGCACCAGTGGTCAGTGTCTTGCATGACTCTGTGCTTCTGGCGTGGAAATTCGTGTACAGAACGGACGTCAGCGCGCGAGGTCGGCGCCTATGTAGCTACCGCAACGTCATCCCGGCGACGACGACGAACGCGGAGTCGACCGACGCCACCTTCCGATGTGCAGGGGTACTGCTGACGAAAAACTTTTCCGGATCCAGTCTGACGCCTGGGGGTAATTCTAAGGTAAGGAATCTATAACTAACCTATGTTTCTTACAGATATATTGTTACCGAAGGTAAGTAACTTGTTCTTTGGGTCTTGACTTCTGTTCCCACACAGAATCATCAAAATGGTCTGCATCATAATTCTTGGAAACACTATGCCTAAATAACATGTACCGTACCCTCCTTTGGCAATATAAAATATACATGTGTTCCACACATATCATAAACTTCAGGAATCGCAGGATCTTTTCCTTCTAATAATGGCTCCCAATGTCCTTTAGTTTAAAATGTGTGTTCACACTCGCTCTTTCCCACAAATGTTATGTCAGTGGTGGATTTTCCTGAAAACATGCATAATTTCCCTCTGTGTCTCCAATCTAAACTTAATGCAGCTTGATTCCCTGCTACTTGATGCTCAATTTCTTCTCTAGCCCACTGATATCCAATTTTAACTTTCTTTGATTTAGATTCCATTCCTCCTTCTGTCCTCAACTGAATTTATAAAGCTCTTCTGTACATTGGTTAAGATACAGGTCAAATTGTTTTGATAACCTAAACAGTGTCTAGTGTCATGGTGGGGTTGAAAAATCCTTCAGCTCTCCGTACATTTTTAGGTTCAGGGTGACAATTTAAATGCTTAAGTATGGAAACTTCTGAAACAATTACATCATAATTTTAAATATAACCCTGGAAATGACCCTGTCCATATAGAGGATTTGTTGGCAAACTACAAGTAACACCGTAAGTCAAAGGAATGTGATGATATGCGATACCCTCTTCAGCCGATGCAGGTAATTGCATACAAACGTTTCAATCCCTAGCAACAATAGTGTCAATGTACTCATAAAGCAATTTGTAATAAAATTTGAAGAAAGGTCTCCTCTAGAAGCATCTATGTGTAAATCTTTCTCATCGAGTGAGTGTATTCTATCATCAGTAGAAAGTGGGGCTTAGGGGTAAGTATAGTTTTAGTTTGCTCTAAACTAGGTGAAGTCGGTAAGTATAATACCAAAAGCAACATAATTACACTTAGTTATCAACACGCCTGCTATTATGTGCCTAGGTCTGTTAGTGTTATTATTAGATTCCATAATTTTTCTGAACTCAAACTGTATATGTGAAAAGTAGCAGCAACAAAGTCTTTTCTGTTGGCTTCCAGCTACACAAATAGCAAGCAATGTCCAGGCAATCAGAATGCAGTTATAATAATTACAAGGTTTCATGAGCCTTCCTTAGCCCTACTCTGTGTTCTTCTAAATGACAACCTTTTGCTTCTTCAGCAGACTTGGACCTAGGCACTCTTCTTAATTCTTTTAGCAAAGTCTATTTATAATGTCTCTGTTCAAAAGTATATTTCAAAGTTCAATATAGAAATCAAAATTATGAGCAATTCATGTCAGTTTGTTCCGTGGTTAGGTAAAGTCAAAACACAGTTCAGCCACAATTATGTATTCACAGAGGTACAGTTGGATTTTTTACTTTGACTCTCCAAGTACCAAAACTCTTTCTCTTGGGCATTTGTTGCAAGGTATGTCCATTCAGGTGAAGAATACCTCCAACAGGGCACTCTTGCTTTCTTTGATCTCCTTACTACTGGCTCTTCATCATCACTGCCACTTTGGCCATATTCCTTAGTATCTTCTGGGATAGCGTGTGGCACAGGCACTTCAGGCAAACCTTGTTTCCTTCCCTCTTGTCCTCTTGGCCTCCAGGCACTACTCGCGTTACTGCAGCACTAGGCTCTTCGCGAGGGTCTGATTCTGGCGCAGTCAATACTACCAGATAGGATCCTCTTGTTCCGACTTCAACTGTTGACTCATTCAGACCCCTTGCAGGCCAAACATGTGCTGTCCCAGAATCTTGCTGGTCCCCAACAGCTTGACTAACCTGCTCCCTTTGTCTCACTGTAACCATCGCCACTTCAGGGAGAGGTGCTGTTACATCATCAAGGAGAAATGGGACTCTGCGGGTATGCACGGCGTGCACCCAGTTGGGGAGACCTCTGCACCTCACAGCTGTTGTAGAGTCAGGACTCACGGGAGGTTTCCTCCTAACTCTATGCTGGCTACCATTTTCCCCTACAAACTTACCAAAAGTCAGATAATCCCTCAAGCTGGAGTGCTTGTTGGCACCGATGGAACTCCAAGATGGCTGCCGAACATGCACATACTGCGACAGCACACCACTGTTAGCAGTCTAGTCTTTTAGGTTTCATGACACCTGGTGAAGTGTGCTTCAACATTCCACTGTGCACTTCACTGAAGAAATAATTTGAAGAGCACCTGTTTTCCCAGCGTCGTGGAAGTCAGTTAGGGTAGTTGCGATAAAATCGGGGTTAGCTTCGTCGGAACTACATTCCCTCACTAATCAGGTTAGTGTTAAACTATGTAGCTAATATAAAACATTCTGTGAGAAAAGGTTATCGTGTCAGAGGTAAATTACTATTTAAAGAGAAAAAGGAAACTAAGTCAGAATATATTTTCCTTTGTTTGAAAACTGGAAATACTTTTCAGTAATTGCTTTCCTTAGCTGAGAAGATTAAATAAAAAGCTTTTTGAATCAGCTGTCTTTTTCAGCTGTTCCAGAATCTGTCAGACGCTATGGCAGAATAAATTGTGCTTCCAGCAAACATAAAACCAAAGGCCTGAATAAAACGAACGCTTCCTTTTAACATTTAACCTAAGTTCTGAAGCATTGTTTAAAAACTAATTAAAGACAGAAAACCAGTCATCCTACTCCAGAAACCCCAGTTCAAGGCCCACTCCAGTCTCTAAACAGTGAGTTAATAGAAAGAAAGAGAAACCCAAATAATACGTAAATTAGGAATACAGAAATAAATACTTACCTTATCTTTCTTACATTAAGGAATAGCAGGATCAAGTGCAGATTGTACCTGAGAACGAAAAGGAAAGAGATCTGAGTGAAGACTTCTCATACAACCTAGCAAACAATACATGAGAAGTAGAAGAGAAGTAAGCTTCAGTAAACATTCTGGTAAGATAAGTTATTTATACACCATAGAAAAAACAGTAAGTTAAAAGGCACAGTAAATAAAGGTTTTTACATGTTAATGTTGCAGTCCAGTAAGAAGAAGAAGAAGACGTAGCTGGACAGGCAGAATATTGGAGCAGTCTCTTCTCTGTCCCCAACCCCTTTTCCCCCTTAGAACTTACCTGCAATGGAATACTAAAAGACCTAGCAGGGTTGGTTCTGAGAAGGGTATTGGGACCTAGCGTCATTCTGCTTCTGTGTGGTTCAAACAGCAATAAGTATTTAGACCCTGACAGAGTGAAGTGCCCACGTTGGTACAAGCACCTGAGCAGAATGGCAGAAGGACTTGATTTAAAAAATTTGGGCGAGATTTTGAGTAATATACAAAGAGACTTAGAGGCAGTCAGAGAAGAAAATAAAATACTAAGACAGGAGATAATAACCTTTAAAACGGGAACACCAGCTTTGGGATCTAGGCCAAGCACCACATCCTTTGAAACCCAGAGTCCTAACATCAGCACTTCATCCTTTGCCCCCACACAAGTAATCCACTCATTATCCCCAGTAATTCCTCTTGCCCCTCCAGAGCGATTCAATGGAGACCCGCAGAAAGCGCAATTTTTTTTGACCCAATGCTCACTGCATTTTATGTGCCGTCCAACGATCTTCCCCGATGCTCAATCCCGAGTGGCGTTTATCTTGTCCTACCTTAGTGGGGACGCCGCCTTATGGTCCATGCCACTAGTAACCAAGGATGACCCAATTTTGTACAGTTTAGATGACTTCAAGAAGGAATTTCTCCGAATTTTTGATAGAAGAACAGCATCTCAAGCTTCAGACAACGAACTGTTGGAGTTAAAGCAAGGAAACCGAGAACTCGTGTCTTACCTAGCCCAATTTAATAAACTAGTGGTCGAGACCAACTGGCCCGAGGATAAAAGAGCAGCAGTATTCTATAGAGGATTGCGAGAGGAACTGAAGGACGCTCTATCTCAAATCCCTAATCGACCCACCGATATCTCTGCCTTAGTGGATTTAACCTTAGAGATCGATTATCGGCAAAGTGAGCGGAAAGGAGAACGGCGGAAGGAGCTTAGACCAAGTGTTCCTCGTTTTGACCGTGTCAAAACAGAATCCACACGGACAGTAGAGAGTTCTTCGGGAATTGAACCCATGCAAATCGGTGTAGTCAGAGGTCCACTCTCTAAAGAAGAAAAAGAAAAGAGAAGGCTGAACAAACTGTGCCTATATTGTGGAGGAAGTGGACATTTTGTCAAGAATTGCTTAAAAAGACCAAAGTTGCCTGCTAAGGAGAAGGAAAACTAGAGGCACCACAGGTAAGGGGAGTTGGACCTGTGGATGCGAATGGAAAACGACTCCAACAAATCACCAATTGGCAAACACACTACAAGTCTCCTCTCCCCATTTGGTTATGACTGTGACTTTAAGGTTTAGAGATGTGGTTTTGACAGGAATCATCGTCATGGTAGATTCTGGGGCAACAGGTAATTTCTGCGACCACAAATTCGCTAGCCTGATCGGTTTACAAGCTATCAAGAAGGAGAAAAGTGAGAAGGTCAGAGCGGTGGATGGTACGGATTTAACTTCAGGGCCCATAACCAGTCATACTGAATTGGTACACATGACTACTGTCGAAGGACACCAAGAGACCTTGCAATTTAATTTAATAGACGCCCCCCAATTTCATCTGATTCTAGGTCTACCATGGCTAACGGAACACAACCCGTTAATTGATTGGGGAGCCCGAACTATTCAATTAAATTCAGACTACTGCACCAAAAATTGTTTCGATGACCAGACACATTCTTCTGTAATCTGTGCTGCCACCCAATTGTGTGAAGGTGGAGGTTCGGTATGTGTGATCTAAACTACCATCATGGTGAATCAAGATGAATACCAAGACTTTGCAGACGTCTTTGATGAGATTAAGGCAGAGACGTTACCCCCCCACAGGCCCTATGACTGCAAAATTGATCTAGAACCAGGGGCTAATCTACCATGCAGCAGAGTTTACGCATTAACGGAGAAGGAAAACATCCATTTGAAGGAATACCTAGCTAAGAATCTGGAGAACGGATTTATCCGACCGTCACAGTCCCCTGTCTCTTCCCCACTTTTGTTCGTGCCGAAAAAAGGGGGAGATCTCAGGACTTGCATTGACTTTAGAGCGATTAACAGGATAACTGTGAAGAATCGTTATCCATTGCCTCTCATTTCAGTACTAATTGATCAAGTGAAGAAAGCAAAGATATACACTCGCCTAGACCTACGAGGAGCGTACTCACTTGATTAGACTCCGGGAAGGCGACGAGTGGAAGACTGCGTTCAGGACCAAATTTGGCCTTTATGAGTATCTTGTGATGCCATATGGTCTCTGTAACGCACCAGCGGCCTTCCAGTACTTTATCAATGATGTTTTAAGTGAATTCATTGACCGATGCGCTATAGTCTACATAGATGACACCCTGATTTATTCCAACACGGTTGAAGAACATCACGACCAGGTCAGAGCAGTTTTACAACGTCTACGAGAGAACTCTCTATACGTTAAATTGGAGAACTGCCTCTTCAACACAGATACAGTAGAATTCCTAGGTTTTGTGTTATCACCTGCAGGAGTTCGAATGGATGAGCAAAAAGTGAAGCCGATAACAGACTAGAAATCTCCTACCAGTATCAAAGAGGTTCAAAGCTTTATCGGATTCTCTAATTTTTACAGACGATTCATTAATGGATTCTCCAATAAGATACTTCCGCTGACTCGTCTTCTGAAGAAGGGAGTTCCGTTCCAATGGTCAGAAGAAGCAGAAGAAGCTTTTCAGTTGATGAAGGACAGTTTCACCACAGCACCGGTGTTGCTTCATGCAGATCCCTCTGAGCCTTTTTATTTGGAGACAGACGCATCGGACCTAGCCATCGGAGGGATACTTTCTCAGAGGCACAAGGACACGGGACAGTTACACCCAGTGGCATATCGGTCCCTCAAACTCAACCCTGCGGAATGCAACTATACGATTACAGAAAAAGAACTCCTGGCAATCAAAGATACCTTCAAAGATTGGAGACATTACTTAATGGGGGCAAAACACACCGTAACGGTGTTTACGGACCACCGCAACCTAAAATTTTTGCGATCTGCTCGAACTCTCACACCACGTCAGCTGCGTTGGTCTCTTTACTTCGCGGACTTTGATTTTGTTATCACTTTTCGTCCCGGATCCAAGAATGGAAAGGCTGATGTCCTCTCTAGACTCGACACCGAAAATCAAACTTCAGTCATTGAAAACCAGCAAATCATACCTGATGGAAAATTCATTGGAACTATCTCCTTAGAACCCTTTGAACATCACGTTCGAAATTTGATGACCGACCTTGAAATGGAGAACTGGGCCACAGAAGATCCACAACGTTTCATTCGCAATGGCCTCCCCTATTAAGTACCACCCTGTATTTACCCACCAAGGAGCTTCAGCTGAAGGCAATGCAGGAATGTCACGACAACCCTCTGGCTGGCCACAAAGGTGTTGTGAAAACCGAAGAATTACTCAAACGTCGTTTCTGGTGGCCATACATGTGCCGAGACGTCCGTCAATATGTGTTAGGCTGTGAAATTTGGGCACGGGGAAAATCGGACAGGCAAGCTCCTAAAGGTCTCCTACAACCCATGCCAACCCCCCCATATCCTTGGCACACAGTCTCCTTAGATTTGATTGTTGATCTACCTTCTTCCCATGGGTATGATACCATTCTTGTAATTGTTGACACCTTTAGTAAGATGGCACATTATATACCCTTCAATGGTACACCCACTGCTAAACAATTGTCCCAACTTTTCAATCAACATGTTATTCGCCTTCATGGGATTCCTAGGGTCCTCGTTTCAGACAGGGGCTCTCAGTTCCCATCACGTTTTGGAAGGCTTACATCAAAGGCCTTAATATTGACCATTGTTATTCCACCAGTTTTCACCCAGAAACTGATGGTCAGACTGAACGCATTAACCAAGACCTAGAACAACACCTCAGACTTTATTTGTTAGATGAGGAGGGTGACTGGCCTGACCACTTATGGACTGCGGAGTATGCTCACAATAATGCTCTAAATGTATCCACTGGCCACTCCCCTTTCTTTATAAACTCAGGCAGACATCCCAATTCTCATGCTAATTTTGATGATATTAATGTTCCTGCTGTTCAAGATATCGCCCGACAGTTAACTAAAATTCATCACTCAGTAACCCAGAATTTGTCGATCGCAAAGGATCGTTACAAACACTTCGCTGACCGAAAACTTAAAAAGAACCTGAGCTTCATGTAGGAGACTTAGTCTGGTTGAGTACAAAAATCTCAGACTCAAAGGTCCCCGTAAATTTCAGCCTCGTTTTATGGGTCCTTATCCAATTGAGAAGGTCATAAATCCAGTCACTTATCAACTATCTCTTCCTGGTTCTACCTAAATTCATCCAGTATTTCATGTTTCTCTCCTTAAACCAATTCAACCGGGGTTGCGTAGGGTTTCCCCTCCTGATCTTCTGATGGTTAATGGTGAGGCGGAGTACAAAGTTAAACGAATTTTGGACTCAAAACTCATCCGCAATGAAATTTTCTACCTCATTGATTGGCAAGGTTATGGACCTGATGAACGTTCCTGGGAAAAGAGTACTAATGTCCATGCCCCCCATTTAATTAGAGCCTTTCATGCCAAATTCCCTGCCAAACCACGACCGGAGGAAACCCCGTTGGGAGGGGGTACTGTCAGGACTCACGGGAGGTTTCCTCCTTCTAACTCTATGCTGGCTACCATTTTCCCCCTACAAACTTACCGAAAGTCAGATAATCCCTCAAGCTGGAGTGCTTGTTGGCACCGATGGAACTCCAAGATGGCTGCCAACATGCACATACTGCGACAGCACACCACTGTTAGCAGTCTAGTCTTTTAGGTTTCATGACACCTGGTGAAGTGTGCTTCAACATTCCACTGTGCACTTCACTGAAGAAATAATTTGAAGAGCACCTGTTTTCCCAGTGTCGTGGAAGTCAGTTAGGGTAGTTGCGATAAAATCGGGGTTAGCTTCGTCGGAACTACATTCCCTCACTAATCAGGTTAGTGTTAAACTATGTAGCTAATATAAAACATTCTGTGAGAAAAGGTTATCGTGTCAGAGGTAAATTACTATTTAAAGAGAAAAAGGAAACGAAGTCAGAATATATTTTCCTTCGTTTGAAAACTAGAAATACTTTTCAGTAATTGCTTTCCTTAGCTGAGAAGATTAAATAAAAAGCTTTTTGAATCGGCTGTCTTTTTCAGCTGTTCCAGAATCTGTCAGACGCAGGCGTGACCTTTCAACACGCAGTGTCTTCTTAGACTGAAACTTGTTCACTCTTCTGAGAATTAATTAAAAGGTGAAGTCAGGGTCAAAAGCCCGGCATATTTCTTTCTCATGCCATGTGTTAGGTTTGAAGATAAATAATGTGAAGGCTAGTTATAGAACTCCAGTAATGTTCTCCTCACGTATGGCAGAATAAATTGTGCTTCCAGCAAACATAAAACCAAAGGCCTGAATAAAACAAACGCTACCTTTTAACATTTAACCTAAGTTCTGAAGCATTGTTTAAAAACTAATTAAAGACAGAAAACCAGTCATCCTACTCCAGAAACCCCAGTTCAAGGCCCACTCCAGTCTCTTAACAGTGAGTTAATAGAAAGAAAGAGAAACCCAAATAATACGTAAATTAGGACTACAGAAATAAATACTTACCTTATCTTTCTTACATTAAGGAATAGCAGGATCAAGTGCAGATTGTACCTGAGAACGAAAAGGAAAGAGATCTGAGTGAAGACTTCTCATACAACCTAGCAAACAATACATGAGAAGTAGAAGAGAAGTAAGCTTCAGTAAACATTCTGGTAAGATAAGTTATTTATACACCATAGAAAAAACAGTAAGTTAAAAGGCACAGTAAATAAAGGTTTTTACATGTTAATGTTGCAGTCCAGTAAGAAGAAGAAGAAGACGTAGCTGAACAGGCAGAATATTGGAGCAGTCTCTTCTCTGTCCCCAACCCCTTTTCCCCCTTAGAACATACCTGCAATGGAATACTAAAAGACCTAGCAGGGTTGGTTCTGAGAATGGTATTGGGACCTAGCGTCATTCTGCTCCTGTGTGGTTCAGACAGCAATAAGTATTTAGACCCTGACATGTAGTGACCAAGATGACTTGGTAGGGTCCTCGCCACCGAGGCTCCAAACACGTTTTCGGCACGTGCTTCTTCACCATAACCAAGTTGCCGGGACTGATGTCATAGCACTGCTCCTGATGAGGCAGGGCTATAGCCTCTCCAACCTGATGAGACACAGAAAGCACCACATCCGCAGTCCTTCACAATAATCAAGAACCATGTCATCTGTAATGTTTACAAGCGCATTTGCAGGCATAGCTGACAATCTCATGGCTCTACCCAAGATTATCTCATGGGGAGATAATCCTGTCCTATCGGTAATACTGTGAAGACTCATCAACACAAGGGGCAACGCATCAGGCCACTCCCGAGATGTCGAAAAACACACCTTAGCAAGTCTGGATTTCAGCATTCCATTGACTTGTTTCACGATACCTGAAGCCTCAGGTCAATAACTGCAATGTAGCCTGTGCTCCACTTGGAGTGCTGCACACAGAATCTTCAGGATCTCATTATTAAAATGAGTTCCTCGGTCTGATTCCAGAGAAGTCGGGAACCCGAATCTCCAAATTGACTCCCTCAACAATTTCGCTACTCTGAGACTGTCATTTCTCCTGCTCGAGGAAGCCTCAACCCAGTGCGAGGAGATGCACACAGTCACTAAGGTATATCTCAGCCCATTGCACAAAGACATCTTGATGAAGTCCAGTAGCATCCTGTTGAAGGGACCTCCTGATTTCCCTATGTGACTCGGCGGTACTGCAGTTCTTCTTCCTACATTCATTTGCTGACACACAATACATCTGTGACACATTCCTTCAGCCATCAGTCTGGCCCTAGGATTAAGCCACATCGACTGAAATAGGCACACCATAGCATCTCTACCTACATGAGCATGTCCATGATAGTGTTTCACCATTGGCGATAACAAGCTGTCTGGGAACACAGGTCTTCCATCTCCTGAAACCCAAATTTTATCTTCATCTATCTTGACACAACCTGCTCTAACCCAGCCTTGCTGTTCCGCTTCTGACACTGCCTCCTGAAGTCTCTTAACTTCCTCCTATATATCAGCTGTGGTTAGCAAGAGGTTGTAATTGGTATCATCTGTTCCCTTATTTTGCTATTCACCATTGAAAGTACAAGCATTTAAGGCACAATATCTGGCGATCTCATTAGCGTACCTGTTGCTCACAGTTACATAACATCCCCTTCATGGTGAGCAGAACATTTCACAACCGCGATCTGGGCAGGTAGCTGTAGTGCCTTCAACAAGTTACGCACACTTTCTCCATTTCTAATCGGGGACCCTGAAGGTCATAAATCCCCGTTGTGACCATGACTGTCCGAAGTCATGGAAGTCATCAAAGCCATACTATTTGTGAAAATGGCCACTTTTGGCTTGTCAGGCTTCGACCACACCTGAAACAGTACAAACTGCGTAGGCAGGTCTCAGGCTTCCTTCTTGGTCTCATAAACAGAAATCATTAACATTACATAATCTGATTCCGGTTTGGCACATCTTTTATGTCAGGTCTTGGCTTGGTGCACAGTTCAGTCACATCGAGATAGTCATGCTCAACTTTATCGTCAATAACATCATTTACAAGAATGGGCAGTAGATTAGCAGGATTTAAGTTTAAGGTGGTACATATCTTGAGGGTTGTGTTATCCGCTGCAAGTATGACCCTCTCATACTTGGACAAACGTCTGTTAGTAAGGTATTGAGTTGTGGTGTGGGTCAACAATATTTCCACAGAGTGGGGGACAAAAACAGTTAGATGATGACCCATAACAATTCTCTCACACTGTTAATTGCTGACACCTGTGGAGGCCACGGCTTTGAGACAGCAAAGCATCAGCTACTGGGTCAAGTGTAGCTGAAAAATAAGCAATGTGAGTATTCCTGTGCATCTGAGTAAGCACTGAGAGAGCGTAGCCCTCCCTCTCATTGCAAAACAAAGTGAAACATTTATTGTAATCAGGCATTCCCAGTGCTGGTGCACCCCAGAGACTTTCTCCCAGCTCTGAGAAGGCACGCCTGCAAATGTCATCCCATGGTACCAGGTTTGACATATCCCTGTGTGTCAGCCTCTGCAAAGGCTTGGCCACTGGGGAAAAGTTTGGAATCCACTGTGGACAGTAGCCCACCATTCCCAAGAACATCCTGACTTTTATCTGAGTGGTTGTCAGATTCATTTTCTGAATCACTGAGATTCTGTCTTATGACACTTTCCTCGCTCCTTTCTCAATTTGATGTCCGAGGTACAGGACTTTTTTCTTACGTTATTGCAACTTAGTCGGAGATACTTTATGTCCATTCCCAGCTAAGTGGTTCAACAAGGCAATAATATCTTGTCTACAAGCTTCCTGTGTATTTGACGCTACCAACAGATCGTCAATATATTGGACCAAGACTGAGTAATAGGGCATTATCAGGGACTCCAGATCCTTTTTAAGGATTTGGTTAAAGATGGATGGACTCTCCGTATACCTTTGTGGGGCTCAGCACCATTCCAAAACACAGCTGCAGAACCGAAATGTGAAGAGGAACTGACTGTCCTCATGCAATGGTATGTAACAGAAGGCTTGATTCAAATCAATGACAGTGAAACACTTGGCCTCACATGGAATCTGAAATAAAATTACGACTGGATTCAGTACTACATGACAACAAGGGACGACAATGGTGTTGATCTGTCTCAGGTCCTGCACTATGTGATACTTGCTACTGGGTTTCTGCAAGCCCATAATGGGTGAGTTACATAGACTCCCCATAATCTCTCTCAAAATGCCTTGTTGAATCATTGAGCCAATCACAGAAGTAATCCCAGCAATGGTCTCAGGGGTCAGATTATATTGCAGGATTCTCGGATACTCAGCATTAGGTTTCACTGTTATGCATATAGGTTCAACAACTTTAATTAGACCTATGTTTTTCCCTATGTGTTCGCTTTGTTTGCCCTAAGTTGGCAGAGTATGCCCAGACGCGGGTCCCTTGCTCACTTTGCCACTGGATTCAAGCTAGCCTGGCTGATGAGGGGTGTTACCCCGAAACCGGTCCCAGGATGGTTGTCTCCGGTCCAGTGAAGACCTGCCTTGGCAGTTCGGGCTGGACTGTTCCCATAAGGAACAGGGTCAAGACTGATTTGCATATGGCTGGGTCTGAACTGGGGTGGCGAAGTGAGCTAAAGAACGATGATGGATTAAACCCAGATCTGCAACTGGGGGTGAGTGTCTGAAAAGTTTCAGCGCTCCGTGCATCATCTCCTTGTGTTTGCTTTGTTTTCCCTGAAAGGTCCCAGACTTCAGGTAGCACTGTGTCTTTCAGCTCTGGTGGCAGATCATTGCATGTGAACATAGGGTACAGTTTGACATCTGAACTCTGATTTACAAGTTTGAAGGCAGCTTCGTCATCATGAGTTTGGAACTCAATGCCTTTCGGTGTTCAGTAAATTGAACAATTTAGCTTGCACATAAGAACACATCCAAGCATATTTACTGGACTTGAATCCTACACCACAAATCAGTGATTCCATTCAAAGGACCCTATTTTAACAGGTACTGCTTCAGTGATAGGGCCAGTCATTGGTTTGTTTAGAACTCCTACAACTTGGATTCATTTTTGTGAGAGGGATAGTTGCTAAACTCTGTTGTTCTCACAGTAGAGTGGGTAGCAGCAGTATCAATCAAGAATGATACATGGTGACCATTCATTTCACCAACCATGAATGGACCACTCTGGTCTACCTCTAAGGTTGCGCCATGCACGCAATCCTCCTCCCCTCTCAGGCACTGTCATTGCGACAGGTCTGAACTGTAATCCTCATCTGCTTTTATCATAAAGTGTTGTTGAGACATACACTGATTCACAAAAGAGACAAATAATGCATTGGAGACCTTATTCGTATTAAATCTGGAAGCGTTTGCATTCAGATGTGGCATTGGGGCTTATGGAACCTGCATTACCTGAAAGTTCTGTGTCCTTTGCCTCTGTATATGCTGTATCTGACATGGATTATTATTTTCAGGTTGCATGAATCCATTATTCTGAACCCGATTCCCAACATTTAGATGACATTCCTGCTTCCAATGCCCAACGTGCCGCAGATGTGACAAGGATTCGACTTCTTCAAAGTCACAACATCAGTCAATTGGAACACCACGACCTCTACCTTGTTGTTGAAACCCATTACCACCTTGCATCATAGGAACTCCCTGCTGTTGCACTTCTTGCATAGGACCAACATTCCTAACAAATGGCTGATTTTGACCTCGCTATGGGGTTTTTATCTGCCACCATCAACTTCTACTTCAGTTTCTTGTGCTTCATCTCCAATTCATCACTGCTATACTTGGCATACATCAAGATCTCATTAACTGAATTTTATTCTACCAACAAATCATATGCTGTTCAATCATGCTAATTTCAAGTCTCACACAAATCTGAACACAAAATGTCCCATGTATTTGCTTTATTAATCTCTGTACCACTGTACTGTTTAAACGCTTGCAGCAGTCTCTCATCATAAGAGTGTATTGTTTATTTGGGCTCTTGGGTCGTTCAGTCAATCTTGAGCCAATTACTATATTTAGGGAATACCTCTGGTTTAAAAAATGCGATCACCTGCTGATACTTTTTCATCACTAACAGCGATGGAGCCTTTGTCACAGGATGTCTCATGGGCTCCCTATCAGGCCTTTCTACAGACACCTTACATTCAGCCCACAAATTGCTCAGAACTACAATGTCAAACAACGTATTCAAGTCTGTCCACCAAACCTTTGATATTTTCACAAACCGATCAACCTGTTTGTACAACTCCAGTGGTTTCTCTCTCAATTTAAGGGAATCATTTTTGAATGACACAAGATCACTCCTAGTCCAAGACACATAGACTAACCTCCACTAGGCACTTCTCTCAATGGAAAATTTGACACACCCTTTTTGTCTCCTGAAGACGAAGACTGCTCTACCCTTGGTTTCGTTTGTTCTTTCTGTTTTTGCCCATCTGCCTTTCCACCTGTCTAGTTCACTCCACTTTTGGATATGGTGAATGTATTCCTTAATTTGTAATTTCAGACCCGGTATCCTCATGATAGTGATGTCCTCATCATTGAAACAGGCACAGTAACTTTTCTGGAATGTCTTAGTCCTATTCAAATCAATTTCATATTTCTAAGCCAATTCGGCCAACCTTTCATAAACCTATCCAGCACACCTGGTAATATCTTTACACATGAATAAGAGTTCATTCTTCTGGTATGTATCTAATCAGGACAAATCCAGAATTCCAAGTATCAATTCTTCCAATACCACTTTTAATTTGGCAACAGTAGCAGCCCGTGGTGGGAGTGCTGCCGGGCGGTGACGCGGGGGAGGGGCAGGGTGGGAGGGAAGTAAACTACGGAATACTGCTGAATAGAGGTAAGTAAACATATAAATAAATAAAACGAATTCCGTTGTGCGCGCTGCATCGCATTTGGCGATGCAGCGCTCGCAACGAAATTCGTTTTATTTATTTATGTCTACTTACCTCTATTCGGCCGTATTCCGTAGTTTACTACCCCCCTCCCCCACCCCACGTCACCGCCCGGCAGCACTCCCACCACGGGCCGCTACTGTTTGGCAACATCCAATTTATTCTCCATCACTGGAGACTGAACAGTCCTTCCGCTTGGTCCTGCACTTTCACCTTCACCTGAGCGTTCTATTTGCTTGAACCAGTTATCGAGTTCTTGGGTACTAAGACCTGGTTTTACTGCAGGTATATTAAGTATTATCCCTCCCAAAGAGGTGAAAAAGTTTCTATTTGGTGGGAAATTCCACAAAATCATGTCAGAATTTGGTGACCCTAGGGTTATCACAGCTCTGGGAGTACTGTGGCTATTACTTGGAGGTAAATTCAAAATGGGCATAAAGAAAGGAGGCAGTCTTTGAACAAACCCTGTGGTCAGGGAATATCCGGTTTGATTCAAAGTTGGATCTGCACTCGTAGCACAAGGGGACTGTGCTTGTGTCGGAACCAAAGGAAGTTGAGTAACCGTTCTCACTGTCAGGCCAGCAAGAGTGTTACCTGAGGCACCTATTTTGATAGGAACAGTCAAAGTATGTGTTGTGTTCCCTGTCGATCCAGGGTTATACAGCGGGACAACAGGACCTAGAGTGACCAGAACAGTAACTGCATCTGGGGCATTCAAAACAATTGGGTTAATGGGGGTACTGATCCCTGTATTTTGACCCATTGCATTGGAACTTGTATTCAATGGTGCTGTAGCTATTCCTGAAGTTCCTTTGACACCTGCACCA
Organism: Calotriton arnoldi; assembly: GCA_963921515.1. NCBI lineage: Eukaryota > Metazoa > Chordata > Amphibia > Caudata > Salamandridae > Calotriton > Calotriton arnoldi. Next base: position 248,700 of record CAWUFW010012025.1, read on the forward strand.
CTCATTCCTTTTTGTTGAGCTTCATTATATGAGGGTGGATGGGTCAACAATAATGCATTCAAAAGATCATCTCTAGAATCACTATGAAAGGGTTCTTCCTCAATCACTGCGTTTTTAATCTTTTTCCCCTTTTCCTTCTCTTCCTTTCCTGTCCATGTCTCTTTGCTTGTTAATGTGAGGTACAATCTAGCTCCCTCTATCATATTGGTTCTCCGCCTCTTTTGCTCTGCATCCCATCTAGCATAAGCATCAGTGCGCGCTGCCTTTCTGGCTCTCCCCTGAAGTTTCTCCTTCTGCCTATCCTGGGCTGCTGCTGCCAAGCATTAAGTGCTTCATACTGTGCGGGTCTAGGAGGCTGTGTCATTTTATATAGTATTTTCCTCAAACTTTCAATGATTCTCAAATTAAAATTGCCATATTGTGGAAACCTCAATGCACCTCATTTCTCAGTGATCTTATGCCATAGGTTAAGCCAAATATATGTATGGAGTCCAAAATTTATAGTCATGTAATGACCTGGTGTATCCTCAGGTGGTGCCTCTTCTCCCTCTCGAACAGGTATCTTTACATCCTCCCTAAACATGTCTTGTACATCCTTAAAGAATTAAATATTTTCATCAGTGGGTCAACAATTACAATAAATCTTTTCGTTTCAAACCATGAAATAATTTCTTTGCCCACAGTTCTCGTTCAGCGTCAAGAACCAATACCAGTGTGGCATTTTATGATGCAGACAGCCAATCTCAGCGTGGCTTTACACCAACTGACCAATCCCAGCACCGCACACTCTGACGTCAGTCTCACTCCTTACTGCAACTCACCCTCCTTTACAAAATTTTCTCGAACGTGCTCTCTTGGCAATTTACGTGCAAAACAAATGCAAAGCAATTTCCACAACTAACTTTGTCTGCTTCTCTAAAGAAATTAAAATATTCATATACACAAGAAACGGTCCGGAGTAACACTTTCAGACCTACCCTGACACACATTTGAACTAAACGTTCAATCAGCGGGGTCTCACTGGGATTGATGGAGTTCCTCCCTGTGCACTGAGATTCACTATACCAACTGTGGTATCCTACTCTTCTGGATATGTATTTCTTCATTTGTATTCTGTGCCCTGCTGCTCAGCCGTAATGTGAGTGATGTCATAGAGTGTTCATGTGTGCCTGGTTGAGTGAAAGTCAGTTGGAGTGTGTGGGCTGAGCAGCTGGGATGCTGCTCCCGGTGGGGCTGTTAACCAGCTTCTGCTACCATATTACTTACAATTCCTGTAGCCAATTACCCCTACTTGAACTGAAGAATAAACTTCCATCTTGATTCATCATCAACTATGCCTACCCTTACACTTACGATTTTACACCAACCACACCTTACAATCATGCAAAGATAAAGTCCCTATCTCAATTGTGCTGTCGACGGTGTCTCACGAAAAGCACCACAACACAGCAGACAACTACAATATAGTGTATTCTACACTTTTTAATACCATCATGGGATCTTAGGCCACATCGGACCTGATAACTACTTCAACTTCTCTGCATTAAGCACCACATTTACACAACAACTTATAGCATCTCCCTAGAACATCACACAATCACTGCAAAGCACCGCAAGCTAAGCATAAGCAATTGCAACACGCAACCCTATTAATACTCACACCTCTGTTGTAAGAGCCCATTCCTGAACCACTGGAACTCGATCAATTCTCCAAATGAACCATGGGCTTTAGGGGTTTGGGCAATTTCTAAATAGGAGACCCTAGCTCCCTCACTTCAGTGCAAAACCATCCAACAATGCTACCAGTTTATCTAGCGCTGGGCCAACCTCTTACGATTGGTTTTTTGATAAATCTTTCTTTGCCACTGAGAGGTGAAGGGAGTTAGCACTTGGCCAAGCACATATAATTAACAGTGCAACCGATAAGGACCAGGAATCAGTAAATAAAGTCAAGAAGTTTTATTGCAAGTTAGCAGTAATATTAATGTAAATAAATCTCAGTACCATACTGAAAAGGTACAGAATAACAACTGGCTAGCCAAGCCTTCTACAGAAGTTCAGGCGCATCAGTATGAGACAAACAAGAAGTTCAGTCACAGCATTACAAAGAATTAACAGCAGAATCTGGTGCTCAGAGAAGAGTCTTCGATCTTCTCTCTTTAACTTGAGTAATACCTAAAGTCCTCTAATCTAGAGTCTAAAGCTATTAAACATAATTTAATCTAAAGAGTCGGGAAATGCTAAAAAGAGAAAAATATGGGAAGTATGTACGAAGGTGTCAGCATTTCAGAAGCCCGGTCAAGAGTCTTCTAGGGATAGGGGAATAAGTGTTAGCCTAAGCGACACCCAACATCTAGTCAAAGGGGTAACCATAGAGGTCTTTACCTTTCAAAGGCCAAAGGAAAAGTGTCCAACATCAACCTGTGAGAACACCAGTTAATACCACACAAATATTTTGGGTACCACCCCTTGTTCACACCATCAGGAATTCCATTGTCCTTTCCATTCTCACGTTGTGAACTGCAACATTAGGAGACTCTCCCAGGACAGTCCTGAGAACGGCATCTTCCTTGGGTACCTGCGACACTTTGATATATTACTGAACAGAGACAGTCAATTTATGCTCTGGCTCTCCATGTTCTTTGTCAAGGTCCTCTTCTCAGGCTCTCTATTGCTAGTACAGAGTTACATCTGTTCTCAACTAACAAACCATGTGAACCTACCTGCATAGAAAAAAGACATGCAAGCAAAACATGAAAAGATATATTTATGCAAAAAGAAATACAAGCCTACTTGAGTCAATTTAAGCATCTTATTCAATGGTACTTGTTGTTTGGGCTCATTCAACTACAAATGAATGACACATGTAAGTACATAAATTCAGCATTAGATTCATATGGCACTTTCAATAGATGTAAAGTAACTTTGAATGCACGAATATAAGTTGACTAAGAACTACATTATGAAGACCAATGCGAAAACATTACTACACACGTTTACATAAATCTCTCTCGGTTCTAGTGTAAATACATTTTATTAGAGTGTGGATGGTTTATCAAATCTCTAAAGACTATATTTTATTTAATAAGGTTAGGGCACACTGTATATTATTTTCTAGTCCTACAGTGAATGCACTTCAGTACTGGATTTAAGTGCAACACTTTACATTAATAACATTAGGATACACAAATATATATTGCTAAAGGCTCAAATATATAGCATATTTATGATGTGTAAGGATGGTGTTAAAATTACGCCACTCCAAATTAATTGCCATAGAAAGTATTTTAGGGAAAAATAGTTTGATGACATCAACAGAGCATAAATACCACTCATCCAAAATAAAACACAGTGAGACCAAAATGTTCCTCTTGGTGAAACGAATATCATATTAGGAAAAAAGCCATCAAATAAGCAGTAGTGAACTGAATTAGGCAAACCTAGCCAGCCAGTCAGGAGCAAGGGGCAGACCCGCTAAGTCTAAGTAGCTGTTAAAGGTTTGTTTACAATTGCATTTTTTACATCAAGCTTTCTGTAGTGAAACTGAAAAAAGAAAATCTTTTCGCAAGATGAGAATTAATTTGTGGTACAAAGCTGCCTTATAGACACAGTGGCTACAGAGAGAGATGATGAATTGCATAAGAAACTCAGTAAAATAAAATGTTTGATGAACATGATATCCGTCATCTACCATAGAGTAGTAATTACCAGACTTGGAGAAGCACGTCATAATGCCATCTTCATCCTTCTTCCTTCTATTGAATTTTCAATAGGGCTATCACTGATTTGCTGAACAGTAGACATACACACACACATTTTTTGCCATTTTTTCGGTTCCTCACACTACAGTTATGCATTATTTTTTGAGGTCAGTACCATAATGATGTGCTGTGAAAGTGAGCATAAAAAACGTAAAAACTTGAAACTGTCTCTTACATTGTGCAAAAGAGCAGGCATTCACTAAAGACCGCTAAGGAGCCTCACCCTGTATTTTACATACAGCTTTATGCAATAGGTTTGCTAAAAATAATCTTTGTGCATCACAGGTGGATTGAAAATACAAAAGATATGTCTGATCTTTGGCTCAAGACTGTGCCATTTTCCAAAATGCACTAAAATGCAAAGCACCTAAACCATGCTAGTTTCCATGGTGCACTAGTATGTACAGCACCAGAGCCAGACCAATTTCCACAGTGCCACTGTATATAAAACACCATACCATTTTCAATTTCTGCAGTGCTCATTATGTAAACCGCCAGGTCCCGGACAGTATCCACATGACTCTTGTATCTGAAACACCACAGTCTAGCAAATTTTCACAAAGCACCACAGTCTGGTCGGTTTCCCAATGCACCAGTATGTAAATCCCCATGTATAGGCTGGTATATGCATTGCCCCTATATATACAGCACCAAATTATCCCAGTACCCATATTGACCTAGTATGTGTACCCTCAATATGTAAATCACCAGAGCAAGGCATATTGAATTGTTGCATCAGTATGCAAACACACAATAGTCAGACCAGTCTTCACAATCATTCAGTACGTAAAGCACAATAGGCAGGTCAGCAATCATATTTCCCGTGGAAGTAAAGCCCAAGCTCCCCAACCAATCATGTGTAGTTGCCAGCTAGTGATATTCTGAAGCTCCGGGTGCATGGAGCACCATTAGGGAGTGCACATCAGCAGTGGGTACACGTCTTTAGGGAGTCCATGCCATCCACATCATCACATAATAAGGTACGACAGCAGAGAGGTAGGGCAAAGTTGCCAAAGCAGACATTTTTCCTTTTTGAGAAGTTTATAAAAAAATCTGTGGAATTTGGTTCAACTCAAGGCAACACAATAAATATTATTGCAGTGCAGAAGGCTGTAGATTTTACATGACGTGGTCAGTGATGTCACTCATGATATCACTGATGACATCTCAAATGACATCACAGATAACATCCACTGAACCACTCACACACCCACTCATTCCCCCATTCAACCTCTTGTAGGCCCACTCACACACCCGCACAACTGCTCACATACCCATTCACAGACCCATACCAGTACTCACACGCCCACTCACTCCTTCATAGAGGCACTCACACCCACTCACTCACTCGTACAGCCACTCAACTATTCACTTACCCATACAGCCACTTATACAACCAGTCACTCACCCACACAGCCAGTCACCTAGCCACACACTCACCCATACAGCTGCTCACACCCCTACTTATTTGCCTAAACAGTCACTCATACACCCACTTACTCAACCATACAGCCTTTCAACACAGCCACTCACTTGCCCATACATGCACTCACACTCACTCACACACTCACCCACACAACCACTTACATACCCATTCAGACATCCATAGAAGCACTCTCATGTCTGCTTACTCACCCATATAGTCATTCACAAAGACACTTACTCTCCAATACAACCATTTGCACGCCAACACACTTAACCAAACACTTACTGAAACAGCCACTCATTCATTGATACAGCCATTTGCACACAGTCACTCCTACATTAAATCAGACATCTACTCGCTCACCCATACAGTCGCACACAGCCACTCACTCACCCATACAGCCATTGACACACCTACTCACTCAGCACATAGTCACTCACATACCCACTCTCACCCATACAACGATTCACACACCCCCAAAACCACTCACACACCCATACAACCAATCAGATACCCACTCACATACCCATACAACCACTGATACAACCACTTACTCACCTACAGACCTAGTCAGAAATCCATCCATACACTCACTCAAGCATGCACTATTACAGCCACTCACACACCCACTCACAGATGCAGTCACACACCCACTCAGATCACACATGTTAGAGACAGTATCACTCATTAGTAATACAACTAGTATACTAATCTAACTTTTGTAGTTCGTTAGTATATATGTTTAGCACCCATAAACTCTTAAAAACACTTCCACTCACTGGATGATGTCATCAGTGATGTCATCAGTAATGCCACTGACCGCTTCATGAGTGATGTAATATGTGAGGTCATAAGCAGTGCATTGCGGGGGCATAAGTTATAGTTAGCTCAGGTAACTATAACTGCTGAATTTCACTGGTTTTCTACAAGTGAAATCTGAATCTAACTATAATGTCCCTGTAACCTTTGGTTTTTTCAGTGAATATATATATATATATATATTTTCTTTGTGCATTGTTTGTTTTGTGTCTTTAAACAGAAACTGTCTTCCTATAAGAGCTAAGGGCACTATGTGGCAAAATACAACATGGTGGGCACATGTCCCATGTTTTGCCACAGCCTTTGCTACCATTCTGCCTTTATTAGCATCATACGTGCATCTAGTACCAACAGAGAAAATAGACTCAGAAAAATACAACTTGTTTACATAGTGTCTACCAAAACAATGTTCCTTCTGTAAGCATTGCAGATAAAGTTTGTTACCGTCACTAAATTTGATGATTCTAAATTTCTGGACCGCAGAAGGTTATTTGGCTGAGTTGGTTTTGCAGGGATCTACACGTGCAACCTGCAGGAAGGAGCACACATACTTTAAATTTTCTAGGGCTACTTCAACCAACAAAGCTAGAACATGATTATATTAATAATGGTAGTGACATTAGAGATAGAAAAATATAAAAATGTTTATTATGAAATAGATTCATTAAAAAAAGTTTCTAGAATTCATATACATTTTGTTGTATGAAAGAATCGTGTACAACATACTATCTGTTGTAACTCATCCATTCAATCACACATACGAGACATCTTGAGACATCTTGGACACCACCCTACAATTATATTAATCCATGAGATTGTATTAACCATATGTACTGTAATGTTGTTTGTCAGACAATGAATCAATTTACTATGCTGACAATATGTACAAAATAATAGAGTAAGGTATGTTTGATTGAATGGATGAGTGACAACAGATAGTATGTTGTACACGATTCTTTCATACAACAAAATGTATATGAATTCTAGAAACTTTTTTTAATGAATCTATTTCATAATAAACATTTTTATATTTTTATATCTCTAGTGTCACTACCATTATTAATATAATCATGTTCTAGCTTTGTTGGTTGAAGTAGCCCTAGAAAATTTACAGTATGTATTTCCCTGTCTAGGTGTACTTCACATTAGTATCAGGGGGCCCTTTGTCTTTTCAGGAAGGAGCACACATGTCAGGTGTGACACAGGCAATGCAGGAAAAGAGGAGGATCAAGGCTGATTCCGGATCTAGCAGCTGTTATTGAGTGGGATAAGAGATTGAGATCAGACACACACAGCCATGGCTCAGACAGGCAGCAGCACCAGGTTACTACAGATAACCGGTTCAAAGCCAACAGGACCACTCTTAACAAAAGCACACACAAAATACACACAGTTTGGGCAGCAGTAGAGTAAGGCACTTTGCCCCCACTTCTGCATCAGAGAAGGGAGTCACTAGGCCAGCCCTGCTGTGAGAGGCTCAGGATGCTGCACTGACAGTGTGCAGGGGGGCATGGGATGGAATGTGGTATGACCATGACATGGGCAGAACATGGGGCACCATGAATGGCTGCACAAAGATGTATACAACAACAGTAGGTTTTCCCTACAAGGACCAATAATAAATAAACCATGCAGAAGTCTTGCAACATTTGTTCAAACATTCTGAGCAGAAGGCAAGCTATACACACACACACACACCAAACACACACACACTTTTGTAGGCTTCATCACCAATGCACACAGCAAGTCCATTATAGGCAGTGCAGGCCCCAGTCAACACACAGGGTGTTACAGGGGCACCCCATGCCCAATCACTCCACCCTGGCCGGGTGAGGCTAAGGCAGGGCTGAAAGGGAATGTTTAGAGGATATGTAGCCGAGGTGGGTCAACGGCAAGGGGACATGGGACAACGGAGCACTCTGGGATTGGCTGGTATACAAGACTGGTATGGAAGCAGCAGTAGGTGTAGATGATGACAAACTTCTACCAACAGGCAAATTAACTGCAGCTTTACGCATTCCGGCAGTGGTTCCCTGGCATGTCCTCTGCACTTGAAATCACATGTGAAAATAAGCACATGCCCTGAACCTCAGTGGGCCTTTGTCGGCTGAAAGGTAACACTGCTTTTATGGCGAGGAGGACAGCTTATTCAGCCCAGAGAACAGCCAGCATAGACTGGCATCCTAGACGGGAATCTCCTAGCGTCATTGAGGGCCAGGCCTAGAGGGCGCTACATAGTGAGGATTTTAAAACCCACATCTCAATGGTTGTTTCATCTCTTTACTGAACGCTACAATTGGCCTATGCAGTTTTGCATATTTTTTCATGGAAAGTTATCTTTTTGATTGTGTGGCTCATTTTTTTTCTGCTAGTTTTACCCTAGATCTAACTATCAACTGCAAAGTCCCCACCACTTCGTCACAGCTCATGTGCTTCTGACTATTGTCCATCTTTCTTCACAGATGGAGGCCAAAGTGGTGATGGTGAAACTGTTACAAAGGTTTGAGTTTCAGCTGGTGCCAGGACAGAGCTTTAAGATTGTGGACACGGCAACACTGAGGACGCTGGATGGTGTAATCTGCACATTGAGACCCCGCAAAAGCAGAAAAGGATCTGAATAATTTGATTTCTTTGATGTTCTTCTTAAGTTGTTTTTTTAAAAAGTGGATTATAAATCTTAATGATTTTGATAGCTGCTTCTTTAATGGTTAAGTATTAATAAGTGTATATGAAATAAATTACCTCCTACCATAGGTTATAAAGATAATGGAAGTCATAGAGGACTTCTGTAATCATATAGCGGAACGAGGCCAAAGTTGAGTTCCTTTATAAGTTAACATTACACCTGAGGTGAAATGCAATATCATGTACATGTTTGGTTAGGTGTATTTTATTCCTTACAATCAGGGCAACTGGAATCATGTGAATATGATGCCATTGCTTTTTTTTAAATAATAATGGAATTACAGCACTTGGCACATAATCCAAAAACGTTGCATTATTTGTAGTTATATAGAAAATAGTTTATAGCTAAAAAAAAAAAAATCCACACATGGTGCAACACTGTGCCAGAGATTTCCCAGTCGCCTTTCAGTTGCTCATTGCTGTGTTCACGTATTATTCAAATGAGACAAATCTTTTGCCCACATAGTATTGACGTGTGTTAAAATTGTCAAATTTATATGTATATATATATATATATCTCCTGCCTTGTGCTTTGGGCCTCTACTGCTGCATGCCTCCAGTGGCCCTGCTTAAGATATATGGTCACGCCATCCATCACACTTTCCCTCCACCCCCACGACATCTTTGGCTTCCGCTTTTCTATGCACAGCACTCTCTTGGTAGTAGACAATGTATATAACACATGTGGGCATTGTACTGTGCAAATAAATGCGTCATGAAGCAGCTTATAGTTTTTTACAAACTATATTCTTAGGCCAATTAACTTGAGTTAGTATCAAAGCTATTTTTATGCTTTGGCATATGAAGGTGACATGGAGATGGTTTCCAGATGTTCTGTGTTAAACCACAGAAGTGCAATAAGTATTTTACCATAAAAAGCTAATGACTGTGTGTTTTCAATATCTATACCTTTTTGAAGGAAGTAGTCTAAAAAGTGAGGCCTTTCTTTAATTGTAAGTTAAGTGTTCGGGAACTTGCTTTTCATGGTGTCTGTTTGCAAGTTTAAAGAGAGTTATATTGAAATCATGAAGAGTATAAATTCATTGAAATAAATATGAATACAACATTGGAAAAAGGAAAAGAAAAAAGTGAAATCAATAAATATAGACATAAGGAGGGAGAAAGAAAGGAGGAGGACTTAATTACAAAAGAAATAATGCATAAACGTCTGAATGTAAGTATCTAAAAAGCATGAAATATGAATCAAACAGTAATAATTAGATAAGAAAAACATTGCAAGGAACATTTTAATTGGGGGGGTTTAAGTACTTCTTGAGTGGCAGGTGAGATTGTACAAGATACTTTGGCAGAGTCATCTAAAAACTGAGCAACTGGTGTCCAAAGTTCTTGCCGTTTCAAAACAAGAGACATAGGGTGCATATAAGCAGTATCTAATCTATGATTGTAACACACTGCGTACCATCATGCTTAGAGCCTTTTCAATGTTTAGTGATTTGTTGAAAAGCAACTGCCAACAAAAGGTCTATTATTTGAACATTAATTGAAACATGAGCCCACACAGTAAAGACGCTGCCTAAGAAAACATTTAAAATAGAGTAAGGGATATTTAAACAAAATATGGAATTAATTTGATACCCAACCTGGTGTCAAAAAGTGGAAATATAGGGACAAGTTAAGGTTACATGTTTAAGGTCAGCATGTTGTGCACAATGTGTCCAGCATGTGTCTGGAGTATCTGGATGAATCCTATGAAGAACAGGCGTTGGAAAAAATATATTCTAAACAAAAAAGATTGTTTGGGTAGTATTAGCTGCACGAGAGGATTTCCTAATCTTGAGCCCAATCTGTTTCCATGTAGCGATAGGCAAGGTAACTTGAAGGTCATTTTCCCATGCAAGTTCTATAGAGGATTTAGGACGATCACTAATTGTATGTTTATGGAATGAATAAATAGAAGAGGCTTTTGGATTTCTGTATAAAGGGTTGTGTGATGTGTCTCTTTAAATGACATCAGAGTATTGGAACCACTTGAGGTCATTTGTATTCTTGGTAGGCTGTACTGCTGAACTCACGTCATATTGGAATCTTATACATGTCATGTGGAACTCGTTATGACTTGTGTTGTGCTTCAGTTGAAGCTGTAACTTGTATTCTGTTGGATGGGATCTTCTAATGGGAATAAACCTGCTTCAACAGCCTTCCTGTGTCCAGCCTCTTCCTGCAGGAATGCTTCACTGGCGGATACCAAAAAGAAGATCTCAACACAAAGGATTTGGTGAGAGTCAATGTATCCATTTTGAGGATTCTCTCACTTTGGAAAAATTTGGACTCTTTAAAAAAAAAAATATATATATATATATATATATATATATAACTTGTGGAGTTCATATTATATTTACTGGACTTAAAGTATAATGTGGTGAAACATTTCGTAAATTTAATTCCACATCATATTTGTCAATATCGGTTGGGTTGGGAGAAAGTTGTTCGATGCGGGCTCGTCCCTAGATACTTGTTTTTAGAGAAGCCTCTGTACATTGCCTGGGATTGGGAGCTCTTTTCCATGTTGCGAGTTGTGTTGTCGTTACGAGCTCATCCCTGTTGGTAATTGTGTTGGCATTGAGAGAAAACAGAAGCTTTGATCTAATTTCATCGATCGGTGTGATTTTGGTGTCGGCTCTACATTGACGTGCATCTCTTTGAACTTTGTGTTACAAATACAAGAGTGCAACTATCTGACATCGTTCCTATCTCGCTTTGCATCATTTGAATTGTATGCGTTTCATGCTGACAAGTCTTCAACGATTGCTAGTAGCGAGATTCAAAAGTAATCTTACCGCTAATTCCAAGCCGAACGGAGATCTTCATCTCGAGCATCTCCTCAATCAGCTCTTCATACGTCATTGCTGATGCGAGTACGCTCTTTTCATACGTCAGGCTTTGGCTTCATGTTTATACGTCAAGCGTCTTCCAACACGCAACGTAAAAATACGTGGCAGCCATTTTGAGTACTCTGCAATGTTGAAATCGAAGTGTTTCTTAGCAACCATTTGAGACGCTTTTCGGTGCAAGAAGCGTTACATAGGATTCATTTAAACACCTTTTGATAGGCATTAAAGACATCAAAGTAAGGTACGAGCGTGTTCTTCCAGTGACACGCACACTATCATTTGAACTCATTTTACGGTGACATTGTCTTTATTTGATATGTTTTAACTTTACTTTCAATTTGTGGGGTTTAAACATCATTGATTTTGCGTGTTGCATCTACTGTGATACGCACACATGTTCACTGTTGGGATTTCATTTTACAGGAACTGTTCATTTATAATAATTCTATTTTATTGAATATCTTATGTTCATTATCATTTCTCGTAGCCACAATATTTTAGGTATTTTGTGTTACATAGAATATGATATCATATAACTCCTTAGATTTTATTTGTATATAATTAGAATTTGTGTATTTCAACATGCAAAATGTTACGGCCGCACCTTTCTTTCTTTCTTTCTAGTCCTGGTGTTCCACCCATTCAATGGAAAAAATGGAAAGTAGTATTTAAAAGATATTCTAGGGTCTGAGGTCCATCCCTTAGCGCTGAGAGGAAGTCGTCCTTACTTCTTCATTGTCTAGGTTCAGAAGGCCAGGATGTATTTGATCATCTACCTGATCTTCCGACTGCGGAAGCAAGAGACTTGAATGACTATGAGATCTGCATTAAAAAGTTAGATAAACACTACTTATCTAAGGTCAGTACGATTTTAGAAAGATATCATTTTGCTAAAAGAACGCAAAGGGAAGAAGAAACTATAGAAGGATATGTTACTGATTTACGAAAACTTGCTTCTTCATGTAGATTTGAAAACTTAACTGATGAACGTATTCATGATCAGTTTATGTTTGGGTGCAACATGGAAAAGGTTAGAGAAGAACTTTGGTTATGTGATGAACCTACTTTAGATGAGGTTCTCACCGTTGATAAGAGAATTGAACATTCTTTAAAATGTCTTGAAGTTATAAAGAAAGACAACGAGAAAGAGGTAAAAGTACAAGAGATTAAGGATAAAAACCAAAAGAGAATTGAAAAAAGTAAATATAATGTTACAATCGATAAGGATGAGTTTAAAGGAAAAGTTATTGAGCAACGAAGATGTTACAGATGTGGTAGAGTGGGCCATCTTGCAAACGACAAAAGGTGTCCTGCTTTGGGTCAAACCTGCTCAAAGTGTAAAAGAAAAGGTCATGCTGCATTGATGTGTAAAAGTAAATCCGTTCCAAAAGTCAAAACTGTAGAGATTTACGAGGCTGACAATAGTGAAATGGGTGCTGATGATTTTTAATGTGGACAAATTGTGATTCAAGTCCAGAATGGAACTAATAAGAAATCGTGCCCTTTTGACAATATTATTGTCAATGGAGAAAGCACTTGTGTGTTATTCGACTCAGGTGCAAAATTACTATTGTTTCTAATGATTTTTATTATTCCAAATTGAAAGACAAAATTTCACTGATAAAGCCTGATATCACACCTTTAGCCTATGGTGGGGAGCCTATAAAATTGCATGGGTATTTTATTGGCCTAATTGAATATAAAGATAGATTTGTGTCAGGAAAGATTTATGTGTCAACAAAAGGTGATAGTATCATCAGTTGGCTACACCAAGGTGATTTAGGTGTGTTTCTCGATCCTAACGCTGACCCTCCAATTCAAATTGAGGATAGAGTGTATTCTGTGATGAAGTCAAGTGACAATGAATTTTTACAGAATCTTAAGAAAGAATTTCCTGGGGTCTTCAAACATGAGTTGGGATGCTTAAAAGGTTACCAACACAAAATCAAATTGAAAGAAGGTTCTGTACCTGTATGTTGCAAAGTGAGAAATGTGCCTCTATCTGTAAAAGATGATATGCAGAAAGAGATTTCTAAACTTAAGAGTTGTGGGATTATTGAAGAGGTAGAGGGAACAGAATGGTTGGCCCCAGTGGTCGCAGCCAGAAAACCTAACGGTGACTTGCGTCTCTGCATTGACTTGAGACAACTAAACAAATGTGTGATTGTTGATCGATATCCTTTGCCAAACATCACTGAGTTGTTAGTTCTTTTAGGTGGGGTGAAGGTGTTTGGCACAATGGATCTCACCTCCGCTTATCATCAGGTTGAGCTTGAAGAATCATGTAGATATTTTACGTCATTTATAACACCCTTCGGGACTTTCAGATTCATTAGAATGCCGTTTGGATTAGTATCTGCTCCATCTGTTTTCCAACGAGCCATGGAAAATGTACTCAGAGAGTTAAAAGGGGTATGCATATACCAAGATGACATTCTCATCTTTGGTGATGATGTAGAGCAACATGACTCTAGATTAAGGATGGTGTTGGAGAGGTTGTGTGAGTGCAATCTTACTATCAAGATGGAGAAATGTAGATTCAGGTCTGAGTCCATAAATTACCTAGGACACAACATAACTGGTGATGGTGTTAAACCTAAGAGTGATTTGATTAATACTATTCGTAATATGAGCTCTCCTACTAACAAGAGTGAGTTGATTAAATTTTTAGGTATGGGATAATACGCCAAATTTGTGAAAAATGTTGCTGATTCTACATGTCAACATGAGGTCCTTATTAAGTAAAGGTGTTGATTTTGAATGGTCGGAGTTGTGCGAGAGTGAATTCAATAGTGTTAAGGAAAAACTCAATAATGCTCCTCTTAAAAGCTTTGATCCGTCTATTAAACCCATCTTAGTTACTGTTGCCAGCGAGAAAGGCTTGGGGGCTGTTTTACAACAGAATGGTCCATCTGGTGTGCAAACTGGTATGTTTCTTTCTAGAAGTTTAAGAGATCCTGAAACACGTTATTCGGTGGTTGAGAGAGAATCCCTTGCTGTTTTCTGGGCAATAAAAAAATTAAAGAAATTTCTGTGGGGAATTAATTTTGAGGTTCGCACTGACCGCAAGCCATTAGTGGAAATATTCGATAAAAAAGGTCTTGATTTGATTTCAGGTAGGATCACTAGATGGGTTATTGGCTTGCAGGAGTATAGTTTTTCACTTAAATATATTCCTGGAATTGACAATGGCGTTGCTGATGTATTATCACGCCTCATCCCTTGGGAATCCACGGTGTGTGAGGAGTTTGATGATTCAAATGAATGGGTGTGTGTGGTGGATCATGACATAATTTCGGGAAAAAAGTGGATGGAGGAGTTAGCCATTGATTCGACTTTGACAGAAGTAATATCATTTGTTCAAAAGGGTTGGACAAATAGGAAGCCAAGTTCTGATCTTACGAGACCATTTTGGATTATACGTAATGAGTTGTCTGTTGAGAATGGGTTGTTGTTTCGAGGCACTAGATCAATTCCTCCAAGTAGCCTCAGGAATGAATTAGTGGATTTGGTGCATTCAAACCATGCAGGTCTTACTAAAAGCAAAGAAAGGTTGCGTATGTCATACTGGTGGCCTGGCATGGATAAGCTTGTGGAGCGTGTGGTTCGCGATTGTGTTCCTTGCACGTTGAGCGATAAATCCAAATGTCCACGTGTGCAACCGATGATCATAAGAAGGCGTCCGTCTCATCCTTGGCAGGACATTGCATTGGATATACTTGGTCCAGTTCATCATTGTGGAATGCAAACTTTTCTATTGGTGGTGATTGACATGTATTCTCGTTGGCCAGATGTGTTTTATTTTTACTATGATAGATTCTGCTCATGTAATTAAATGTTTGAAAGAATTATTTTAAAAAGAAGGTATGCCTGAGTCTATTTTAACGGACAATGGTGTCCAGATGACTTCTAGAGAGATGGAAGATTTTTTAACCTCGAGAGGTATTGTACACAAGACTTGAGCACTTTATCATCCAGAATCTAACGGAATGGTTGAGAGATTCAATAGGGTACTTAAGGAAACCATTACCTTGGCAAAGTCATTATCCTTGGATTGGAAAGGTGAAGTTCTGAAGAAAGTGGAGGAATACACAATGTCTCCTCATGGTACAACGGGGAAAACACCTTTTATGTTATTCCGTGGTAGAGTACCTAACACATTTGTAGAACCTACTTGGGTCAACAAATATGAGTTAGCCAGGGGAAAAGAAAGTGTGTGTGATGGTAAAGACGTACAAAAAAGGGAAGAAAAGAAAGCCACTGAAAGAAAAAGCTATTTTGATACAAAAAATGCGGTTAAAAGAACTGTGGTGAAGGTTGGTGATTCGGTCATGATTAAACGACCTGGTTTGGGTGGTAAATCTAATTCTAAATTTTTTAAGCCTCTTATGGTCATCAAAGTTTTCAAGAATGCTATTAAAACTCAAGATCATCGCATTTGGAATTTAAACAGAGTGGTGGTGGTCAAGGGAAATGTGGATGGGAAGTGTTATTCAAATTTTGACAATAGAATTTCCACTCGTGTTAGTTCCTTTGAAAAAAAAGATGAAAAAAGTAATGGTTTAAGAAGCACTCGTTGCTCTTCCAGGACAATCAAACGTCCTGGTTAGCTTACTGATTATGTTTAATTTTTGTTTGTTTTCTTTTGTTTTTTGTTAAGGAAGGGAGGTGTGTGATGTGTCTCTTTAAATGACATCAGAGTATTGGAACCACTTGAGGTCATTTGTATTCTTGGTAGGCTGTACTGCTGAACTCATGTCATATTGGAATCTTATACATGTCTTGTGGAACTTGTTATGACTTGTGTTGTGCTTCAGTTGAAGCTGTAACTTGTATCCTGTTGGATGGGATCTTCTAATGGGAATAAACCTGCTTCAACAGCCTTCCTGTGTCCAGCCTCTTCCTACAGGAATGCTTCAGGTTGGTTAAATTAATGGAGGAAGGGGGATAAGTGAGGGAAGCCGACTGAAAAAGAGTGTATGATTGAGATATGATATTTTGGAGGAGCATACATTTATGACAAGAAGTAGATGATAAACCAAACATTGCTGAAGTTTCTGAGAAAGAAATAAAATAATCATTATTATACAATTGTTTGAACCAAAGTATCCCTTTAGTTCTTCAAGAGGGCCAGTAGATAGGTATATTATTTAGTTGTATAAAAGGATTATGCCAGATTGAAGACTCCAAAAAAGATCCCAAATTTGTAGGGTGACTCGGAATTACAGAGATCAATAGTTTACATGTATGTCGAGAAATTGGGGTATATATCTTCCGAGACGCGCGTACAAATTTGAGGATTTCAAGAAATGACAATGGAGAGAGAAACTCTCCTTCTAAGTCTACATACAGTGGCATAAATAGTGAAGGAGGATAAAGCTAATGAACAGATTGCTTTAAAATAAATGCCTCACGGTAGTTAGCAAAATCCGGAAAATGTACACCCCCCTCTGCTTAAGGACGCTTCAGTTTAGAGAAGGACATAAGATTTTTTATTATTACAAAGAAAAGAGGATAAATTAGAATATCATTTTTTGATAGGATTTAAGCGGCATATTTAACGCAATATTAGAAATAGTAAATAAAATAATAGGGACTAACATCATTTTAATTGTATCTAACCTACCCCACCAAGATAAGTGTAAAGGATGCCATCTAGAAGTTAAGGAAGCAATGTTATGAATGCACACATCAAAATTAATGGAAATAGAAATAGGAAGACATTGAGTGAACTGAAGACCCAGATATTTAATTTGAGTAGGTCTCCATTTAAAGTTGGAAGAAGATAAGTCATGTTTAAAAGTGAATTTATTTAAGGGTAGAATTTTGCATTTGACAGTGTTGAATTTATAACCAGAAACCATAGTATTAGATGCAACCTCTGATGAAAAAGCAAGGAGGGAGGAATGAGGTTTTGACATAAATAATAAAATGTCATCTGCATATGCTGCTAGTTTGATATGTTGAGCATTGTAGGAAAAAACTGTGATAAGAGGGTTTTGGATGTTAAAAGATGGAAAACTCAAAAGCTGCGGTAGGAAAGTCTTGAAAAAAAGATATAGGGTTAGTACCCTCTGTGCCTTCAGGCAATCCATAGATTTGAAGTTTGTTCCTTCTGTTACGATCTTCCAAATACTCAACCTGTCTGCGTAAGCTAGTTAGTTGCTCCTGAAGAAGAGTGACCTAAGATGGAGTATCCCTGAAATCAAAAATTTGACGCTCTAAAGTAGAAATGCGCTCCTCCATAAGATTCCATCTTTACGAAAGATTTTGTAATGTAACATTTGTTTCTTCCATGAATGGGCGCAAAGCTCTTATTTCCTCTAAAAGCAAATCTAGAGAAGCATTAGGAGGAGATTTAGAGGGTGACAGCGGATCATTTTTGAGTCTTTTAGGTGGCGCTTTGCTGGCAATAGGTTGAACAATCACAGCAGGCATGACTGAGGGAGGGGATGTGCCAGCACTCATGGAAGTCGAGACACCCTCCATTTTAGAATAACTGCGAAGCCCAGAAGCAAGTTTATGGGACTTGCCTGAAGAAAGCTTGGTCAAACACCACTTATGTTGTGACCTGCCCATACACAAAAGCCTATTAGGAAAGGCTGTGAGGAAGTGTCTTCATAAAAAAAAATTTGAAAAAGGGGAGGAATCACACACCTGACCAATACTTGAAAAATTCTCCTCAGAAAGGGCTTAAACTGAAACCAAAACACATTAAAACATGTAGTTGCAAGTCCTGACAGAAACAAGCAAGTGAAAAAATAGCCAAATACTTGCTAAGGAAAAGACATGACCGAATGACTCAAATTCTCCATGAAAAGGCAGTCAGAAGAGTAGAGAATTCAAAGAAATAGAAACGGCAGCTCACAAAATATCACAGAGGAGAAAATACCAGCTACAGACATGTTCCTGCTACCAGGGTTAACATACCCAGCCATGCCCCAGCCACGTTGTTAATCTTCAGAAATAGCTGAGGAGACGACTGCCGTCATGCTTCAGTGCGTCTCCTCCGCACGCCATAAATCAACAGCAGCCTGTGAAAGGAAGACGCGTTCCCAGCAGAAGAGGAATTACGCACTCCCAGGCCATAAAGAAGAGATAAGCGGCATCCTCAGAGCTTCCTGGAGAAATTCCAGGTAGAAAATCTCACTAAAGAAAGAAAAAGCCACTCTAACGAGACCTTTTCGTGCGCCCTCACATGAAGCCTCAGTGGCACGCCGACATCTTTGACCGCCACCAAGCCACACCCCCCTCAAGGTGTCTGTTTAATCTGAAAGTTACATTGTAACATCGCAACTCGCCTGTAAAAACGTATTACAGTAGAGTTGCAAGTCATTTTCTTAATACAGATTACTAGTGATGGCACAACTAAGCTACAGTAGGAAATTCGAGACATATCTTTATACATGGGCTGCATTTATCTAATAATACATAATTGTTAGCTTTGACAAGAGCTTAAAACAAAGTTATGTAAGAGCACTTTGAGTATGTATGTACATATGTCTCTGTGTGTGTGTGTGTGTATATATATATATATATATATATATATATATATATATAATATGGCTCTGGTTACATATTATGAGGTAGAAGGCAGAGAGGTTTGCAAATGTAA
This sequence comes from Calotriton arnoldi, assembly GCA_963921515.1. Classification (NCBI taxonomy): domain Eukaryota; kingdom Metazoa; phylum Chordata; class Amphibia; order Caudata; family Salamandridae; genus Calotriton; species Calotriton arnoldi. The sequence continues at coordinate 267,858 of CAWUFW010012025.1, forward strand.
CTGAACACCAAGATTCAGGTGATATTTTGGAAGAATGAAGGAGTGAATTGGTTGCTCCTGGGTTGTGAGGGCTTGTTGCCCTTCTTCTCCCACTATCTTTGCCATATGAGAGAGACTACAATCTCCTTAGCCTTGGCCGAGGGGGATGTAGTTTTGGCCTACACCCCCACCTTGCCAAAGGGTGACAGGGATAAATTGATGCATCCTTCCTTACCCAAGGGCATGGAGGCTTGTTCCACCCTCTCACATTGCCAAAGCGATGTTTGGGAATTGTCCCAACACCCCCACTTGGTGCTTGTGCGTGTATCCTCCAACAACCCCAGACTTGCCTAAAGGTTGTGTATACCTGTGGACAACTAACTGCTCACGTCCCTGGTTCACCCTCTAAAACCATAGTGTGAAGGTGGGCTGGGACAGTTTGTGTTTTTTTAACTTCCAACGTCCATGAACCTTGGGAAGATGAGCGATTGTATTATACATAAAAGCATGTTGTATATGTTCACGTTTGCAATCAATTATCCATGTTTCCAGTGGTCTTGAACATTTAAAGATATATTCAAATTTGGGGCATGTGGACAGTCACATTTTTGCTTTTATCTCCCATATAGTTACATAAGGTTTCACCAAATCAAGAGAAGGTAATTAATTATGGACATGCTGCCACGCCATTACAGTTTGGTGCATTTTAGGTTTGCCTTACCCTTAGAAAACCTTTCTTATATCAGACCCCATTCTATTTGAGAACGTGGCAAGTTTTGAGAGACCCTTGTAACCTTTAATCCATTTGATCTGTCTGCCCAAATCCCCAAATCAAGTGTGATTAAACACACTTGATTGCACACTGTGCTAATTACTCCCTACATTATAACAAATGAAACATTATGTAGTTCTCAAATATTGTTTTATTCCAACCCATTTTTTATCTGAATTACCCATTATAATTTTGTCTGTGGAAACAGTCAAGATAAGAATGATTAAGTAAATGGTTACACCTATAACAACTAATATTGTGCTGGTATTTTGGGGCATGTTGAACCTTGCCCTCTCTGTAGGGTCACAAGAAAACGTTTTACCTTCACCCATCCTGTTTTCTGAGCCCATTTTTGTTGACTTTTAGGATTCTGTGCACTTTACCACTGCTAACCAGTGCTACAGTGATTGTGCCCTTTCTCTAAAACATGGTAGAATAGCCTTACACCCCATTAGCACATTTAATGTCCTTATATGTCCCTATTAAAGTGGTACTATATATACACAGGGTCTGTACATTAAATGCTGTTAGTGGGCCTGCAGCACTTACGGTGCCACCCATTTAAGTATCCTTTTAAACCATGTCTCAGGTCTTCCAATGCAGCTTGTGAGCAATTTCAAACTGCCACTTTGAATAAACCTTTTACCCCACCTAAACCTCCCTTTTTAATGCATATACATCACCCCTAAAGTAGGCCCTAAACATTCTATAGGGCAGGGTGAAATGTAATTAAGAAGTTGTACTTTTAAGTTTTACATGTCATTACAAGGGGGGTGTTCTGGCCCCTCTTTTATTTATTTTATATATTAACAAGCTTCACCACTTTTAATCACAGCTACCCCAGATGTACCCAAAATGAAAGATCTACCACTCCCGTCCCTTCTTTATGCAGACAACACTGTGCTGATGGCTCGGACCCCAAAGGCTCTGTGATTGTTAGTAAATGCCTTTGTGGACTTCATGGGTACTCTGGTCTTGCAAACCGATTTCCCTTAATCTTATACTATGGCATGCAGACCGAAAAGCCAGCAGCTAGCGACCCTTACTGTAGGCGCAAACAACCTAAAAAGCACCAGCACTTTTTCTTATTTAGAGGTTACTTTCTCTGCATCACATTCCTGGATGCCCCAGGTTTCTCAGAGTAGGTCCAAGTTGTCAAGGGTGGTTGGTTCATTATACAATCTAACCCAGCTTCCGGGGGTGGCATCCTTGGACCCCTGTTGCACATTTACAAACCTAATGTATTCCTGTTGCAACATATGGGGCTGGGATATGGGTTACTCTGACAGCGATCCTATCCAAACTGAAGAAAACAGGTTTTGTAGAAAGGTGCTGTCAGCCCCATATCTTCTTCGTCTTTGATCTGTCATGAAGAACTGGGTTTATCGTATGTATCAGATTATATTAGAACACGTCCACCCCTGTGGTTAGCAGTATGTAAGAACCCAGAGGATATTATCAAGGATTCTCTTGAGAGTTAAAGGTGTCATCAAATTCCATGGTTAGCAAGAGTGCAGTCTGCCCTCCATATGACTGGTTTGCACCAAATTTATACAAATCTTGAAATATTGCAGCCGTAGATAAAAAAAAAAATCTGTGCAGCACTCCCTGCTTAATTGTGAGCGAACCATGAGGCTGAGCGAGAATGGGTAAAGTCAACCGTGGCAGTTTATGTGAGTATGGTTGCAGTGAGCCCTCCTACCAAATGTCTCTGTTTAGTGAGGGGGGTACTGGGAACGAAGTCTGCTGTCTCGCTTTAGGGCTGGTACATTAAAATATCTGTTATGTTTTCCATTGGGCTACCAACCGTATCTTGATATGTGCCCTTTCCCTTGTGACAGGAGCTCTGGTCAGACTATGCTGCACTTTGCACTATTTTGTAAATTTTAGTTAAAATAAATAAAGCAATTTCTACTTCTGCTTATTAAAAAGCACAATGCTAGGAATTTAAGGGCCACGTGTATCAAAATAGCATTTTGCTATTACCAAATTGCTGTTTGGTAATCACAAAATGCAATGTATGTAAGGAATCGCCAAAGATTTAGTGATTCCTTTAAAATTTTCATTCGCAATTTGCGACTACCAAATGGCGATTCAATAAATAGGTAATCGCAATTAGGTAATCGCTAAATTGCGAATGTCGATTTTCAGTGCAGCATGATAACCTCACAAGCAGGAAGTGAGGCATTCCATGTTGTTTGCACGGTCCTGAGTCAGAGGAGGAGACAGACTGCAGGAGCTCAGCACCAGGGAGGCAGTTAGGAGCGCAGCAACTGACTCAAAAACACAGCATGGTGTCAGAGTAGAATGGCAAGGAGACAGGAGGGCGCAAACTCAAATTCAGTGAGAAGGGATTGGAGGTCCTCACTGGGGAAGTTGTGAAGATCCGTGACAAGCTCTTTGGTAAAAACTCACTCCATTTCCCGAAGTCCAAAAAGTGCAAGATTTGGCTGGCTATCCAGTTTAAAATTAGCACAGTGGGGGTGGTGCAGCGCTCCGTCGAGGAGATAAGTAAGCGCTAATACGACCTGCGAACACAGGCCCAAAAAAAGTTGGCAAGCAGGCTTGCAGAGGCGGGAAAGACCGGCGGAGGACCACCCACCCACCCAGCAACTACACCCTTGGCGGAAATGGTGGAGTCCACCTTGCAGACTGAAGCCATTGTTGGCGGGACCGAGATTGACACCTCAGCCATTCCCAGTAACAACCAAGGTAAGCTACATGAGACTCAATGACCACTTAAGAAGGCACAGTTTACGTTTTTTAAACCACTCCAGTCCACATTTTCCTTGCTACCCACTGTTGGACCTGGCTTTTTTTACAGGTTTATCGGCAGACTTTTTGCCCTTTGCCTCCTATTTTTTAGGTCGAGCCTATCGCAGCGTGCATGCGCTGCTCTAGGAGATGACCTTTTGGAATCGGTCTGCACTTTTCAAGCACTCGTGCTTGTGGCAGCATCCACCTTGCGGGAGCGAGCAGCCGCGCGCAGGGGACATCTGTTTCCAATTAGCGTGGCCGCGCGCGCGTCTGCACTTTTCAAGCACTCGTGCTTGTTATTTTATTATACATGTTGGTGCCAGTTCAAGGATCCAAGGGCCTCGTGCCCGCTGCCTCTAAGGAGCTCGTGAGCGTTACCTCCAATTAATGCATCACCGGTACCTACTAACAAGCCCCTTGTCTGTTCCACGATCCACAGTTCATTTCTCTTCTCAGTGGAGCATAAATAGAAACGTCTGCGTTTCAATCCTCAACAACGTGACGGAATTACATCCCTGGTGGCACTATTCCTCAAAGCGTCCCAAAAATGCTGTTCGCTTCCGGATACTGAAAGTCTATTGGGTGACAGAAGGTTGGTGTGTTTGGCAAATGTTTGCTGTGCGACGTTCTTTCACTGTGATGCCTGTTCAAGACGAAGTTTCCAGTTTGAGATCCATTCTGTAACTCATCTCCAGTGGCATTGCGCCATCTAGTGACATAAACCATAATGGTTGAATTGTAATATTAGCTACTCTAGCTTTCACTTGACATTTGTCTTGTTTAGAACACTGACGCTTCCTTCTCATCTTTCACTACGGGTACTGGTATTTTTTTTAATGGTATTGTGCAGAACTACAAGCACATCTGTGATACACGCACCTGGTTGCTGTTTGGATAACTGTGCATGTCATCTCAAACTCCGGTGAAATGCACACCAATTTCCAGTAATAGAACTCTACACTGATTTTTTTTTTTTTTTTTTTTTATATACATACATATGTGTATAAACATATATGATACATACATTTATTTGTGTTACATGTTAATATTATGGTCTTTGTTCGTGCCCTTTCTGCAACCGCCGTCCCTCCTCCTCACTGCTCTTTACCTGCTTCTGTGCCTTTTTTCACTCTCTCTCGCACTCTGGCACCTTTTCCAGCCTAGCCCACCACCCCCTACACTTCTCACCCTCCCTTACTTATATCATTACTATTTATTAAGCTGTGAAATATATGTAAACTTTCATTTCTTTTCTTTTACAGTGAAATATAACATATAAGCGAAGTGTTTAATGCCTGTTGCAAATAAATAAATAATTCTTAATTGCAAAATGTCCTCTGCCTGTAGTCTCCTCTCAGTTTCTATACTGAGGAAGAAGGGCGTCAGTTAGCAGATAGTGTGCTGCATGGCCAAATACTTAAAAGGTCCCAAAGGCGAGACCTATTGGCTATGCCAATGCTTGTTCTGACCTGTTTTTGTTGGCTTTAGGCACTTTACCACTGCTAACCAGTGCTTAAGTGCATGTGCTGTCTTGTCTTGTCTAAATTGTATTGGTGATTGGTTTATCCATGATTGGTATATTTGATTTACCAGTACGTCCCTGGTAAAGTGCACCCTGGGCCTGTAAATCAAATGCTACTAGTGGGCCTGCAGCACTGATTGTACCACCCACACAAGTAGCCCTGTAACCATGTCTCAGAACTGCCACTGAAGTGTCTGTGAGTGCAGTTTTAAACTTCCCTGTTGACCTGGCAAGTGCCCCCACTTGCCAGGCCCAAACCTTCCCTTTAACTACATGTAAGGCACCCCTAAGGGCAGGGTGCAGTGTATGTGAAAGGTAGGACATGTACGGGTGTGTTTACATGTCCTGATAGTAAAATACTGCCAATTTCCTGTTTCACTATTGCAAGAACTATCTCTCCCATAGGCTATCATTAGAGCTGCCTTGTGACATCTTACAAGTGTAACTTTCAATTGGGAAGCGATAGAGATTTGGAGTTTGGGCTCCCTGAGCTCCTAATTTAAAAATACATCTTTTAGTGAAGGTGGGTTTTTTAATTGTGTGTTTGAAAATGCCACTTTTAGAAAGTGGGCATTTTCTTGCTTTACCATTCCGTATCCCTGCCTGCTTATGTAATCAAGGCCTGGTTTAGAATGACAGGGGCTGTTTGTGCATTCACTCTAGACACTTAAACAAAGGCAGCTGAGGGGTTCCCTGCATATCCTGATGGCCCATCACCAGGCTGATGGGTCTTCCCGAGCTAGAGTGGTGGGAGGAGTTGTCACTGACACCTGAATAGGGCTGTGCCTGTCCTCTCACAATGCTGTCTCCACCCGTCAGGCAAGGCAGTATGCCTACTTCAAATGCCAAAAGGGGTTTAAGTATTGGACCTGTAACCCCACTTTATTAGAACACTTCCGGATCAAGAGGAGACTCTGCCAAGGGGAAGAGCTGTAAGGAGGAGTACTGCCTCTTTGCTCTGCGTTGCTTTGCTAGGTTGGCCTGCAGTTGCTGCTTCTGTTTTGGAGAGGAAAGGGACTGGACTTTGCTGTGTGTCCTGCTTGAGAAGTTTCTCCAAGGTCTTGTGCGTGCTTTCCTCCTATTAAGAAATCTCAGGGCCATCAAAGGCTTCACATGCCGCATCCCTGAACTCCACTGATGGAAATTCTGACTTGCCTTGCGGTGTCAATTCCAGTACTGGGCCCTTGGAGGTTGTTTTGCTGCTTGACGCCATCAAAATTGATGCATTGTCCTTCCGCGCCTATTTTTCTGACGCAGCACCGCCGTGCAGGAGAGGATTCCATGCACCGCCGCCGTACGGCTGAAGAAATCGATGCAGCGCCTGCCTGCAGCCAAAGAAACTGCCACAGCCGGAGTTCAGTGCACCCTGTCTCCGAAGTCCGAGGCCACCGCACTTACTCCGACGCAGGCCCTGCCGTGCAGCTGAAAGAATCGATGCATCATTGGATCGCAGCTGAAGAAATCGACGCAGCGCCTGTTTGCCGCCACCGCATCGACCTCCAGCGCATCTGGATTTCCACACATCACACCTGTGCGCCACGTTTTCCACTGCATCAGCCACAGACCAGAATTGCCCTGGATTTAGATGCATTTCTTCCCCTTACAGTTTGGATTCAATGCAACACTTCTGCGTGCAGCAGAACTGATGCACCACCTCTCCAAGGACTCAGGAACTGGCACATCGCTGTGTTTTCTGACACTTCCCTCCTCTGCGGCTGTTTTTCCTGGTGAATTTTGACACATCTAAAGGTACTTTGTGTAAAACCACGGCATCCTTAGAGTTCTATGGACAGAATTGCTAAAACCTTCTAAAAGTGATATTTTGAGTTGTGTATGTTGAATTTTTTGTCATTTTGGTCTTGTTTGGTTTAGATAAAGATACTTTATTTTTCTAAACTGGTGGGGTGTCCATTTGTAGTTTTTCCACTGTATTACTGTGTGTTATGTATAAATGCTTTACACATTGCCTCTGAGATTAGCCTTACTGCTCATGCCAAGCTACCAAGAAGGTGAGCAGGGGCTATCTGGTTGTGTTAGCCCCATATCCTGACTAAAAGGAAGGTTCCCCACTTGAACAGGGTGCATACCACTGCTAACTAGAGACCCCCATTTCTAACACCTACCAATACATTATTGGAGTAGTAGTGAGGAACACATGAATCAAGAAGTGTCCCAAACATTTTGACTGCATAGGTGAATTGAAGTATATACAGCACGTGACATGTAGACAAACTGTGTGATTCAAATGAACTTTATCAGTTGAATCAATGTGAATCATGACATACATGTAAAAACACTATAGTAATAAACTAATTCTTTTAATGCCACATATACACCTGTGCCACAGGCTGGCGAAACACAACCCATTGAACCTAAAGAGACTCCGGCACAGTCAGGGGAAGAAAACATAGTGACCCCACCACCCACAACACCTGCACCAACAAGACGCCAGCTCACAGTGGCACCACAACCAGTTTTTGAGTCAGATGCAGATGTGAGCCAACCTTACTTGCCCACCACACAAGCTGACAAGACACCCACCCAGAAAACTCTGTCCCCTGCACGGTGCAACAATATTCATGTCAGGAGGTGGAGGGCGAGAGCATGATGTCCATCATAGGAAGGTGAGGGATCCTCTGTCTTCGGTGTCCTGGAGATGGCAAAGGTCAAGATGCAGCGCCTGCAATGCAAACATATGCGATCAATGCATGCACAGTTTGTGTCACTGAATCACAACAATGTGACATCAAAGACAGAATCACACAGTTGAACGCATCAGTGTAGGAAGGACAGAAAGCGGCAGCTGAAAATTTCAGGCAAATGACTAATGCTTTAAAAGAACTTTGCAGCGTAATGCAGCATGAAAATATCACCTACCGCAGGCTCCACCACCAACTACTGAGTCGATTGGATGGGTCCACTAGAGCCATCAACCGCCTAACCAATGCAACAGCTTCGCTGTCAAAACGCGCTGTCGCCATGCAAGTTGAAATGGCCCGTTGTACTGGTAATGTGTGTGGCTAGGGGTCTGGTCCAAGTCACCAACGCAGTGGAGCAGTTGTAGACTGCTACAATTGCTGGTAACAGTGAACAAGTGTGGAGGATATTGAGGAGGCCTCCAGCCTCAGTAGCATCACAGCCCCTGTGGTGGAATGCAGACGGCGCAATTCAAGGCATAGTTCAGCGCCGGGGTAGCCTCACGAAGGGAGAGTACAGAGCCCACTGAACTGCCCAGTGATTTGCGTGGCCTCAAAAAATAATATGGGCTTGAGTCGTGGTATGGCATTTGCTGATTTGACCGAAGGTGAGAGTGGTCATGAGTGACAGATTTGTTTTCACACAAGTTGTGCTTTTTGTCACACTAAACATTTGTTTGGGGCCTGAGTGCATATCTTTACCTGAAGTCAAGGTAATAAAGTTTACACTAGCAGTAAATTCATGTAGTGCATTGTCTCATCATTACTTACATCAAAAATAATTGCTTGTTATTTCTGCATGTCTTTGTCTGCCTTTTGCTCTCCTTGAATCGTCTGCAGGTTGGCGGGGTCGACATGGCTCATCGTCTTCATCTAACTCTGGATCAGACAGGTTTAAGGGTATGCCTCTTGTTGTAGCAATGTTGTGCAACATGGCACATGTAGCCACAATTTTGCAGCTAGTTACAGGACTGATCTGTAGTCCCCCACCACTTTTATGGAGACAGCAGAAGCGACTCTCGAGCAATCCAAAGGTACTCTCAATTATGTTGTGTGTGCTTTTGTGCGTGGCATTGTAACAGTGCTCACTTGGAGTGGATGAATTGAGATATGGGATGAGGATGAATGAGCGCATATCATATGCACTGTCCCCTATAGGGTAAAAGGCAAGAGGTTAATCACTGTAATGTGTCAATGCATCCATAGTGAGTGCTAAAATGTATTACATGGATTTACCAAGTAGGTATCCTTCTCCGAATTCACCACCAAGTAGACGTGTGTAGATTCCAAAGTGGTGGAAAATGAATGAATCATGTGTACTACCTGGGATTCTGGCCACTATATTCGTGCTGATATGTGCAGCACTGCATATCCCTTGTATGTTTAGTGAATGGTAGCACTTCCTATTCCTGAAGATGTACTCATTGACAGAGGAGGGACATATGTCCCATCAAAGCAGCCAATGACGTGCATAAATTGTGCAATCTGGTAGAATTGCCATTTAGTTAGCTGCAAGTCCTGAGGCGTTTTTGGGAATCTGATGTATTGATGGATTTTCTTCCACATTGCATCCAGGAATGTATTGAAAACGCAGCGCACTTTGGGAGACCCTTCCTGCTGCTGCTATTACCCCCTGGTAGCTCCCTGAGGCTAGGAGGTGCAGAGAACATAGGACCTGCACATGCGTGGGAATTGCATTGGTCCTGCGAATGTGACGCTGCAGTTGTGTTTGAAGGTCGACTATTAGGTCCAATATAATGGCAGAATTTAACCTATTCTTGTCATAGATTTCCTCCTCTGCCTGGCCAAACAATGCAATGCGCTTTCCGAAAATGCGCTCTTGTCTCGCCCTCCTTCTCTGCACACAAGCCTGGATCCTCATCCTCCTCACAATGACGTAGAGCTTCGCCATTCTGGAACATGAGGTACTTTGGGCCTGTTTAAATAGATTGCTTGTGGTTACCACCTGATTTGAGTTGGTGGTATTTTGCACATGCAAAATTGCATTTTGTCGACCATTCGCAAATTGTTCTTGCGTATCATTTGCGATTACCTAATTGCGAATTGCATTTTGCGATTCACAATTTGATGACGCAATTTTTAGGATTCGCTATTTTTGTGCTTAACTAAAATTGGTCTGCAAATGCATTCTGTAAGGCCATTTTGCATTCACAAACGGCCACATTTTACGATTTGCACCATTTGTGAATGCAAAATTAGTTGATAAATGTGGCCCTTAGTATGGCTCTTAGTTTTTTAATGCCGGATCTGGATTTTTGTGTACATGTAGGATCATTCCTCAGACCGGCCGTTCAGGCACGACACACAAAGCTTCCTGAATTGAAATGGACCTGACAAAATCATAGCGATGATAGATTGTTTTTAATCCAACTTTTATCATGTTGTCAGATGCAGGAATTCTATCTTGTATTATATTTGTCTATATGTTTTTAATGCGTTTTACTTTTATGGATATTTGATTATCCGAATAAAGATGTTTCTGATCTGATCTGAAGTTGTACATGTCTTTTTAGTGAGAAACTCACAAATTTGTTTTTCACTACTGTGATGCCTACCTCTCCCATGGAACAACATTGATGTACCTTATTACATTCAATAAGTGCTAACTTTTCTTTGGGAAGAGGTAGAAACATCATGTTTGTCTCAAATGAATTATAATTTAAAATCCTCTTTAATGGTATAGTCGGATTTTAAGTCACAATTCTGAAAATGCCACATTTAGAAAGTTGGCATTTTCTGCCCTAACCATTTGGTGCCTGTGTCCTGGGTCACATGACTGTGAATAGAATGGCAGTTGACCTTTGTGTAATTACAAAGGTGTTGCCTCCAGCACACTCACAAAGAACTTGACACCAGGCTTTTGTCACCCTAGACCTCTTGGGGCTTGGGCAGGGGAAGGAAGGACATTTCCAGATGTGTGGGGAAGTCTAGAAGTTGCTCCCTGAAGTTCAGAACTCTTTGTGCTGGACTTTGAGAATGTATCTTTTGTAGTGGGACTAACCTGGTCCCTGTATCTGGCCTGTGCTCCATCGCTGTCGGCCTGAACTTTAGCACGGCCAGATGAGCATGAATGGCACTTCGTGCTCTGAGGCGCTAAATTTACCTAAAAGTTAGAAATTCAATATCCCAGGTTCTACTGTTGGATTTTTGTAGTTCTGGTATAATTTTACTTTACTGTATTTTTTAATTTGGTTTGGTGATTTTTCTTGTGTTTTGTTTTCACTTTCTTACAGTTTGTGTGCTGTATAAATACTTTACACTTTGTGCCTCTAAGTTAAGCCTAACTGCTTTTGTGCCAGGCTACCACTGGGTTAAGCACAGGTTAATTTAGCGACCTTTGGGGTCACTGTTCCCTCTAGAGTACGTGCAAATTTCAAAAACACAAACCCACTGCCTGTAACTGATAAAGAATACGCTTATCGTCTAGGATAAGAGGAGGGACAATTGCAAATTCCTGTCCCCAAAGACCAAAAGACAGTGTGCATGTGGGGAGGAGAACAGCAAGAAAACTAAATAGCTGATGCAAATAAGGCCGGGATAATAGGGTATTTATTCCAACTTTATTTTACCTTTTTCCAAGTAGCAAAATATAAACTATACAGTTAAAAGCATTTCATAAATACTCTAATAAACACAGAAACATGATAACAGATAATTGAATTAATGATACCCAGGCACGACAATCACACTATGAACCCACACATACCCACAGCAGAATCATACTAGCTCACTCACACCCACTCATTGCTCAATGGCGGTCCACTGCATCAAATACGATAATCCCCTGGAATAAATCATAAACACTGTTTCACATACATTTGAACAAAGAGAGTTGTATGAATCTTGCTTTTCATTTAGTAGTCACATTATAAGCTTGTGTGTCAAGATGCCCCACATTGACATATTCTTTTCTGGATACTTTAAATTCCTAAGAGAAAAGGTACAGATAAATATTTATGTCGACAGGAGACATTGTGATCAGTGGACTCCAGCGCCGACGCGCGTTTTGGTGAACGACCCACCAGTGGGTCACACCTTCTTCAGGGCACAAAACAGGATGAACAGGAGGTTAAAGGTGCCTGGGGGACGTGTGTTAATGTCAGTACCTTACGGAATAGATGACTGACTCCCTCTTGGGGATAAAACTTCAAAAGAGCACGGCTCCCTCATGAGCTGAGTTGAAGCTGGTGATTAGATAAACAAATCCATGGAGGGTCTTCCAAGGAACGAAGGGCACAAGACCAAGAATCCTCGAATAAGAGGAGGAGGGGGTCCTAGTGTAAAGGATCCAGAGAGACTGCAGAGGTGAATAAGGATGATTCTCCTAGTCAGTCTGCACACCGAAAAGCTGGGCAGATTCCCATACTTCTCCCGCGAAGAGTACGTGCCTGGGTGGCCGCACACATTGTCATTTATCGCCACGCAGGGGACCCTCCAGAGTGTGCATTACAAAAGGTCCTTCTGCTGATTAGCAGGAGAGCTCTTTATGGGCATCTGAAAATCAACATGCACCAACAAAGACACAGGCACCAGCAATAAAAAGAACACAGGGCAGGGCTGGGGTAACTGGCGCGCTTTAGTTAAAACACAGCTGACTGGACCATATTTGACCCCTTTGGAGGCAAAGTATTGTGGGCTACAACTCTTATAGCATGTGTCCGTTGTGCTACAGATAACACTAGAATTGAATAAGCCGAGCACTGTAAATCGAAAGTATAAACACATTACAAAGAGTGATTTGTTTCTGCATGTTTTTCTGTTTCTACCTTTCTACATTTTACAGTTTACAGACATTCCTTAAATTTTTGTTCTAGACCAGTGTTTCCCAAACCTTGATTTATGGTGATATGTCCAAGCTATAAATAAAGATGCCTTTAAATTCTGTATTTATCTTGTCACATTTGCGCTTCAAAGACATAGGTCAAATGTCTTCTTCTGCTTATGTTCGTTTAGCACAGTTAAATTACGTGTCAATATTTCTGGGGCACAAAGTTTTTTTTTTAAAGAAAGGCTGTAGAATGTCATTTTTTCATAACACACTATAAAATGTGAATACCTGCATATAAACTGTATAAATTCAGCAGTAAAGTATTGTTGTTTGGATATTTGGGTACTACTCTGCAATGTACTGTATTCGAAATATATGCAACCGGTGCTCACCGCAATGTACCACAAAAACTCAAAGTTTGGTTTTTAATAAATTCAGCAGTTAGGGAACCAAAAATGAAGCACATTTCTGTATAATTATGAAGCATGACTGTAACAAAGATTTTAATATGATCAGAACAAATTAAGACCCTTTAACCGGTGATGCACAAATAATAAATATTCACTGAAACCTGTCTGCACACATTATCATTTGTGTGCAATATAGTTTAAAACTGTATGTCTGTGTAAATTTAGTGACCATTTCAATGGAAATATGCGGTCTGTAAATGACAATGCTTTAGTTACATTAAAAAATCACCCGCCTCATGTCCATTAAAGCTGGGTGGGCCACAAACATTTGTCGTACTAAAAAGTGGGTCGTGGTTCTAAAAAGTTTGGGAAGCACAGTGCTAGGCACAAGAGATGGCAGTAAAATTACACCAAAATGTACTATTTCTAAATATCTTGGTCTGGATGTACGAAGCACAGGTCACAAAATAAACTTTGCAACCAGTATTTTTGCAATCAGTGTGGTATTTTGTGTGCCGACCTATGTACTGATAGGTCGGTTCGCAAAATACCATATCGCAGTGGGTCGAAATTCATCCTACCTAATTAATACTAATAATGTAGGTTACAAAATGGGACCCACTATGATTTGCAGCCATCACAAGGATGGTGGCCTGCTGGAGTCAGCAGATCACCATGCATGTGATTTATATGAGCACCAGAAAATGTTATCCTTTTTTAGGTCTTGCCTAAGACAGCGCATGCAAGATCTTTTCTTTTATATACAGTGGGCTTGGAGGGCACACCTGTTATTCACCATTGGTTTGCTTCATTGTCACTCACATTTGCTTGCATCTTATTGGTCAGCTGCCGTAGGTTTTCTTCCTCTTCGTTTTTTTGTCCCTCCCCTGAAGTATTGATGCATTACTTGTATCCTTCCACTGCTCATTTTATTAAGTGCTACTGTTTTTCTATAGGTTTGAGCACTCTACCTGAGTGCTTCTTCTGTCTCCCTCATGTACTTCTCCCCCTTCTGCTGTCTGTGTTGTTGCTTGCCCCATACTGCTGTTGTCCACGTTGTAGCTTGCCGTCTCTCACCTTCCCCCACCTGTATGTATTGTTGCTTGCTACCTCGCACTCTGTGTGCTGTTACTTGCCCCCTCCCATCCTTTTCTTGCTGGCCATGTTGTTGCTTGCTCCCAACTGCTGTACGTGCTCTTGCTCGCCCCGAACCACTGTCTGTGTTCTTACTTGCTCCCTCCCTCTCTCCTCTTGCTGTCATTGTTGCCCCCTCCACCTGCCAAGAGAGAAAAATATGACGCTGCCAGTGCTGGCTGCGTCATAAAACCTTTTTTTTTTTTTTATTAAACTTTCAGCTCTGCACACCTCCTCCCATTTTATCCAGAAATGAAGGAGAGGTTATGATTCAGTTGCACACACCGCTCAGAAAAGTGTGCACACAGACACTGCATTGCAACACAGTGAAAAAAACAAATTAGAGGGAACATTGTTTCCTTAGTGGGACTTCAACCCACCTCAATCAATAACCCCATTTCTTACACAGGACGATAGTGCCCCTATGTTATCATGAAAGTGTTCCCCTTGGTGTGATATATTGTGTATATAATGAAGACTGGGGTGATGCAGTTAAAGGGAATGCAGGACGGCAGGGGGGCATTCCTTTAGTCTTCTTGAAATGGGTGACGGTTCTATTCCCGTTGACCAACTTAAGTGCATGGGCTTTGAAAAAATGCAAATGTCTCCTTGTGGACAAAGTCAGTGCAATATCTGCAAGCTGCTTTTTCTACCTATAGATGTTTAAACCTTGAGCCTATTGCAATGGTCATTGCAAGTACACCTTCCTCCCAAAGTGTTTTTATCTTTGAAAAGTGCGCTGACATCCAATATTAGTAGAGATGTGCTATGTAACAGTGTGAAATAAATAAGTAAATGTTACCTAATCTTAAGCGCCTGCAAAGTAGGCAGCATTTAGGGAGATTTTTGGCCCCTATGTGTATTACAGAAATTGACTTCCTATGTCGAGATTACAGCCACGATATTAATCTGGTCGCTGCTCATTGAAAACAGTGTTTCATTTGCTTCATGGATCGTGAGCATTTGATTCTGTTTTGCCCAGTCTCAGAACCATACAGTTGCTCCCTGTTGCATTTCAGATTAGGTTTAACGTTATCTGCATTGTGCACCATGGAGTGCATGACACTCCACCACAGTTTTTAAAACAAACTAAAAAGCTATATACTCAACAGAGCACCACCATTGGCACCCTTATATTTTCATTGTGAGCTACACTGTCGGAGACAAAAGAATTGCAGCCAAGCTTGTTCTGTTCTTGCTCCAAAACTGGAAACTAATCTCCTGCTGAATGATACCGTGATCTCTAGAGTGCCCCAAATCAGCAAAACTAATAGAACTTTGCTTTTCTCCCACCTTACATGATCCCTGTGATCTTCCTGCATTGAGACAGTCCAGCACCAAGAGGTGGATGAATGCTTTATAAATCATTGTCTCGTATTTATGTAGCTTATTTCTTATGCTAGAGTGGCCCTACAGTGCTGTTACCTTGCCCAAGAACCGTAGGGATGGGAGAACATACACACATGGACATACACATTTAATTAGTTTATTATTAACATGTCTTGAAGTCTGAGTGATGCTGTAGTCAGTGGTCTATACAGGACAATCAATCCCTTTTGAGTATTTCCAAAGTATTTATCCTCTTAGGCTTAGATAAGTAGCTTTGGTACTGTTCTTTTGGTTTGCTGAGCCCGGGTATTACTTTTTTGAATTAATATTGTTTAACTGGCATTTCATTTGATATGTTTGAAAATTGAGGGCCTGATTCACAAAGGGACTTACGACCTGTAAAGTTACGAGTGCAGAATCGCTGCACTCGGGGCAGAGTCTCCACACTTGGGGCGGAATCTTCATATGGCACACTGCAGACAGTGCGCCTAACGGAGATTCCGGCCAGAGTGCGCAGATTCTGCCATGACAGCGGAGACTCGCACTCATAGCTTTACGGGTCGTGAGTTGTTACTCTTTTTTTGTTGTTTTGTAGACTTTTGGGCAACAATTGATTTGGTTGATCGCACTTTCTTCTGGGCAAAGCTGAAAGAATGGAACATACCAACAGAGCTCATGTCGGCAATTCAATTGTTACACTATGAAAATTGAGCATAATTAGAAGTACCCGCTTTGGGAAATTTTCTAAGAAGATTCTGATTCAGAATGGCGTTAAGCCGGGCTGCCTATTGCCTTATAGTTTATTTAGCTTCTTTTTTGCACATTTACCCCCCTCGGTTGCTATGGCTAATTCTTATTCCCCAAAAAGTGGAAGTGAGCATGTGGGTTGCCGCCTCTTTGCAGACGATTTGGGGTTCACGGATCTCAAACCTATCACCTTGCAAAAGAAAATTGACTGATGACAAAAATGTTCCCTGTCTAATACATTACTGATTATTAAAACAAATAATGTGATGATGTGTGGCCTCCCATTCGTGGTTAGATAATAAAAAGTTGGAAATTGTTGATAAATACTGATATTTAGGTATGTCATTCACGAGTACTTTGTCTCATTCGCTGCATTTTAAACAAATGAAATCAAAGGCTTTTGTTGAGCTCACTGGCTTATCTAACTATTGATTTGGTGTGCTATCCAAAAACAAGGACAATTGCGGGAAAATTCACTGCAATGGTTTACATGGGAGTGAAATCCTACTTTTATATAGTAAAATATACTACTCTGCTACTCAAGAGGTTATTGTAAATTGGATGCTGGGTTTACTATTATGTGAAATGGTACATGCAATTAGATTAGAGCTACTGATTTACACTTATCAGCTTCCGGGTGAACACATTTCTTATATAAATGAATGAGTGCTAATACCATAAAACTATCATTACGTTGTTTAGCTGTGATTAGATCATGTTAAAATTAATTACCTAAGTCTTTTACTCTAAGGATAGAAATTTAATTCAAGATGGAAATATTGTTATGAGAAAACTGGTGCTAAATCAATTGTTTATGGCTTAAAGGTTTTTATAGAGTAAAAAGTCAATAGCGCTGATTAGCAAATATTGGGGGTTCAACAAGAATACGGGTTTGTGGGAGACCGGCCGGATGTATAGGCAAGTAGGGTTGATACGTTTTGCAATTGTGTCTTTTTTTCAGATTCAAATGCGATATCAACATGCATAAGTGTAAATGAAAATATTTTCTGGAAACTATGGGAATCCTTTTTCGGATTCTTCTCTTTTTCCCTCTACGTCTTCAGGCGTGGCTGGGCTCCCTGGATTCTCTGCAAAAAAGAAATAAGCGTTAAGTAACTTTGGGTCAAAACAATATTATTCTGTACTAGTGTTTTGGGGGTGTTAGTTGTATAGGAAGTGTTGGTGCCTGTCAAAATCTGCGTGTAATATGCTGATCCGATGATTCATGCGGTGCAAAAGTTAGGGGAAAACCCCCAGATATTGAAGGACCAAAGAGTCCTCCAAGTGAATATGAAGATATCCTATGCACACGCTGTTAGTGTTCAATGAAAGTTCATCATAAGAGTTGGAGCACAAGAGTTAGTAATGTCTCATAAGGTCCTTTCTTTGTCTTTTTATTCAAACAAAAGCGTCCAGCCAACACGTGTTTCGTCGCATGGGGATTACCCCTCGACTTCTTCAGGGCTGTTCAGTTCTCCGTATAATGTAGAGTCATCACTCCGCCGGTTGTAATTCCGACCTGGCTGGTCAATTATTCAAATCCCAATATGTCCAATTAAAAACTCCAAGGGTTGTGTTTGAATCTTAGTATCAAGAGTCGGTTGTCTGTCCCTGTTGTTTGTGCCGATATATAGAAATTAGCGTTTTCAATGAGCCAAAGTAAATGGACGATCTAAAGCGAGTACGCTAAGGTCCAAGATCAGTGCCGGGTGTGCGTTCCGATCCGTGTGCATACAATAATATTCTGTCTCCAACACCTTTGGTGGGTAAGTGGGAAAAAGGGCGTATCTCAGTGAAAGAAAATTAAGAGATACAGTGTGACTGAATTGTCCTTCAATATTCTCTTGATGTGGGTAAATAATAAGTTCTCCTCTTAGTTTCTCCCTTCAGTAGGTGAGAGTTAAGGTGAGTAAGAGATACCCCTAATCCTTGGGAAATTTGGGAATTCTAAACATGAAAGGGTCTTAATCAAATATAAGATTCACACACTTGTCCTAGTCCCCTTTTGTAAAACAAATAATATGGATTCAAATGTCCCAGTGCCTTCTGGGTTTTGTAGTTCTATTATGCATGAGATCTTTTGGTTTGTGAAGTTTTCCTTTTTTTTTTAGGTGGAAAGCATGGGCTAAACCACTTGACCCTTCACCAACACCACCCGTGCCCCGTATTCACTCCCACACCCTCCTCCGTCTTCCCGTCTGGGTAAAACCAACACTGTCGGCCCAGGTACTTATTCGCTACTCTGGAGAGTTGTGGCGGCTGACCAGTGTCCTCCGGGACAATCCCCCACTCCTCCGTACAGGACTCGTCGTCTTCTTCTCCTCTTCGAGGTCCTTCGGGTTTCTCCTGTGCATCAGCTTCTGCGGTGGTGTCCCTTAGAGCCGGGCTCTTCCCAGCAGTAATACAAGTAGTGGAAGTGCCTTCTTCCTCCTTGGCCTCCGTCTCGATTCCACAGGCGTTCGCGTTCTCCTTTCTTCTCTCCTCTTCCGTTGTTCGTGGTTCTGCTTTCACCCCGGCGTCTTCCTCTTATTGGTCAACTCCTCTTGCCTGTTTAAAGGGATAGACCCATTTTACTGCGTGCGTTACCGTGTTGTGAGTTTGAGTAACCTTTCCTTAGTTCTCCTTCCCGGTCCTGCAACGCCGAGAGAGTCCATCGGGAGAACGACAAGGTGAAGGACCAATATGTGAGGACCCCCAGGGATGCAACCACTCACAGGGTTACAATGATGAATGACTGTATTCCCGGATTAGAAATAAACTGTTATGGAGGAGAATGGTGATTCTCCAGTTAGCATACAGAGCGAATCTTGATTTCATTGAAGACAACGGAGGCTAACATTATGCATAAACCTTTTATTTCATAAACCTGCCCCAACATGCAGCCCTTTAAAGAACATTAACACATCATAAACAAACATTCCAAGTTGAAATTTTCAAAAGAATATATAAGTCCATGTCAAATAAACACATTCCTATTTATGAGGCGATGAAACATAAGATGCTCCTTAGGCTTGACAGGAAAAGGTTCTTACTGCAAAGAATTATCTGAAAGAAAGAAAACAAAGTGAAACGAAAGTCTAAATGAAGTAAACAACCATTTCAAACTGTAAAGTAATCAAATTAATTATATAATAACATAAACCAATTCAACAAAATCAAGTTAATACAATTTAAAAATCAACAAATTAGGTGCGGTGGATGGGATAATGTTAGCCTCTGTTGTCTTTAATGAAATCAAGATTCTCTCTGTATGCTAATTGAAGAATCACCATTTCATTACAAGACTGGAAGCTACTATTATGCATGTTTAAAGCTTTCCAGCTCCAGATTGCTCACATGCTCCAATGACTTTAAATACAATTTATAAAAGTGCTAGTATTTGACCAGCCTGCCACCTTTAGAATGTCAGCAAGCGAAACCCCAGCCCAAAAGACTTTATTAGCCATCACTCCTCTAGAGGAGTGAACTCCAAATTTGGCCTCTGACATCACTGCTCTTACCACTGTGAAATTGTAGCTGTTGATACTGCCTTATAGGGTTCCACATAGTAAATTAATAATTGATGTCCCCATCTGCTCTAATTCCTACATTCTTTGCTCATAAGCTCTCATGCAACTCACAACACACAATTTCTTACAGTCCTTGAACAAAGGGTAGCGTGTTTTCAGACATGGCTTTGGTCCTTTTCCAAATATCAAAATGGATTCCATCTGGAGAATAAAATCTATTGAAAAACTCTAAGGCCTTAACGTCTAAAACTCTTCTAAAAGAGATTAGGCATAGCATGGTGGCTAATTTCCACAGAATTTTCCTCAATGAAAGATAGATATTATCTGGCCATGATACAAAAAAAATCATAAAACCAGATTAACATTCTATAAAGAGTCATAGAGAGCCCTAGATGGCTGTTTATGCCTTGGTCCCTTAATCACTCTGCAGACCAAAGGATCACTGCCAATAGCAAAATTGTTCACCAAGGAATGTCCTGCTGAGACACCTGATCTGTAACAGTTAACTGTTCTATAGGACAGACCTGAATCGAACAGCTCATTGAGAAAGTTTGCCAATGACTCATCCAATAAGTTCTTAGCCTCTCCCAAAAGTCCAAAGTATCTACTTGATGCCCTGAAATTCTCCAAACAAGATGGTTCATGTTCCCCCTCTGGCAGTAAAGAGTGCTCCTCTCCTCCCTGTTCTACTAAAAGGCCCAGACTAACTGGTATCAAACGGGGAATTTCTACTGCTACTTCCATTACACCAGGGAACCATACTTGAGAGGTTCAAAACGGAGTTACTAGAATGATGCTGCATCTTTCTCTTTGAACCTTTAACAACTCTCTCTGAATCACAGCAAACCGAGGGAACGCATAACAACTCTCCTCCTCCCAAGTCTGCACAAAATTGTCCACTGCAACCGCTCTGTGGCTGTCACGATTCACTCCCTGTGCTCTCGTGCCCACCACCAGGGGGCCGAATTGTGGGGCTTTCCAGTATTCAAATATGCTTCCAGACCCTCCCCTTCATGTACATACTGACTTCCAGCCATTTAGACACTATTTGGGAATTGACATCCATTCCCAATCCATGCCGGGTTTTGTGGAAGCCATCCTGCTCATGCCTGAAACTCCATTACCCAGAATTCCCTGCTCACTGCTTTGTCTCCACCCCTGCAGGCCAAGGATGGGTGAAGGAATTCAGTTCACCTGTGGCTGGCTGCTGCTAGCCTGCTCACACCTGATGTATGTGATTACTGTGAGCTCTTATAAGCCCCAGCTCCCTTCAGTCCAGTGTTGGTCATTGTAGCTGTTTACCGGTGAGACCGATCCTTGTTTTCAGTGCTCCCTGAGCTTTTGCTATTGTTTCCAGTGTTTCCTGAGCTTTAGTTCTGCCTTTTTCCTGACCTGCTGCTGTTTTCCTTGTTCCTGAATTAGCACTGCTTACAGTGCTACCTTGACCCCTGAGCCTTAGTATTCCTTGTTCCTGAACTGCAGCAGTTTCCCTTCTCCTGAATTAGCACTGCCTGCAGTGCTACCTTGTTTCCTGAGTTCCTGAGCTATAGCTATTCCTTGTACCTGAATTAGCACTGCTTGCAGTGCTACCTTGTTTCCTGAGTTCCTGAGCTATAGCTATTTCTTGTACCTGAATTTAGCACTGCCTGCAGTGCTACCTGGTTTCCTGAGTTCCTGAGCTATGGTTATTAGTTCCTGTTCCTGGGCTTCAGCTATTTCTTGTTCCTGATTTGCAGTGCTCTCTTGACTCCTTGTTTCCTGAGCTGTAGCTATTTCCTGTTTCCTGAACCAGCACTGCCTGCGGAGCTACCTTGACTCCTGAAGCTTTAGTAATTCCCTGTTCCTGAACTAGCACTGCCTTGATTCCTGAGCCTTAGCATTTCCTTGTTCCTGACCTGTAGCAGTTTCCCTTCTCCTGAACTAGCACTACCTGCAGTGCTACTTTGACTCCTGAGCTTTTGCTCAATTCTTGCCCCAGCACTGCCTCCTATGCTACTTTGTTTTCTTGATTCCTGAACCTGCACTATTCTAGTATACACTTGTAGCCTCCCCTTCTGTATATCCTTTTCCAGTCCCTGCCTTTCTTCCCATTTCCTTGGTTCCAGTTCTAGTTTGCTATCTTTCTATTTCTGCTGTCTTGCTTCTGTTGCCTTGTATGTTTGTTACCTGCTTTCTGCCAAGTGTGCCCTGTGATTTCCTTCCTTTCCTGTTAAGCACTCCTCCTTGCTAGCTCCTTGTCTATTGTGCTTGTGTTTAGTTCTACCCCTTTGCTGTTACTGTCTTGCGTGTTCCTGTTTGATCGCCAGGATCCATGGGCACAGCTGACTACCTAGGTGGTGTTTCTTGTTCACTGTGAGTATTGTCTTTGAGTTACTGTTATAACATCAACATAGGTATAAGCTCCACAGACCCTGCCTTTGCATACATATCCTATATGTGGGTATTTCCAGTCAGTATCTGTAACAGCAATTGTGGGTGAGGAACTTACTGAGCTTCAGTCTTACCGTGTGGAGCTCCTGAGTGCTTTACCCCACATTCCCTTTATTGTTAATGTTGTATTATATATATGTCTTGCACGTCCGTCTTGGGAGTAGTTAGTCTGAATGCTAAATTGCCTTGTGAGTGCCCTTCCTTTGAGTCTTAGCCATCTTGTACAGGCTTCCCCTTTGGATCCCTTTTTCTCCTCTGACTCCTTGTGTGATCCTGGGCAGCGCTGTACTACTCTTTCTGTGCACTGTACGTTTTCTACCCAGTCCCCAGTCCTTGCTCAAGTCCCTGACTGTGTTCCCGACATAGTCCCGGACAGTCCCTGACAGTGGCCCAGTCTCCAACTGTAATACCGCTTTACCTGAAATGTCAATTTGCTGGCAAACAGAGGTACTTGAGAGGGACCCCACAAAGTCCTAAATCTTTTCAAAAACCACTGAATTCAGCTTCTAGGCACTTGAATCCTTCAAGTTCCTCAAGTTCCAATCTGTCCTCTGGTTCTGCCGACCTGGGATAAATTCTACTTTTAAAATAATTTTTTGTTCCCATCAAAAATACCAGATTTTCCTGGCTAGATCTGCTAGTTGATTTGATCGTGCTCCCCCTAAACGATTGATGTATGGTACAGCTGTAAAGTTGTCCAAACGAATCAAAATTCTGTTTCTTTGCTAGGATAGTCTTGAAACTCATCAAAGCATTGAGACCTGCTAGCATCTCTATACAATTTATATGTAAATACTGTACCTTCCTGGAGCATCTCTCTCCAGTTTCTATATCCCTAAAACGTGCCCCCCCCCACCAAGGTTGCTGGCATTTGATTCTGCAATAAATTCTGTATGGTTTCCGAATATTTCTTAGCCATTCCAGTTCTCTAGAATGTTCATCTACCACTCTAGATCCTCTCAAGCTTCCTGGGACAAGTGAATTACATCTGCATACCACAGACCCTTCCTCAAACCCAAGGATTTTAGTCTTTAGAGAGCCTTAATTGAAGTAGAGTTTTTGGAGAAACTGCCTTAATGGAGGACGATAAAAGTTCAACAACGTTTGTCAGATCCTGCAAGGTCACTATTTCCTTTGCTAAGACATGAACTACTTCCTCCTTTATTTTTGTCAATTTCTTCTGAGGGAAACATAACTGGACCAGATTTGTAACTACCTGAAAACCCCAAAATAGATTTCTCGATGTTGATGATGAACCCTAAGGCCTCTACGAGATCCCTTGCCCACCTCATCTGTTCCAACAACTCCTTTTAATCCTGAGACATCACCAATATTTTGTCTACGTAGGTTATTAAACACACTCCTTTCTGTCTCAAGAAAGCTACCGCAGGGCGCAGTATTTCGGTGAAATGCCAAGGAGCTGACAGCAGTCCAAAGGGAAGACAGGAAAACGGATACGAAATACCTCTCTATCTGAACCGTAAGTATTTCTATGAACTTGCATCCTTAGGGACAGTGAAATAAGCGTCTTTCAGGTCTAGCTTCACCAGCCAGTCTTTCTGTAGTAAAATGTCTCATAAAGGTGAATTCCCTCATCTTGAAGTGCCTGTACAGTAAAAATGTGTTTAAATCCTTCAAGTTTATTACAGGTTGCCAACCTTTTTCTTTTTTCTTGACCAGGAAAACAGCGCTTACAAAACCCTTTTCCAAATCCATAACTATGGCAATTGACCCTTTGTGTATCATTTGGGTAGCTTCCACATCTACCAATACCATCTGATGTTTGTCGAAAGGTAACTCCATTGGCTGAATCCTTTGGTAGCGAATTTCCCAAAACTCTATCTAGAAACCTCTTACAGTTTGTAAAACCCATGAGTCGTTCATTATGATTGACAAATAGTAGAGGAAAAAACGTAACCTTCCCCCTACCTTTGTTTGGGAAGAACCAATCAAATGATTGACGCGTACTTTGATCTCCTGAGCATTGAAATCTACCTCTGTTCCCACGGGAACAAGGGGTTCATCCTCTGTGCGGGAAGAAACCCATGTTGGAACAGAAGTTACTTGCATAGCACCGCAGCTCTTGACAGTAGAACTGGGGCCTTTGCGACCCTCGACTGACAGCCAGTCCCCTCCTGTCAGCGCTTCCAAAAACTCTTGTGTCAAACATGCGTCACATACTGGATTAGACTCTCCTAAATTCAGTAAACGTGGACACGTACTTGCCCAGGGATTTTATTAAACATTCGCCAAAGAGCAACCCATTCGGGTCACCTGGGGCTTCTTTGTTGGCTAGATCACCCAGTTTAGGAATCATCCTCATGAGGATGGCCTTTCTCCTCTCTGCTATTAGCCTGGCATTGACATTTCCAAGCAGGCATAAGGCCCATTGGCTCCAACCTCTCAGCAGTTCCACGTCTACGGGCATATCTTTGTAAGTTGCCTCTTCTGCCATGTCTACAATCCTGGACAACGGACCCATAACATCCAATAACTTGCCCTGGCCCTGCTTAAGGCAGCGCTCCTGGCCTTTTCTTGGGTCCTTTCTACTGTGAGTGCCTTCCGGGAACTCCAGTGTCTGCGTCCGCTGTGTGAACTACCCCTGGATGGCATTCAGCAGTGCAGTCTGGCCAATAGAGATCTGTCTCAGGAGGTCAATAGCCTCCTCACTCAGGGCAGCTGGGGGCACGGGCTGAGGTACCTGGGACTTGGGAGACAGTTCCCCTCTTAGGGAAGCGGGCCTGGGCAACTGGGTGGGGAGCAGCAGGGAGGGTGGAGATGGAAGGGGGGTGGCGGACAATGATGACATCACACCAGAATCGGGTGGGTCCACCTCCACCAAGGAGTGGCCACTGGAGTCTGACTCTGTGGATGAGGTAGTTAAGTCTGGATCCTCAGTGGCTCTCCTCTCGCTCTCTATCAGTGTCCCGACCGGACCCACTTTGACCAGCAGCTTCCCCAACAACGTGGGCCCTGTCTCCTCTGCTCGCCTGGCTAGATGCTGAAATGACATGAGTTTGGTTAATTCCAACTCCGTAGACACACAGGAGGACCAGCTCATTACACATCACACAGCATATGTGCATGTATCACACCACCTACTAGGATGGCTACATTTTCACACCACCTACTAGAATGGCTAAATCGTCAACAACATTAGCTTTAGCACATGCATGAATGCAACATGAGTTCTCAACAGTTGCACACAATGATGTCTGTACCACAAGTCTGCCACAATTACATGAGTTATCTTGTCTCCACTCCATCTTCATGTATGTAGCAGGATATAACATCATCCTGTACACTTAGGGCTTTTTGACATACAACAGTGACCAGGTGACATCAACTAGCATGACTATAATTAGTGCATCCCTACCCATTCCACAGAAGGCCCTGCTACAGCAACTAGTCATGCTCCTAAACCCACCTCATGATGAACTGATGGACACCTAAAACAGCTATCTTCCTGCAATATCTGTAGTACCAAGACGAACACTGTTCACATGACCCAACTAAAACTTCTTCTCATGACCTCTGTCACTACACTCCCCACAAAGGTGAAACTGCGTACCTTTGCTATGTATCACATGTGTCACACAAAATTAGAATGGATACATTGTGACTGAAAGTTGGGTGAGATGTCCTCATATATACACATGACATGAGACCACCTAGGACTAGAGATATACCCACTCCTGATTGGTGTACTCACCACTACCAATCTCCCATAGCATACTGTGAAGCCATTGCAACAGGTTAAGTTAATGAGACTCAGGGAATCTCCTGTCCATGAAGAGAAGGTTAAACTTGTAGACAATATGGAAGGTACATCACAGCACCTCGACTACTCTAACATACACATATACCAATGTTTTACTGAGTGTACACACTCGCATATGACTCCAACATGTCGGCATTACACTACCTGCTGCATGTCAGCAGCCACTTACTGAATCTCCACTATTCCACAGGTGCATGTCACCTAATTGTATACTCACACCTCAACGGAATGGAACACCACACTGTGAGACAGTACTGCAAGTACTCCGACCTTTTAGGTCATTGCCTCATCATTTGGAACTGAGTTATTACAATGAACAATGTATTTGGATATGTGTGACCCACTCACCCATGTCGACACACCCCTGTCTGTGATTAGACATTACATGTATGCACATCACCATTCACAAAGGTCTGGCACACATTGGGCAACACATACAATTGTGATGGACACAGACTTCAAACTATGTAGACCCATAGATATTATAGAAAACAATTGTACATATGATAGTACAACACGCATATGTTACTCATGCCAACCAGAGCTACACATGCAATTACTCTTCAATTGTGATTGTCATCAGTCAACCTCCATATTGCTGTGGTCGCTGTTGCTTGTAACAATGAATCAATGGTTAGGCATGATTTAGGTTAGGCAGCACAATACTCACCCCCTCCTAGCTGGTGTTGGGCCCTCAACTGCCCATCAAGCTCCTGGTAGGCCACCACCAGGATGCAGGCCATTAGTGGACTCAGTGTACGGCGCACGCCCCTACCACGTGAGATGGACTTCCCCAGCTGGATCTCCATGATCTTCCAGGTCCAGCGTCCCAGGTCCTTCCACCTCTTCCTGGAGTGGACGCTGCCCTGGCAATAGACCCCAGGGACCGCACTTTCTGGGTGATGGCTTTCCACATTCCCTGCTTCTGATGGGCATTCACCTGTATGAATGCAATAGATGAAAAGACTGAGTGGACATGCAAGACTAGAGTCATCTATCTGGCTAATCAAGAAGTTGTAGACACCTAGCATGACCATAAATAAATTGTCATCACCCCAAATGAGTAGACTCCCATGATAAACATACATACAGAAATGATACCACAATACTCTATTCATCTGATGACTACACCCAACTCTGGTCAGATCCTCTACTGGCTATGCCAGCCTACTTACATCATGTAGCCCAGGGCCATGACACATGTACCATGAATTAAGTCAAGATGTACCATAACACACCCTTGTGAGTACATGACAGCTAAAGTATGTGTGCATGACAGTTTAGAAATGTCCACATCCCAGACGTTTAACTCTATCCATGCTGTTCAAAACATAACTGTTTCCTCTAAATGTAATACATCCCAAAACATAGCTCTACATGCAAGATTTGCCAAGTGTCACACTGTGCTCACATTCTGGAAATTAGTGGTCATGTGGACAACTCAATGTAAAATAGTACTATGTCTGATTGAGTTTTTGGGCGATGTCCTGCCAGCAGAGGGTACCCATTTGGCCATTTGTGGCACTATCACAGGGATGACATCAAGATACCATTGTACATACTGTCTAGCTGCTTCATGTGAAACACCTGATGATGCAATGATGGACTTCACTGCTGTACTCACCAACTATCTGCACAGTACACGTGTCAATAATACTATATGCTTGCACAATTCAATGTCTACTCATGGGGCAGTTACAACACACTTGTGGTAGTGGGAGGCATTTCCTAAGGCAGTGAAACACATTGACAATGTGGGTAAATGGCAACTAGACTCAGGTCTGTGGGTCTTGCCAGGTACAATACTATAAGTAGCATATGTAAGATGTAGTAGGCCAACTAATTATTCAGAAATACTAATTTAAGCACTATCTAAGGTTCTGCAGGTCTACAGGGAGAGGACACTCGGCTGCAGTACTATGTCACATATACCATAGTTACAACCTGGGGCAGAGTGGGTTATAATCATTGCCGGGGTTTGCTCTCTACAGATTTATAACAGTGATCTCACATTACCATCACATTCCCAAGTTTAACATGGGTAAGTGTACATCTGTTGGCCATCCAAAACAGGACATGCCCGTTATATTGCTCTCTGAACGGGTTTGTGACGTATCCTTCATTCCCAGCCAAGAGGCTGGGGAGGACTGATGTGTGCTGGGAGATTTGGGATACTATACACATATCTGAGATTAACCACTTCTGCACCTTACATTTTAAATACACAAGTCATGCCCCAAACATATTCATTCATTTGTAGATTGAACAAGATCTACATGTGAAACCCACAATAGATAACATTACACTTTAGCATGCAGTTATATGTGCACAGCACAAGGGCAAGATATAGGGCTAATCCCACATCACTATGGAGTGTTTTGTCGACATAGTACAGAGCACAAGTGTTCCATCACATGATTGACCTAAGTATGGACAACACATCCTAAGAAATGTGTCTGTGATTTCGTTCTGGGGCTCAGAAGAACATAGTAGCCTAGGGACATAGTAAGGATGTGCTTTCATATTTCTACCTTTTCTTGTGAGCC
Organism: Calotriton arnoldi; assembly: GCA_963921515.1. Lineage (NCBI taxonomy): Eukaryota > Metazoa > Chordata > Amphibia > Caudata > Salamandridae > Calotriton > Calotriton arnoldi. The sequence goes on from CAWUFW010012025.1 coordinate 296,259, forward strand.
ATAGAGCTGGCCATACAGGGGAAGGACCTCTACAACCAGTGTCTCCAGCTCATCTGGTGTGAAGACAGGGGCCCTCTCACCTGCTTGGCCTGCCATGGTTGCTCCCAAAGGTGGCACACAGCAGCTGACATAGAGGAGGTGTTGAGTCCCACAGTGTCAGTAGGCAAGTGAGTTTGTTTTCATTTGAGGCATACCTATCAGCACCGGTTCCACCGCTAAGGTGGAGGAGCGTCGCCCCACTGCTCTGCGAGCAGTTTAAAAAGGAAACATTCAATTATAATAACACAATGTTATTATCATTTTTATTTTTCCGTTCCTGCTGATGTGCGGGAGGGGCTGGGTTGACCAGAGCAGGGGCCACGGGGAGGAGTGTTAATCACACTCTAAGTACACATGGCAGCTGTCTTGGGTCATCCAAACAGTCATGCCCACTTTGCATGTTCTCCACTGGCTGTAATGCACAGCCTGGGTGGAGAACATGCACAACTTCCCATCCCATGTCTGAGCGCCGAAACACGGCGCTCAGGCCAATCACAACGCTGCTGTAACGCAGCATTGTGATTGGCTAGGGGAGTCTGGGAGCCTATGTGCTTCCTGCTCCTGGAGTCGACCGAAGAGTCTGAGAGGCAGCGGCTGGCCTGCAGGTAAGTGTTTATTTACCCTTTACCCACCCCCCCTGCCTTACCTTGCCACCCCCGTTAAGTAGCGGCCGCCACTGGTACTGGTACACAGTCATGAGCGTAGACTCACTCAGCCGTTGGGCTTCGGTGTTCACATTCCCCAACTGTAGCCTATGGCTGTGACCACCGTGGAGTGAACCGCCCAAAGAGTGGTCTTGATCGCTGCAGAGGAACGTTTCATTTGTCCCATATGCGAGGTCAGGATTCCACCATTTTAGCAGTTGTACAGACAGTATTGGTGATGGCATGTTGCCAGTTGCTGAGGCTGTATTTGTGACGGCTAACAGCGTCACCACCACCACAAATGTTGTTAAACATGTTTACTTTACAAATACTCCATTCCCATGTCATGTTCAGTACAAACATTCATATGTGTAGTACATTATTGTGCACACGGTTAATATGTGTGCAGCGCACTGTACACCGCATTCGGCGTTGATACATGTTATGCTACCCTCACTTTAGTGGCAATGCAAAATCTTAGATTTGATGGTGCACAGACCTGTGACGGCCAGCTTGGGGATAACAGGTGGATGTTCAAGATCTGCCAATGATGGTGTATAATGTGGACTGCTTCATGAAGCATTGCTGTTCAGACACATGACTTTAGCCTTATTCTTCACATATGTTTCTCTGTACACTGTGACCAATATAAATGTATGTGTTACTCCTCACATAGGTACCCTGGGAGAGGGAGGAGATGGCAGCCTCCATGTCTACCGCCTATTTCCAGACCTACACACCATGGAAGAGTGACATATCATCCAGAGGTTCCGTTTGAATCTGCAAACTATCCTGAATCTATGTCAACAGTTGGAGCCTGACCTCCTACCTCACCCTAATAATCCTACATCAGTACCACCACTAGTTAAACTCATGTCAGTTTTGCATTTTTTGGCCACATGCTCTTTTCAATTCAGTGTTGCTATTTAAGGTGGAATGCCACAACCTATATTCAGCCGGGTCCTCACTGAGGTGATAGCAGCACTTTTGAGACACGTGCGTAGCTACCAGTTCCCCAGACATCAGGATTTAACCACTGTGAAGGTGGATTTCTATGGATTTGGTCACATCCCACATGTAATTGGATCTATTGATTGCACCCATATTGCCTTAGTACCACCACACAATAGGGAGCAAGTCTGCCGCAATAGGAAGCACTGCAATTCTATCAACGTGCAAGTTGTCCGCTTACCGGATTTGTACACCTCAAACCTCTGTGCCCGGTTTCCAGGATCTGCACATGATTCCTTCATATTGCAGGATAGCACGATACCCCAGCTGATGTCACAACTACTACCAGAGAGGGCCTGACTTGTAGGTAAGTGTGATAGGTCCTAACTTTCTGTGGGAAATGTCGGGTAGTATGATCTGAAAGTGTGTAACTAAATGTAGCCCTTCTGTCTATCTTCCATCTAGAAGACACAGCGTATCCCAACCGGCTATGGTTGTTGGCACCGCTGAGGAATCCTACAATGCCAGTCAATGAGGCTTCAATGAGGCCCATGGAAGAACACAGCGGCTATTGGAGTGGGCTTTTGGGCTCCTCAAAGCCAAATTCAGATGTCTGGACTAGACTGGGGAGCCCTCCTCTACTCACCCTGGAAGGTGTATAAGATCACTGTGGCCTGCTGCATATTCCACAACATTGCCCTGCCTCAGAACATCCCTTTTATCGCAGAGGATGCAGGCCATGATGACCCACCGGGTGGGGACGCCAGAAATGCCAAATGAAGATGATGATAGTGGTGAAGATGAAGGAGCTGACTTGTGCCAGGATCTTATCCAGAACGTCTTCTCCTGAGTGTAAGTATGGTGTGAGATATGATGACTTTGAACATTCTTGCAAATGTTGTGATAATGTTGTGAGGAGGATGTTAATGCTGCATACTAGTAATATATGGCTCTGGAAAGATCTGGAGATATCTGTTGGATTTGTAATTGTAGCTTTGTTCACCTGTAAATGTTGTTTTAGACTGTGTTCTATGGAAGTTGACAATGTGATGTGTGCCATATGTATATTTTCTTATCTGATCTCTCTGTGTTGGTCTGTTTTAGGTACCTTCTCCATGTCATCTTTATTTGGACATTTCCGAGTTGTGACATTAGCAGGTATATGATGCTGTTCAGACGTCTAAAGTGGACATGGAATCTTCATGAGAATCTGTGTCACAGTTTGGGTGTACAAAGCTAATACCAAGACAGCTTGCATAGCGCTAGGATGAAAGTTACCTGGCTTCCAATGGACTTATTCCTTGAGGTGCTTTGGTCCTAATGCAATATGTGTGCCATCATTATAATGTTGAGAGATTCCACAAGTGATTATGTGATCACTGACACAGTATAACTGAAACACGTCTTATTTGCAATGTGTCTGACATCATGTCAGACTATGTATTGAACTATGGAATAAAGATGTTGTAAGCCCAGACACTTGTATGTGTTGTTGTGACATGGTAGTGATCCTGATTTATACATTTGTTACAGACAACACATCCATGCTTCCATAAGTCCCTAATTTTGACATTGCAAAGTTCATATGGTAGTACATTCACAATATTATATGTGCAAATTACAACAGGAGACAATGCTTTGGTGCCCTGTGTTTTTATTTGAGTGAACAAGCCCAAGAAATTAAGTAAACAAATACATTGTGACAACAAAATTGTTAAGTCTTCAGTCAGGGTGGATGAAATCATTGTAGTAGAGTCTATTTGTTCTGGAGTCCAAAGTCCAACATACTCCTCCCATCAGATATGGAAAAGTAGACCGGATTAGTCAACAAAGTGAATGTGTAGCACACACAGCCTGGGTGTTCGTTTCCTGAGTGGGCTCCCTCTGGGGGCGCACATTTACCCTCCCACAATGCCTACTCCACCGGCTATGTGCCGTTGGCACAGACTGCACCCGACCACTGAGACCTGGTTCCTCGTGACTGGTGTGGTGCTAGCCGAATGAGAAACCAGGACTAGGGGGGCACAGGATGGAAGACACTGTGCTAGGTGGAGAGGTGGAGGGGCAGCGGTTGGCGGTGTTGTCGTAGCTGTGGTGGGAGGTGTGGTTGTGGGCTTAGTGAGTCCCACTGTTGGCGTCTGCCCAGGCTGACCAGATGGGCCAGGACCGTCATCCACGTCTTCAGGAGCGTTGTCAACACCGAGAGCTTCTTGCTGGGGAGAAGAGAAACTGCGTTGGGTTTCCAACCGCCGTTCTGGTGCAGTGGTGAATCGACCTGTTGAGAAATAAAGAACATTGTTAAAGGAGGAAGTGAGGTATCTACATCGTTTGTGTCAAGGTTAATGGGTACCTAGAATGGAACAAAATAGTTGGAGATTAGTATTGTCAGCTATTAGCATGGAGTTGAAGTTGGTTATTAGACATTTGTAGACATTAAATTGGCATATTAGATTTCATCAGCTCATTAGATGTGAAGCTATGTGGCATTTTGGCTTTAGGGATAGACATGACAACTCTAAAACTCAGCTACCAACACAGTGTAGTCATACCATGTCTTTTTGTCCTTTCCAATGCTTATTTGTGTCTAATTCAGGCAAACACCCAGCTTTTTTGTATATGTAGCATTGCTCATCATGTGAGAAGTGCACAGTCAAGGGGTCACCTGGCAGTACTATTGAGCTACGTTTCCTTCATAGCTGACATATATTAGGGGTACACTGTTGTTATGGTGTCACTCATGCCATCAATAGTTTCAGTGTATGGGTCCAGGACACCATCAAGCCAAGTATTCAGATGTATATTTGAGTTGCACATTTCATAACTAGTGTGGATCAGTGGTAAGATGAACGACAAGTGAGAAGGGGCTAAAGGAGTGTAGCATCATGGTTAGAGTTGGAGTGACAAGGCCTCATGGTAGTTGTACACAGTTGAATCTCACTTTAGCAACACTTGAGGAAAGGTAAACTGCATGACTTGTGTAGCTCAGTAGTAAGATGGCCGACAAGTGCGATGGGGCAACATCAGTCTAGCATCTTGTTTTGAGTTGGAGTGACAATTTTTCATGGTAGTAGTGGTAGCCTTTCAATCTCAACTTAGCAACACTTAAGAAAAGGTAAGCTGCTTGACTTGTGTAGCTCAGTAGTAAGATGGCCGACAAGTGAGAAGGGGCAACAGCAGTCTTGGTTAGAGTTGGAATGACAAGGCCTCATGGAAGTTGTAGACAGTTGAATCTCATTTTAGCTACACTTGAGGAAAGGTAAGCTGCATGACTAGTGTAGCTCAGTAGTAAGATGGCCGACAAGTGAGAAGGGGGCAACAGTAGTCTAGCATCTTGGTTAGAGTTGGAGTGACACAGCATCATGGTAGTAATGGTAGCTTTTCAATCTCTACTTGGTAGTTGTAGACAGTTGAATATCACTTTAGCAACACGTGATGCATGGTTATTGTACCCTTGCTGTAGGCAATGTGCATTTGTGATGGACCCTACATTTATATATTGACACATATAATGGGTCCTGGTGTGATATTTTGTTGGTAATGCACTTACAGACAGCATTGTAACATGTGGCATGTCATGGATTTCGAAACGTGCTCTTATTTGCATCAATATACATTGCCTCAGACCCACCAACGTCACTGATACTTTGAGTATTGCATGTTAGGAAAGTGGATAGAGAACTAATTAGCAAAAGCATAGTTGAAAGCAAACAGAACATTGTTATATTGTGACAGTTGTTGAAGTGTAACTTACCAGAGTCCACTCCCCCCTCTATTGCTGACCAAGCTTCATTATGCAGGATGGCTAACACCTTCTCCCAGCATAAGAGTTGTAACGGTGCGCTGGGAGGTCCACCGCCAGTCCTCGGGATCTCCAGGTGGTGGCTGTTGTACTTGGTGCATACCCTCAGCCAGAGGTCATTCCACCTCTTCCTAATGTCGCCCGGTGTGTGCAGGGTGGTACCAACAGCATTTACTTTGTTGACTATCCTGTCCCACATTTCATTTTTCCTACTGAGAGGAGTATGCTGGACTTGGGTTTCAAAAATGTGTGGCTCTACTCTAATGATTTTATCCACCATGACTGACAACTCTTGGTTAGGGAAGTGAGGTTATTTTCCCAGGCATGGTGAAAAAGAAAAATGAGAGTCAGTATAAGTATGAAATAATAGGAATAGAGTAAAAAAGGTGCAAAAACTGAAATTTGAAGGTGCTTGCGAGCGCTAACTGGTAAGATGGGAAAAGGGGAGCCTTGACAGAAAATGCTGGAGACGCTAGTGGCTGTCTTCTGGGCTACAGTTTGGGGCGCAAAGGATTGTGGTGAAGGATGGGGTGTGTTTTATAGTGTAATGTGTGTGTGTGTTCATGTGGCAAAGTACATCAGGTTTGTGGTGTTTTGAACCATTCAATGGTAACTGTTGTGTAGTTTTCTTTGGTGCGTACCACAGCAGTTGACCACCATTGGGTAACCGCTGCAGTTGTCCACCGTTGGGTAACCGCTGTTTGTTGTGGACAGCTGGGAGACCGCTAGCACAACTGTGTAGTCGTAATACGCTCTGCAGGTGGACCACGAACCTGACGGTCTCAGCAACACGTGCCGCCATGGTTGCAGACCACTGCGGTCCCTCCGAGTTGACAGCCTGGCTGGCGTTTCTGACAATACAACTAGTTATACAGCGGGCAAGGGAGCGCTGGCGCAGCGGTGGCGTTGATGATGCGGACGCGGTTCTATGGCGGTCGGACCACCAAACTCGAATTCAGCCCCTTCGATGTGGTTGAAAATTAAAAGAACCACACAAAAGGCAAAATAATCAGTTCATGAGTATTATGAGCTTTTTTGCAGGTGTTTCAGCAGCACAGTGGAAGAGAAATACCCTGAATAAAAGGACATGAGGAATTTTGTATCTCAGTTTGTTTTGGAATTAAGACCAGAGATCAGTTCCCATATATTGCAAAGTGTAATCTGTTGGCAAAATAAGTCAATGGATGGGATTCTGTGATATGCAAAGTATTGCAGTGAATAATTAGAAATGAAGCAGAAAAAGATTACAAAGATATTTATGTTCGCTCAATTGAAATTGGCTCAAAATGTTTTCCAGAATTCTTCTTTTGCAGGAAATCCAGGAGACATACAAGATGTAATTGTTCCACAGACTGGGTTCCAGGGAAATAGAGGTGTACCTATTGATAGGTTTAGGAACGGAGGTTTCAGCATTAAAGAAAATTACTCCTGGTCACATTTGTCACACGGTTGGACATTGGCAAAGGGGAGTGTAGGTTTTATCCTGATAATGCAAACGGAAATGTGCCTATGCAGAGGGGAGTTCAAATGCAAAATATATCAATACAGCAAATGCAGATGCCAATGCAAAAACAAGTCCGAAAATGCAGGTCCCACAGACTCAAATGGTCCCACAAAATATGGGAAACCTGAAATTCAATGTGAACCAGATGGCAAAAGTTAACACACATTCTTTTCAGAATATAAATCAAAATACATTTCAACAGTTCCCTAACGCAGATCAGAATGCCGTTACGCAATTACCCGAGAGAGGAGGAAGATATTGTGCTTGGCGCAGATTTAGGGGGTAGACCTGAGTGGTCCATTTGTAGATCGTGAAGTAAATAGCCTTCATCATCGGGCTCACCCCAACTCCTAAAGGTCGGGGTGGTCTCAACCATCTTTCAGGGAGCACTTATGAAAATTTTGTGTATGGGGTGTAAAGTTTAAAGATAAAATTCATCTCCCACTCCTGAAGTATCCTTTATTCGTGGAGTGGGAGGGAAGGTTAAAAAATACTATAGTAGGGTGGGAGGATGTAATGGTCCTATGACCCTAAGCTAGATACCAACATGTTTCACCCCTTTCTTTTGGCCTATTGATGGTCCTGGGCTTTCATCAGGGTGGGATGCGAAGAAGTCACTTCCCCCAAAGAAGTGAGTGCAAAGTGGGATGTCTGCTATGTACATTCCAGATAGAGATGGCGTGTACCGTGACATAATGTCCACCGGGACTATAATACTCTGACCTCTCTGAACCGAGCCTCATTCTTCCATATTTCTTATCCAGTGGGCTTATGATATATATTTTATGTATGCACATCACTTGGTTCCAAGTGTGCCACGTAACGGTTTTCCCATATAAAAGTACCCAAGTATAGCCTGACGAGTCCGCCGCCCTCTTAAACAATTTTCCTCCATTTGTGCATCAGCCTTCACGGTGGGATTCCGCACTCACATGAAATCCCCCTACTTACGCTGAATCACTTTCATGTGATGTATGCCCGACACTTCTGCTACCACATGATATCAGCACGTGGTTTTGTCTCGTGGCACGCGAGCTTGTCCTCCCGCACTACATGATAATGAACACATCTGTTGTTTTGACTGACATTCACAACTCCCGAGGACACATGAGATCAGTCACGTTCCTGCTGACACTAAGCCGAGCCCCCACAGCACATCCAATAACAGCGCAGCTCCTGAGAATGGACAGGGTGGGGCTAGCAGCCCCCATGGCTCTTTCGCACCTGCGAAGAGGGTATTTAAACTATGCAACCGCACTTGCATACAGGACAAGCAGGGGAGCAGAGCACACAGTAGGTCTCATACAGGGATGGACCTTTGACGAAGTAAGTGCCTAATTCTTTTTCAGCAAGGCGTCTGGCATACAAATACGTCTCACATGAGATTACCACTTGCTGTCTCCAAGGGCATTAGTCTTACAATACCTCGACATTATGTTTTTCACTAAAACTAAAGTGTGTGACAACAAGGCCTCCCCCTCATGCCCCTGTTGGGAGCTGACGCCCTGTTAAGTTTGGGGTGAGTGCCATCAACCGCCTATGAATGTATATAACACTAGGACTTTTATGTATATGTGACAATGTGTAGCAACACTAATTGCGAATGGCATGTGTGAATGAAATAATGCATGTATGTTCATCCCATAGTGCATATGGTTTTTGAGCAATCGTGGTTGAGTTTTACTGGTATGAACTCCTTTATGACCACCCGATCAGAGCACTGTCCTTTTCTGGTGTACCCTACACAATACCAGGCACCTCCACGGTATCTTCTTAAGGGGGACAACACTATGAAGCTTCACAGAAGCAGCATGCCTCCTTCTGGCTTTACAATACATATGTTACAAATTATGTTTTATATGTGTGTTTGTCCTTTTGCTCATTTTCTTTTTCAAGTAATTCCTCTTAGAAAACAGTGGCAAGTATTAGACTTGTTCTAAAAAAAATCCTGCAGTCTGACAAATGTAATTTGCATGCCCACTCTGCACTCACGTCTTTGGGGGGTAGTGACTTCTTCGCATCCCACCCCAACGAAAGCCCAGGACCATCAATAGGCCAATACAAAGGGCTGAAACATTTTGGCTAGCTTAGTCGTAGGACCATTACATCCTCCCACCCTACTATATTATTTTTTAGCCTTCCCTCTCACTCCACTAATAAAGGATACTTCAGGAGTGGGAGAGGAATTTTATCTTTAAACGTTATGCCCCCATACACAAAATCTTCATAAGTGCTCCCTGAAAGATGGTTGAGCCCACCCCGACCTTTAGGAGTTGGGGTGAGTCCGATGATGAAGCATGTCAATATTAGAGTGAGTGAGGCTATAATAAGAAAAGGGTCTCTTTCCCTTCCCACCCCGAACAGGGGGGATAGAAGACTAGCATCATAAGTCTTTATACAGAGTCATCTCAGAAAGGAACACCCCCTTCCTCTACCTCTCTCTCTCCCCCTTCTCTCCAAAATGAACCATTCTGGTTCCAGAAGGGATACTTAGTTGTTGTTCGGATAATTCATAGCGAGGACATATCCCTTCCTACCTCTTTGGTGAGGACCTCTCCACCCTGCTAGCTCCCCCCAGGGCCCCTAACCTTGTGAAATAGAATTAAATAGCCACCCCATATCATTTCTGATAGATGCTGGTGCTACCAGATCTACTGTTAGAACTGTGAACGTCCCAGACCTACCCCTCTTGAGAAAAAAGATCCAAGTTGTAGGAGTTTCAAATAAACAGATTGCCAATCCAATTTCAGAGAAGGTCCATGTAAAAATAGGCGACTCTTTTGAGAAATGTAATCAATTTGTTGTTAGTGACACAAGTCCTGTAAACTTTTTAGGGAGAGATTTGTTGTGCAAGTTAAATTGTACAATCTATTGCACAAGTCTCGTTTCAGACTCATGATGATGATGTAGAATTTAAAATAGTTCAACAAAAGACAACTGTATGTTTATTTCCATTAATGACAATTAAAGACTTGCATGCTGATTTAGGAGAAACTCTGAACCCAGAAACGATCCTGTATCACAGGAAAAGACACTGGACTGATTAAAGAAGTGGAACCAGTCCACATTACCATAAAGGCAAATGCTGTGTTTCAAAGAACAACACTGTATCATCTGTCCCCAGAAAGAATTGCAGGAATTACGCCTGTAATAGAAGATATGATACAGAAAGGAATTTTGTTGGAGCTATTTGGGAGTCCATGTAACTCTCCGATCATGGGTTTGCAGTAGCCCAATGGAAAACACCAGATATGCAGTATCTAAGAAAAATTAATGAGATAGTGATCCCATGTTCTCCTGTGGTACCGAATCCAGTCACAATATTATTATATATTCCTTGTACTGCATAATGGTTTACAGTCATTGAGCTCTGCCAGGCTTTCTTCTCGGTGCCATTGCATGATTATAGCCAGTTCCTTTTTTCATTTGTGTTTCAGCAGAGAGTTTTTACATGGTGCTGAGTTCCACAAGGGTATACAGACAGCCCATCAATTTTTAACCGGATCTTGAAAAAGAGTCTAGAGTCATTACAGATGCCCTGTAGATCAGTATTAGTGCGGTATATCAAGATCAAGAACACAGCAAAGAGTGCCTTCCTCAACCTGAAACTACAAGCAAGATAAAACCCTTCATCCCGACCAACGACCTCAAACAAGTGACACAATCCTTGGTACTTTCCAGATTGGATTACGGAAATGCAACCCTCACAGGCACAGCAAAATCACACCTAGCTCCCCTCCGATCAACCCTTAATGCAGCTGCAAGAATGGTCACCGGAGTAAAGAAATATGACCACATCTTGCCCGCACTCAGAGAGTTGAAATGGCTCCCAGTTGAAATGCGTGCCAATTTCAGAACTGCCTGCCTCACGCACAAAGCCCTTCACACAGGGAAACCCGCATACCTGGCCTCCAAACTCACGAAGGCCGGTCAGACAAGGAGCCTCAGGAGTTCCAACACTCTACTCCTCATCCCGCCGAAAACCCGTAAACAAAAAACCGCAGCACGATCCTTCTCTGGAAATGCGCCCAAAATCTGGAACTCCATCCCAGTGCATATCAGGACCATCCCCTCCTTTACAAAATTCAAAAGGCAGCTCAAAGACCTCTTCCTCAAGTGCACTCTCCCAAATGAATAGAGTGCCACAAAAACTCACGAGCGTGCACACTTTGACACAAAGACACTTTGAAACTAAGACCTCTACCTCCCGCCTAGCCCGACTCCTTCCCACTATCCCTCCGTTCGGAAGGATGCGCGGCTTGCCCCTAGCATCATACAACGTGCAAAGTCTCCTTTCTGCACCTCGAGGCTTCTTGTTTTGACTACTGCTATAATACCTGTCTGTTTAATACTGCTATAATATATGTTCTCCTCTTTACTAATTGTTGTAAAGCGCTCCGATATCTTCGGGTCTGGCCAGCGCTATATAAAACTCCGAAATAAATAACTAAATAAATATTGATGACCTACTTGTGGCATCAGAGACACGAGAAGCTTGTAAACAAGATACCATTGCTTTGTTAAATGAGCAATAAAGTGTCTCCAAATAAACTGCAGTATTGTCAGAAAGATGTTCAATATCTGGGACACATAATTGAGAAGGGAGCTAGAAGAGTGTCACCAGAAAGAGTTAAAGCAATTCTTCATATTAATCCACCTCAAACACGGAAGAAAGTCAGAAGGGTTTTGGGACTGGTTGGCTACTGTAGATAGTGAATACCAAACTTGTCCTTAGTGGCAAAGCCTTTACTGAGGTTGACACACAGGGATGTGTCTGATCCACTTCCATGGGACAACAAATGTTTGAAATCCGTCCTAGAGCTAAAAGAAACTCTTTGTTGTGCCCAAGCACTAGGAATGCCAGATTACAGTAAAGATGTCTTTCTATTTTGCAGTGAAAGGGAGGGGTGCACTCTCTCAGTGCTAACATAGATGCATGGTGATGCTCGGAAACCTGTGGCATATTTTTAAACTACCTTTGATCCTGTCGCCTCAGGTCTGCCTAGCTGTCTTAAAGCTGTTGCCGTAGTGAGCACCAGTCTGGAAAAGATTGAGAGCATAGTGATGGGATATTCAGCAACTGTAATGGCCCCTTACTCCGTGGAGCTTCTATTGACAAGACCAAAAGCAGAGCACATTACCCATAATCATCTGACAGAATATGAGCAGAGGATATTGTCCTAAGAGAATGTTGTAATTAAAAGGTGTCAAATTTTGAATCTTTCTACATTGCTTCCAATAAATGATGGTCTTTTTGATGAAATTGAACATGATTGCCTAGATGTAATGGACTTATGCACAAACCTACATCCAACATTAAGAATGAACCTCTGCTTGAGCCTGATCATGTTATTTTTGTAGATGGCTCATGCTTCAGAAACAATGATGGTACCCTGAGAGCAGCTTATGCTGTATGTACAATAAATGATGTGGTTGAAGCTTCATGGCTTCAAGGGGTTACCTCAGCACAAGTTGCAGAATTGATTGACCTTACCAGAGCATGCAGATTAACTGAGAGTGGCTACATTTACAGATGGTCAGTATGGCTTTAGTGCTGTCCATGATTTTGGGAAATTATGGTCACAGAGAGGTTTCATGACCTCCTTAGGAACCCTAATTAGAAATGGGGTGCAGGTGAGAGACTTGTTAGATCCTCTTCAGTTGCCAGTTGCAATTGCAGTTGTTAAATGTGCAGCTCATCAGAGTGGGAATGGCTACTTAGCCATGGGAAATAAGTATGCTGATTCAGTAACACAGTATTGTGCTTTGTTGACTGCACATTTAATGGAGCTTTCACATGTGAGTCTGAGGAAGACACTTCATTTGCTATGCTAATGAAGGTGACAGACACATGGGATGAGTTGAAAAGGGTACAAGAAAATGTTTCAGAAGCAGAACAGCAGAGTTGGATTAAAGCAGGTTGTGCGAAAAATGCCAAAATGACATTTGGATGTCAGTTGATGGGTTTTGCCCGTGTTACCTGATAGTTGGTTATTCCCAATGACTCGATATTTCCATGGGTACACACATTTAGGGAGGGACTCCATGACTAGACTTTTCTGCCTATTCTGACAGAACTTGTTTATTCACAGATTTAGGATACTAGCAGAAGAAGTGTGTCACAGATGTGTGACATGTCAACAAATGAATGCAGGGAAAAGAATACACGTCACACTAAGTCAAATAGGGAGATCAAGTGGTCCTTTCAACAGAATGCAGATGGACTTTATCAAAATGCCTGTCTGTAATGGGCTGAGATATGTCCTAGTCATAGTATGTCTCTTCTTGTGATGGGTCTAAGCCCACAAAACAAGAAGAAATGACAGTCTCACTGCAGCAAAACTGTTATTGCGAGAATTGATACAGAGGTGTGACATGCCGGTTTCTTTGGAATCAGACAGGGGGACCCACTTCAATAATGAGATCCTGAAAATGATTTGCAAAGCATTACAAACTGAGCAAAGACTACATTGCAGTTACTGACCTGAAGCTTTTGGAATACTTTAACAGATGAATGGGACTATGAAGTCTTTTTAGCAAACGTTTGTGCTTCAACATCACTGAACTGGCCAGACTCTACCTTTGGTGCTGATGAGTATTCGAAGTAATGTAATGTAACTAGGTACTTATAAAGCGCGCGGCTACTCCACAGAGTGTCCCGGCGCTGAAAAGACCACGAGATAGGCAGTATGCACAAAAGCCGGCAGGCCAAGACCTAATGTTGGAATAACCATGTTTTTAGTTTCCTCCTAAAGACGAAGAGATCCTGCACCTGTTTAAGGGAGAGTGGTAAGCTGTTCCATAGCTGAGATGCCACCACTTGAAAGGAACGACCACCCATACGGGAGCGGGAAAACTTTGGGATGGACATCAAAAGCTGAACTGACGACCTCAAGGTCCGTTGTGGGACATAATGCTGAATCCATTTCCTGATGTAAGGGGCCCCTGTATTGTGGAGGGCCTTAAAAGCCCAAACTAGGGCTTTAAAAAGGATCCTCTTCCGGAACGGTAGACAATGCAGGGATATCAGGTGGGGGGTCATGTTGGCCCTGGGGCCTACCATGAGAATAGCTCTGGCCGCCGCATTCTGCACCACCTGCAAGCGGCCCAGCAGATAGTCAGGGAGGCCCAGGTAAAGGGCATTGACGTAATCCAGCCTTGATAGAATCAGGGCCTGGACTACCGTCCCTGATAGAAAAATGGGTTTATCGCCCCATGAAATACTGATGGGACGGGCAATGAGGTTGCCTGCTGTACCTGTAAATGCATTATTGAACATCACAGATAATATGGCACTCAACTACTGCAAAGGATTGGCTAATGTGGTGCATTCTGTTTCTTATCAGGTTGCAGCTGTCACTAAAGATCCACACCAAGAACAGTGCCACGGCCTCAATCTTGGTGATTGGATTGTGATCAAGAAGCACGTTCGGAAGAATTGTTTAGAGCCAAGGTGGAAAGGCTCTTTCCAGGGCATTCTAGTGCCCAATACTGTTGTGAAGTGTGGCGGAATTCCAAATTGTGTGGGTGCATTGCACACCAAGAAAGTGAGGAATCCTGAAGAGGAAATTGTGCACTTTCGTCCAGAATCAACAGCATTGGTGATTACATCACCACAATCAGTGAGACCGTTTGGAGCAGTGGTACCAGAATCACAACAGCAGCAAGGAAAACAAAGGGTTGAAGAACAGTGACAAATTGCAGCAATCCAAGTACCTGTTGTTGCACCAATTGGCACTGAAGTCTCTAACGAAGTAGAAGCAGAGACTGATCCTCAGTTTGGAGACATAACTGGAACAACATCAGTACAACAAAGAGATCCGGGTGAAGGAACAAGCACTGAACTGAGAAGAGTCACCTGTGAAGTTGAATAGCCTGAGACTTATAATCAAGGAAGACTGAAACAAAGCTTGTCACTTGATCAATTTCCATTGACAATACCAGAAGAAACAGAGACAAGTGGTGAAAGTGATACAGGAGAAAATCAATTAAAGACGAGAAGATCAAAAAGAGCAAGAGTACCTTGTCGGAGGTATTCAGCACCTTAGTGGTCTTACTATTTGGACAGACACTGAATGTCACAATCAATGATCTGTGTGATGTGAGATCTGAACTGTTTGAACTTCCATGACATCATCACAATAAGCATTGCTGGATAAAAGATATTTGACAAAAACAAACTGTGCATTTACAAAAAGATGGTGTAAAGTTTAAAAGAAAGATATACAAAAACAAGAGACTGACATTGATCAATTCCTATTTTTTTTATTTTACATAATATCAACCTAGGCCCAAGTCTGCGGTAGAAGAGTAGGGATAACATTATCAGAAGAACACAGAGTAGCGTTAAGTATTCTCTAAAAAGAAGTTTGCTTTGATGAAAACTAATCATTTAAAGAAGCTATCTGCAAAGTCTGCATATTGAATTCTAACTGACTACATTTAATCTGCTTCCAGAGAAAACATGTGTCGCCTTAAAAATAAATGTAAATATACAATGTGTACATTTTACAGGGAGAGGAATCTGCAATTCCAGGTGTTTATTTTGTTTGTGGGCAGAATGCTTATTTTCATTTACCTGCTGACTGGGAGAGTATTTGAAATTTAGGGATGCTATTTCCTAAAAATGTACCATGTGAATAGTATAGATGCATTAACCATAACACCAGCACACAGACACACACGTAGTGCAGAGAAGGGAACCCAACTACTGGGAGATATATTTAAAGCAATCATTCCACCTGTAGGAGTCATACTAAATGATGAGAAGATTAGAAAACAGTCAACTGTTGTCGACAAGCTGGCAACTAGTATTTCTGGAACTTTGCTAATAGTAAACACTGAGCTGTTTGCCATATGTTCAATGGTTTTACAAGATAGTTTAGCTTTAGACATTTTACTTGCAGAAAAATGCTGAGTCTGCAAGATGTTTAAATTAACCCATTGTTGTTTATACTTACCTGATGAGAAGAAAAAAATGGAGGAATTTGCAAAGAACATTTCAGATCTAAAGCCTGAATTAGAAGAGTTGGAAACACATAGCATTTTAGAAAATTTGGGATAAGGAATTCACACAATTGGAAATTGGATTGCAACAGCAGGAGGAGGTATTTTGAAAGCTATACTTATGCCAGTACTAACAATAGGACTTTGTTTGTTATGCCTGTTTGTTTTATTTAGGGCCAGTAGGTATTACTCACACAAGAAAAGGGAAAGAGAAATGAATAAATGATTTGAAAAAGACAAATTTAAATCACATCATTAACGATGACTATAGAAAGTAATTGAAGTTTCAAAGTTTAAAAGGGAAGAGAATCAATTCAATGGAAGATGAAAGTGCCTTTTGAACAGAAATCACATGTGAAACCGTGATAGTGGGATGGTTAAGATAACCATCAGATGGGGGAATAGATAAAGCTAAAAAATGAACATAAAAATTAATTCGTTTAGTAGTTAAATCTGTAATGATAAAGGTAAAACTCATTGTGAAGAGACACACATTTGAAATGTGCTAATTTGCACTAAGCAGTCATAGTTCTTCGTGCAGGTCATAGAAAAGCTATGAAATAGGTTTTCTTTAACCAGAAGCAACCCTAATATTGCTGAAATGTGCATTGTGTGAATTAGAAGGTTGACCTTAAATCGACGTGCTTAAAAATGTTTTCATAACTGCAGAATATTACGGTTTAACAAATGTATTACTTTATATGAAACATTTTTATTCTTGAATGTTATGAACTTTCTTTTTTGTTTGTGTCATATAATGTTTGAATAGAATAACTTTTTTATACAATACTGCTTGATTTGTAAATCATTACCTAACAGTGATTTTGCCTTTTTTGGATAGTAGCTCATTGTTTTCGCTAGTGCAACAAATTGAGATGTAGAAGGTCGATCTGTGTTTAAAAGCCAATGGGAACCAAGTCTAATTTTTCCAGAATCTAACTACGCAAGACTGTCTGTAGCTAACCTTGTGATAAATAGTACAAGCTGCATGTATTTTCGTGGGAACGTAAGAGCTGAACCTGCTTACTGAAGAATGCTAAGTAAGTTGCGAACCCGGCTCGGGGGGAGCGTCCCCCTCAGTGCACTACATTTATCCCAAACGAGGAATGTGATCCTGTTACTCAGAAAATTGATTCAAACATTAAGACATGCATAGTCTTGCGTAGGCTCCTTAAGTTTTATCCCATATGAATGGCAGAATACGAATCATTCCAAATGTATCCACGGATATTCATGAATGGGTATTCATTTCAAATATGTTTCAAATATACATTATCTCAAATTATCGCTATGCATTTTGGGCTGGGCCCTTCACCAGGGGATATGTAAGCCTTTAGGGTAAATAAAAATGACGAAAATAAAAATGAAGGCTTCAAGCATGGGTCCTAGATTCATGTGAAACTCATGATGCATACTCAGAATTCCACCTAGTGAACCCCATGTGAGTGTCAACCACTGATATCTAATTACAAGTGTGCGTGCACGCGACACGTAATGAACTCATGATGGATTTCTTGGGTTTGTCGGACGTGATCGTCTCAATGAAAAAAATGAAATTAAAACAACCTCATGGAAAAGAAAGAGTGCATGTACCCAGATTGTAAATATGTAAGTCGATCCAAACTGTGTTGACGGTCAAAGTGCAGCTCGAAAAATAGTGGGTGAGCAGAGTTCAATGCAAGAAAAGTGTGCATCTGAACCTGTTCACCATCAAAGTACAGATAAAAAGCAAATCGGAGTACAGAAAAAACAAGTGCCATTAGCAAGAAACGAGTAATTAACAAGTGCGTCTACTACCAAAACGAATCGTATAACCTGGTGCAAAAACAGTATGTTAGACCAGCCAGCTGGCGAACTTCCGGCATCCACTCTCCATATGGGCTTATCGTGACTGCCTCTGATCCTTCCCAATCAGCTTCTGAAATGCTTCTCTATTCGTGTCATATGCATGAAAAGAGGGCAATTACATGCTGTGATTTTCTGCACCATTTTGTAATGGTTAGTAATGTGAAAAGAGTATCACAAAGGGTATTGAAAAAGCGCCCTAATTGGAAACGTAACTGGAGTATGAGAAATGGAAAGTATCTTAATAATGGGTGAGTGAAAGTTTAAATTAGTCCCTGTGCTACGTGTTTCTGGGGTGCAAAAAAAGGATTGCCCATGCTCTCCATGCCACTCTAGTCAAGCTATCCTGGCTGATGAGGGGTGAAACCCCGAAACCGGTCCTAGGATGCTTGTTTCCAGTCCATGGAGGAACTGGCCCGGCAGTTCTGGCTAGACTGTTCCCATTGGGCGCAGGGCCAAGACTGATTTGCATATGGCTGGGTTCAAACTGGAATGGCATGGGGAGCACAAAAACGATGGATTTAGGCCAGGATCTCTGTACTGGGGTGAATATATGTCATTGTTCTGCATTCTGTCCATCAATTGTTCTTTTTGCAAAAAAAGGACTTAGTCATGAAAACGAATGAAAGCAAATGAAAAAAAAAAAAAGTAGGTGTCCCGAGAGGCGGGGAGCGCAATTTATTTATTCATTTATCCATGCCTAGAATTAGTAGGCGATACCCAGGTGCACACAATTAAAACGGAACAAAAGAAATTACCTCACAATTAAATACTCAGAGTGCATTACCTACCAAATTGGCTGAAGAATGCTGTCATCTTATTGGTCCATGGAGAAAGAACCCTGATACAATGTTTTCGGCATGTATTTCCTGACTTTTATATTAGTGCGTGTTCCTAGGTAGATGCAATGGTTTTCCCCTTTTCTCTTTCCAGAATCTTGATGGTTGTGGATACAGCTGTGGCTGTCTCCCTTTGGTCTCACTTTGCAATTTAATTTGATTGATTGCTACTGAAACGGTATTCTGATTTACTTGGATATATTGAGACTTGGCTTAGTCTTATGAGCTACTCTTTATGGGAAGTTCAGCTGCTCTAATTTGGCTTTGAAGCTTTATGCTTCTCTAATCTTACTGTTTTCAATTAGAATCTGAACTCTTCATGGATTCTACAAATCTAAAATTCTGATCTTGATCTTTAGAATAGGGAATTATTCCTTTATGGAATACGCTTAATGCAATATTTGATGCTTTATCTTAACCATTCCTTTTGATGAGATTTCTGGAAACTTATTTGATTTGTGGACTAATGGAAATAAAGACGAAGTAAAGAAAAGAACTTTACTAATCTCTTACTGAGAATAAAGGTTTTAAAAACGTATCCAAACTCTTATCATTGTCTGAACTTAAAACTGTTAATTTAAGTTTGAGATGTCTGATTTGCTCCTTGACTCGCAATACGACATTCCAAGATCCATCACAAGAAAGAAGAAGAACCTAGCACAGAAAAGGTGGCTTAACCCTGTAGATGATGGAAAAATTTGTCATAGTACTTTAATGAGTTACTTAAATAATAATATTGAGGGCCTAGTCTGCGCTATCACAGACATGGATACATTGTAAGCAAGCCTGCACAGAACGACGCAGCGACCCCTGAATTCCTTTTCTGCAACATGCTATCTAGAAATGATAAATTGCGGCTGGCTACTGAATTGAGAAATAATCTAGATTGTCATAAACTAATCTCAGACAATTGACTGCATGTTTGGGGGATACTTTGAAAGCCAGCCCCAGACCGCTGCCTCCATCTGTTGAGAGGTGGTGAGCTCTGGTGGAGGGCAGTGATGGGAGATCCTTGCATAGGACCTGCACTAGCTCCAGCACCAATCATGGCAGCGAATGGTAGGCATGATGCAAGGTATAAAAGCAACCTGTGCCACTGCACACACACCGTTCCCAAATCTGATGGCGAGAGCAGGCACTGGAAAGACGAGCTAAGGGGTCTTAACACGAGTAAGTGACCGACACATAATCAGAGCACATGTGTGCACCTATCCGCAGTTTCAAGCAGTGCGTGAGGGCAGTGTGGAGGGTTTCACTTCCCGAGGTGTAAGCTTATGAGGAGACAAATTTCTCAGATGTGATTATTTCACAGCTACGAAGGACCCTATCAGCCACCCCTTTTCGATAGAGGTCTTTTGTGCACGATGTGTCACGAAGTACTGCAAGACGTTCCCAGCTTTTAAACTATGCTGCAGGCTCAAGAAGTAAATGACACCCATCATGTCTACTGGATGTAAATTTTTTTTTTTTTTATAATTTTTTATTATTATGCAAGTTCTCTTTGACATACACAGCAGTACGCCTACAACCCTGGGGCCGGCTGCGCTGGTACTTAACAGCTCTGCTCAAAGCAATGCTTCCCACATCCCGGGGGCCAGTCAGCGCTTTGCTTACCCTTGACATTGTCGCTCAAGTTACAAAGCAATTTCGCCGTGCGTCAATAATCTTGTATGCAACTCCAAAACACTTTTAATATGAAAAAAAACAAAGGTAAAAACAAACAGACAGTGAGGTGTCAGATCAGTCACTTGCGCCTAGACATCAGAACTTGTGTACTAGCACGACTATGAGGTTCTAACTCTGTCGCCAATTCCCTCAAGCACCCTCCTGGTATCCTCTTTGGTCTCCACCTATATGTGCTTTTCATTCCGGTCCCCCTATTTAATCTGGACGCAGCAAGGCCCTCCTCCCGCGAGACCCACCCCGCCACTCAAGAACTGCATCCACCTCTTATAACACTAAGGTGTTAGCACCCACCTCTGCGCCTGTCTCTGTTTCCGCTGCCGCATCTCTCCCCCAGCCCCTCAGGTACGTGGTGTATAGACCCCAAAAATTCTCGGTGGTAGCAGATTGCTAAAATTTTCTGATTGTGTGCAGCAGTAAAGGACGTCGCGCGACCATTGCGGTACCGTGGGTAAAGGTCCCCTCAGCCAGCACATCGCTACTCTACGTTTCGCCATCAACAATCCCATATCTACCAGTCTACGAGCCGCTTTCGGCAACTTCCTAGAATAACCCAGGAGCGCCATCGACGGGTCAGGGGGGATCTCCAGCTCCGCAATAGTACTTATCTCACGGAAAATATTTTCACAAAATTTAAAAACACCAGGGCAATCCCACGCTAAATGTATAAAGTTCGCCGTTGGGTAGCGACATCTTTCGCAAACTGCATCCTCTCGCAGGCCATACCTATGGAATCTCTCCGGGGTGTAATACACTCTGTTAATATATTTAAAATGTATCAGTCTATGTTTGCCATGCAGGGAGATGCGCTTCATGTTGGCGCAGCAATATGACCACATGTCGTTATCAATAGTGATGTTCAAGTCTCTCTGCCAGGCTAGTCTTGCTTTGGTGTAGTGGTTGGCTCGCTGGGACATGGCCAACTTATATAAATTGGAGACTAACTTACGTGGGGATTTCGTTTTGATGAGATACGATAGTTCTCGGATCTCAGGTGGTTCGTCCACATCATCCCCGAGTTGCTGCCTCAGTGCGCTGTACACTCTGTGATACTGAAAACGCTGAAGTGGGGTAGGAGTTACTGCAGTGGATGTAACTGCGTCCGACGTTTTAGCAACTCCATCTGAGAAGAGGTCTCCTATTTTGTGGATGCCCAGCGCACGAAGCGCCTGTACCACCCCCCTGTCCCTGCAGGGGGCCAACCAGGCCGCCCAGTCTGTAGGCATTTCCGGGGAGTACAGTAGTGCCCCCGCCGTTTGCTGCAATATGCAGTGCCATGCGTGCCGAGTCGAGTTAAGGGAGTCTAAGATGCTGGTCCTGCGGTCGATTGGTTCAAAAATGACGGCCGGTAGAGGGAGAGGATCTGCGAACAGCTTCTCCAGCTTGAGATATGGTATATTATCCGCGCCATGTATCCAGCTGTGTGCATGCGCCCCCTGTGCCACCCTATAATACAGTTCTAGGTCAGGTGCTCCCAGCCCCCCTAGATGGTAAGGTAGCGTGAGAATTCGCCATTGAACACGAGCCTGCTTGCCCGCCCATGCCAGCTTCACCAGCGCTTTCTTAAGTCTGGCGAAAAAGGAGCGCGGAAGCACTATCGGGATGTTTGCGAACAGAAAGAGGAATCTAGGTAACACTACCATCTTCATAATAGATACCTTGCCAATTAGCGATAGTGGGAGCCCAATCCATGTTTCGACATCGTCCTCCAGTTTGTCTACTGCTGTCCCATAATTTTCTCTAAAAACAATTTCCGGATCTGTGTGCAACTTGATGCCAAGATATCTAACTGAATCTTCTGATCACTGCAGCGGAAACTCCATCTCGAATGGGGAAGTGGACTGGGTAAGCGGAAAAGCTATGGACTTAGCCCAATTGACCTTTAACCCTGAAAGTGCCCCGAAGTGTATCACCTCTCGCAGGACCGGGGCCAGGTTGTTCTCGGGATCTCTCACATATAGCAGGGTGTCGTCTGCGTACGTGGAGACTACAATTTCGCAGGTGGGAAATCTGACTCCCCTGTGGCTATGATATTCCCTGAGCGCGCACGTCAGGGGTTCAGCGATCAATGCGTATAGCGTCGGTGACAAAGGGCAGCCCTGGCGTGTCCCTCTTGTGATGGGGATTACGTCTGTAACCAGGTTCCCGAGTCGGATCCGTGCGGTAGGAGCGTTATATAACACCCCAATCATTTGCAAAAAGACAGGGCCCAGTCCCATTCTAGTTAGCACCTGTCGCATAAAGGGCCACTCCACCGAATCGAAAGCCTTCTCCATATCCAAGAAGATTGCAATTGCTTTGGTGTCCTGCCGGACATGTTGCATTGTGCCAAAGATTGTACGCAAATTATACGTGAGGTTTCTATCGGGGACAAACCCGGCCTGTTCCAGGGCTACTAGTTCGGGGGTCAAAAGGGCCAGCTGAGTAGCCAAGATTTTCGCAAACAGTTTAGTGTCCACGTTCAGCAAGGAAAGCGGTCGATAAGATCCACATTCCTCCGGGTGTTTACCCGGCTTGGGAATGGCCACCAATATGGCTTCTCTCATTGTTTGTGGCATCTGTCCGGTTACACACATATCGTCAAACAATTCCATTATATGCGGGAGCAGAAGGTCTATAAAAGCCTTTTAGAAATTCACTGTAAGTCCGTCTGACCCTGGGGCACTGTTTGCCTTCATTCCCGCCAGAGCCTCTAGAATCTCATCTTTTTCTATGGGGAGAGATAGTCTACTGGATGTTAAATATAGGTGCAGCCTTGATTTTCAACCTGCCAGTGTATGTTACAGCAAAGGGATTGGGGCTGGGGGTGATGCAGGTGGATTTCAGTGTACCGAGAGATGAAGAAAAATTGGACCCATGAGCCACCCATTTTCAATAGAGGTCTTTTCTGCACAGTGTGCGCACAGTACTGCAGGACTTGTCCCTGGCTTTAAACTATGCTGCAGGCTTAAGAGATATATGATGCGCATTGTGTCTACCAGATTTTAAATATAGGTGCTGCTCCGATTCGCAACATGCCAATGCATGTTACAGCAAAGGGATTGAGGGTGGGGGAGGAGCGGGCGGAATTCAGTGGCCCGGAGAGATAAAGAAAAAGTTTTAAAAAAGAGTAAAGGTAATTTATGGTTGGGCTCTAAGCCCCTTTTAAGATTTTCTTTTAAATTCAAGAGAACTGCAAGCAGGTGAAACCTAAGAACAAAATATTATTGAGTTAGGTAGCAAGAGAATTTAGTTTGTGGTGAGTTCTGTGCTTAATATAAATGTTTAATATTTTTATTAGTTATATTAAGCAATTCATCATTCTATGCACTCACGCACCCATCACTGCACTCACTTTTCCTTACAAGATTTCGATTGCTAACCCATTCACTGACATACAGAACCTTAAATGGTGCCCAGATCCTGGGAGAGGTTTGACGCCCTTAAAACAGCGTGAATGTGCTGCACAAATGGACTTAAAGAAAGATATAACAACATATCCTGTCCCTTCTTCCTCGCTGTTCTACTCACTGCCCGAGCCTCACTCCCCTACATGTGCCCCACACAGTCCTCCCCCCTCCATCCATTCATGCCCACATCCATCTTTCCACACACACCTATCCACGGACCATCTGTCTATGCACTCTTATTCATCCAGGCAGTCAATCTCATATTCATTTACTCAATCATCCATACATCCATGAATAAAGCATTGCCTTCACTTATAAGCCAAACCTATTGTATTTGTCGTTGCTTGATTGTTAATGAAAAAAAGCTTTAGAGATTAATTGCTTGGTCTTTCGCTGTAGTAATACTGGAATCTGTTTCAGTTTGGCAATTTCTTCATAATAAACCACACCTCTACTGTGTTCATTGTAAAGCGTGTGCATTTAGCAATATAGCAGTGCAGAAAGCAATTAAATAACTAAATATTAGGATGGCAGTGCACTATGATTAAGGTAATTACTCTTGCATACATCAAATTTAGGAGCTCAACAATAGTGCTATGACTTAAATTCCTCCCTTCCCACAAATCTCAGCCCCTGTTTTCTCTTGCATAGCCTTTTTCTGCACATTTTAATTGGCATGACATCCTGAGCTTCTATTTTAGGTCTCGCCTAGGCAGCGCTTGCGCTATCTCTTTGAGACATGCTGTATTCAGGATATGTATACAAAAAAAGTATCCAGTAGCTCAAATTCTTAAAGTTACTCAAATACCAAGCGAATGTACTGAATTCACAAGCTTGTGTGATTTATTCCACTTTTCTTTATACTTTTGGTCAGAAAAGTTAAGTTCATTCAAATCATGTCATTGTCAAGGATAACAAAAAATAAAATAATTTGAGTTACATAAACATTTCACGATTTTACGAGTGTATGACAAACATCAACATATATTTAACTAACTACGTAACTACGCTACTTTTTTAGCAAACCTTCAACCATCAAGGAGGATTACAGCTAAAAAGAGACACCATCATGTCCATGTCCTGATGAAAACCCCTTAATGGTGACGGGGCTGGAAACGCGTTGACCGCGGCATCTGGGATAAAACATCCTCTAAGTGCTCATGGAGAAAGCTTTCTATTAATTTCCCTCCCTTGCTGACAACACTTTAAATCAGAGGCCCCAGAGGTGTGCACAGAGGCAGGAGACAACACACATGTAGTGTTTATACAGTTTGGTTCTTTACTCCGCCCAAGTGCTATTACTCTTTTTTCAGTCGAGGACTGGTGCCTATATTGAGCTATCCAGTGTTCAATCAACTGTGCATGATTTTGGCAATTTAAAGTATATGTTGATGTTTGATGCACAATTGTAAATATATGTTGATGTTTGTCATACACTTGTAAAATCGTGAAATGTTTATGTAACTCAAATTATTTTATTTCTATTTTTTGTTATCTTTGACAATGACATGTTTTGAATGAACTTAACTTTTCTGAACAAAAGTATAAAGAAAAGTGGAATAAATCACACGAGCTTGTGAATTCAGTACATTGGCTCGGTATTTGAGTAACTTTAAGAATTTGAGCTTCTGGATACTTTTTTTGTATACAAAATAGTAGAGGTCCCATCCAGTTAGCTTTGGACCCAAGCCTTCCATTGGTCCCAGTATTCAGGATATCGGCATGAAGCTCCGCCCATCTTTTTAATTGGCTCCTGTCACAACCCTTTGTAAATGGTGGCTTTTCATTGGTCAATAAGCTTAGTAGTCCCTCCTTAGTACCGCCTTTTCTCTTCTTGTAACCTCCCATGAGGACACCCCCTGTTACATGTGTTGTTACTCTGAGCACAATTTTCTTAAATAGCTTTCTCCTGCCTGCTATTGCAGGCAGAACATACTCTCCCGCAAGGCATGCCATTTTTCTGTTTATTTACTTTGATTACTATGGTGGCACCTGCACTTTAGCTTTAAACATCTGTTGTAGCGTAAACGTGTTGGGCCTCATAAATTGTTTTATTTGATTTAGTTTCTCTTATCACAGAATAACCTCAGCTACCATATCACATCTCCTAGGTCCTCCGCTGGATCTTGTCCTATGCTGAAAGGACTGGAATATTTAGGGGATGAGCGATTATCATATGAGGACCTGGATTAGAATTAATTGCTAACATTCAAAATTAGAAGCAATCTCTCATGAAAAAACCCCACTCTTAATCAGTTGATCATTAAATCAAATTTGAATTTAGCCACAACCAAATCAATGAAGCATCATCAGCAGAATATTTTATCATAATATATTTCAGTTTAAGTATCAAAGGATTAGCATACAGCCTTAATTTCAAATTATATCAGATTTAATAAGCATTCGCAAATTCTGAGAGATTCAGAATTGAGAGCGCTATCTTCCTCAGCCGAGGGAGATTGTATTGACTCTAGAATAGTGAATTAGCAGGAAATCAGTCAAATCTCATACCAACCAACTAGAAAAGTTCAGCAAATATTGAATGACCGGTTCCAGTTAATAGACAGAATCATCTGCCTCTGTCTGCGGCGTCAATGCCACAGCTGCTCTATTATGAACCCTTTCAGCTGAAAAGGTTCCACTATGATAGAATATGATAGCATACCGGCAGCAAACGCAGTGTTTCCAATAATTTCAGCAGGACTTATCCCCCTTCTTAAACAAGTGTGTATACATTCATTGGTTCCACTAGCATGTCCCACATGATACATTTTTGGAAATACTTTTCCCCTATAGCAGCATCCAACCAATGTTTTGGTAACCTATAATAGGCATTTTTCCCACAGATATAATGTACCCCTGGAAACACTGGGTCAGATCCTCCAAGATATAAACCCCATCCTCCCACAATATGGAAGCTGTAATCACATTCACTGGAACCAACAAATGTATTGTTTAATTCAATTCTATGTCTCAATATACATAGCTTTCCTTTGTGTTGCCAATCCAGAGCCATAGCAGAGTGTGCATCACCCTTTTCAATTTCACACTCCTGGTGTGTCCAAGGTGGAATCTTTGGTTGTGTTTCAGCCTTTTTCTTTATTTCCTCACGTCTATCTTCAGCTGAATTAATAAAATCCTTTTCGACGTTATGCAAAAAGCAAGTTAGATTATGTCTATTCGCATATACTGTGTGTTGGTTGGAAGAATTCACCCATTATTTCAGCAGTTCGCTTATCTGGGTCAATGATCATATATTTCTTAATTGGGATTTCAGAAAAGATCAAATCATAATTTGAATATTAATATTGAAATGGCCCTTTGCAATAGAATAAACTAGTTAGTGCACTACAAGAAATGCCATAAGTAAGAGGTAGGTGATGGTATGTCACCCCCGCTGATACCGAGGTAGGTAGTTGCGTGCTCACATAGCAATCTCTATCATCCAAAGTATCAACATATTCATAGAGAAGTTTAGTAAAGACATTTAAGGGAAAATCATTAATAGATTGATCATGATGTAAAGTCTTATCAGTTAGGTCATTAGTTACAATTCCATTATTCTTTTCTTCCAACTGTTTAGTAACAGGGGTAGGGTTAATGGCATGCTTCATATAGACATGATGAGGAAGATTTAGAACAATAAGTAACAATACAAACATTATAGAAAAAGTAGCTAAAAAGCAAGCACATATGCATTTACGTTTTAACGATACCGGGTTTGGATCTCCCCTCTCTCTCTAGAAATAGAACTCTCGTTTTCTGTTGAATTGTGAGAATGCTTTATAACATAGGATTTGCAGCAAGTATCTCTTTGAGCTCTTGAAACAAGAGTATCTTTATTTCTCCCACTGTTACAGTTCACAGGTTTCAAGTGGTGGCATAATCCAGTGTATTTTTGTCTCTTCAGTCATTCATTGGCCATTTTTTTGTTTTTCTGCCTTGCACAACGTCCCTTATCACAACAGTCTCTCAAGATGGTTTTTGTGAGTTTAAATCCTTGAAGCAAAAAGCTTGGTATGCTTTCTCCCAGTCATTTTCTGCTGCTAAATAAGTCCATTCAGGTGCAGCATATCTCCGACTTTAGCTCTTTTCGATTTTCTCACTGTTGGTTCGTCATCATCCACATCTCTTTGCTCAGATTGACATGAGACTTCGATTACAGTTGGGAGTACTTTGCCTTCAGCCAAGATTTGCCTCAAATTGTTAATTCTTCTGGGCCATCGGTCTCCACTTATCACTCGCTTTTCACTTGCACTGTTCACAATAGCTGGATCAACACTTTGCCTAGTCAGGTCCCTCGTTACCTACAGGGACTGACTCTCGGACCCTCATTTGAACCAGTGCTTCGAGACCCAGTAGCTGGTGCCCTCCTCTACTCTGTGACTGACCTGAGTTGGACGTCTCGCTGTAACCACCGGCACATCCACTAGAGATACCGCATTTTCAAGGGGAGATGGGACTCTGCGAGTGTGGGCAGCATGTGCCCAGTTAGGCAGACCACCAAATTTGACAGCAGTTGTGGTAACGAGGATCATTTGATACGGCCCACGCCAACGAGGCTCCAAACACGATTTGCATACGTATTTCTTCACTAGGACCCAGAAACTGGGACACAGGTCATGGCACTGCTCCTGCTGTGGTGAAGTGGCAGCTCCCCCAATCTGCTGAGACACAGAACGGACCACATCAGCCAATTCTTTACAGTAATCGAGTACCAAGTCATCAGTTTTATTCACTAGCTGATTGACTGGGACTGTTGGCTGTCTCATAGCCCTCCCCATTATGATTTTGTGTAGGGACAGTCCAGTTCTTCTCTCTGGGGTACTTCTCAAACTCATCAACACCCATGGCAAAGCATCAGGCCATTTCAGAGATGTGGAAGCACACACCTTTGCAAGGTGGGATTTCAGTGTTCCATTCACTTGCTCGACCACTCCAGATGCCTCTGGTGGATATGCACAGTATAACTTGTGCTCAATTTGTAATGCTGCACAAAGCATTCGCATCCCCTCATTGTTAAAATGAGTCCCTCTATCTGATTCCATAGAGGTCGGAAATCCAAACCTTGGTATGAGTTCTCTAAGGAGTAATTTAACTAGAGTTAAACTGTCGTTACATCTGGTTGGATAGTCTTCCACCCAACAAGAGAACAGACACACAATCATTAGAAAGTATTTGAGTCCATTACAAGGGGGCATCTCAATAAAATTGAGCTGCATCCTATTAAAGGGTCTTTCAGGTCTCCCTATATGGTGACTAGTGTCTCCTTTCCCACATTTTGTTGTTGACATATTACACACCTCTGGCACAACACCTCTGCAACAGCACGGAATCGGGGGTTAAACTAGGTCTGTCGAAAAACACGCCTCATAGCATCCCTCCCAACATGTGCAGGACTGTGGTAGTTTCTTGCCATTGGTGACAACGAACTATCAGGTAAGACTGGTCTTCCATCTGTTTACACCCACACCTCACCTTCTTGCCTTTGTGTGCAACCTGCTTTGATCCATCTTTGTCTTTCTGTTTCTGACACTTCATCCTGTAATGCTTTTATTTCCTGCCATGTTTCCACGACTGAAAACATCAGCCTGCATTCTGTGACATCAGATTGTTCTTTTAATGGGTCCCGATTAAAGATGTAAGAATTTATGGTGCAATAGCGCGCAGTCTCATCCGCATAGCGGTTACCGCCTATCACATAATCATTTCCCTGTCGGTTGGCTGGGCATTTTACCACGGCAATTTGGGCTGGCAATTATAATGACAGCAGTAAGTTTTCATGCTCTCCGTTTCGGATGGGTGAACCTAAAGAGGTCATGAATCCACACTGAGACCACAACTGCCCAAAATCGTGGACAACCCCAAATCCATATTGGCTCTCCGTGAAGATGGTAACTCTCAATTGTTCAGTAATGCTGCAAGCCTGGTTAGCACTATCAGTTCAGCCACCTGGGCTGAATACACTCCTTGCAACCATGAAGCTTTCACCACTGCCACAACCGTACATATGGCATATGCAGCTCTCAAGCTTCCTCCAGCATCTCTCAAGCATGATTCATCCAAAAACAACACATAGTCTGACTCGGGCAACGGTACCTCCAGAATAACTGGACGAGGCTTTGTGCATGCTCAGCCACATCCAAATAGTCATGATCTGCTTCATCAATCACAACTTCATTTCCAGGTGAGGGCATTAATGTAGCCGGATTCAGACTCTTACATCTCACCAATGACACGTTCTCAGCACCCAGAATCACCTGTTCATACTTAGTTAAGAAGTTGTGAAGATGTTGCTTTCGAGTACGAGTAAGCAGAATCTCAACAGAGTGCGGTACATGCACTTTCAGCAGGTCACCATTAAAATGCTCTCGCACTGCTCTAAACTCACACATGTGGCGGCAATTGCCTTTAGACATCCAGGCAATGCCACATCTACAGGATCTAATGTAGCTGAAAAGTATGCAACAGGTCTGCATGCAGTTGTGTGCATCTGCATTAGAACTGACAATGTCCAGCCTTCACGCTCACTGCAGAACAGAGTGAAGCTTTTGATAAAGTCGGGTATTCCCAATACTGGAGCTCGACACAGACTGTCCCGCAGTTCGTTAAAAGAGCGCATGCATTCATCACTCCATGGAACTGGATCCGGCACATCCTTGTGCGTAAGCCTCTGAAGCGGCTTAGCTGTCAATGAGATATTTGGAATCCACTGGCAGCAATAGTCAACCATTCCCAGAAACATCCTGTGTGCATGGTGGATTCATCTGCAGAATGGCAGTAATCTGATCTTGTGACACCTTTCTGGCTCCATTCTCAATGTGATGTCCTAAGTAAAGGACCTCCATCCTGCAAAACTGTAATTTTGTTGGTGACACCTTATGCCAACCCACTGCCAGATGATTCAGTAATGCAATGGTGTCACATATGCAAGCCTCCTGAGTACCTGACGCTACTAGCAGGTTGTCAATGTACTGTACCAGAATAGAATGATTTGGAATTACCAATGATTCCAAGTTCCTTTTCAATATTTGAATGAAAGTGGAAGGACTCTCTGTATACTCTGGCGGAACTCGGCACCATAACCAAGACATGGTTTCCGAACCAAAAAGCAAATAAAAATTGGCTATCCTGGTGTGAAGGGATGGAGAAGAAGGCTTGACACAGATCAATGACGGAAAACTATTCAGCTTCACATGGGATCTGATATAGTATCATCAATGGATTTGGCACGATTGGACAACATGGGATCATAATCTGAATAACTTTCCGTTCGGTTTCTGAATTCCCATAATAGGTGAATTGCATGGGGTTCCCATGATCTCTCTCCAAATTCCCTGTTCAATCAATGACTCAATCAAAGGTGTTATACTGGAAATGGTCTCGGGACTCAGATTATATGGTGGAATTCAAGGAAACTCTGCATTTGGTTTCAGAGTAATTCGTATTGGAGCTAATCCTTTAATCAGCCCAATATCTTTTCCGGTGAAATCCCAAACTTCAGGTAACACTGTGTCTCTCAATACTAAGGGTAAATCATCACTGGTTAATAAGGAAAATAACCCTTCGATTTGCGTCTTTTTTTTTTTTGCCATTTTGAATACATTATCTTCATCTATGGTATGTTAATCTATTGCTTTCAGAGTGCAATAGATAGAACAATTCAATTTGCATAACAGATCTCGACCCAAGAGATTTACGGGGCTAGAATCACATATCACAAATTTGTGCAAATCCTCAAATGATCCAATTTGTACCTTAACAGGTTCAGTCTCAGGGGTTGATATTAGTCGGTTAGAAACTCCTACAACTTGGATTCTTACTCCAGAGAGGGGTAGGTTGGGAACTTCCGCTGTTTTCACAGTGGAACGGGTAGCACCAGTGTCAACAACACACTAAATAGGCTCCATTTACCTTGCCATCCACATAAGGACCACTCGGGTCTACCTCTAGCGGTGCACCAAGCACGCATTCCTCCTCCCCTCTCAGGAACCGTCATTGGGATGAATCAGAATCACTGTCATCAATCTGTATCAGGTATTGTTGGGTTACCTTTGGGTTTGTGTCAATTTGGTCATTTGTATGGAATCCCATGTTCACATTAAATTTCTGCACCTGACCATTCATCTGAGGCATAGGGGCTTGTGGCATAGTCAAATTAAAAAATTTCTGTCTTTGAGTCTGCTGATTCGGCATCATATCACCTGCTTGGTCCTGTGCAGTTTTACCCTGCGTCACCTGCCCATTCATCTGATTCAGTGGATTAAACCTACATTCACGCTTCCAATGCCCGAATTTGCCGCAAATGTGACATGGGTGAGTCTTTTTCAGCATTTCTATTGAAACCCCTCTTCCTCTGCCTTGGGTTGTCACATTTTGTTGCTGTCCTCCTGCTACTCCTCACAAATCAGTATTTGTTTGACAATTTCCCTGTACTATAACAGAACAATCGCACCAACTTCCACATAATCTTTCTTTGCTACCTTCATCTGAGCCAACATCAGTTTTTCCTTCAACCTCTGATACTTGGAATCCACTTCATCTCCACAATATTTTGCATTCCGAAGAAACGTGTCTATGGGCTTGCTTTGCCAACAAATCAAATGTTGTTGTATCATTGCACTTATTTCGGGTCTTAATCCATACACAAATCAATATACAAAATGTCCCATATCTTTCCCTGACACATTTGCCATACCACTATACTGTTTAAATGCCTAGATAAGTCTCACAAAATACGCGTGCACTGTGTCTTTCAATTCTTTGTAGTCCTGTCAATCTTTACCCAATCAGTTTCCTTTGGAGAAATTTTTCCCTTTTAATAAGTAATGACCTGATTGTATTTTTTCATTACTTCAGGTGATGGTGCACCAGTTTTCGGATCTCTTAGAGGTTCTGTTTCTGGCCAATCTACGGCAATCTTACACTCAGCGCATAAATCACTCAGGACCACAATGTCAAACAAGGTATCTAAATCCTTCAACAAAACCTTTGAAACCTTCACATATCTCTCAACCTGTCTATACCATTCAACTGGTTTCTCTCTTAGCTTTGGGAAATCATTTGTAAAGGACAATATGTCTGGTCTAGTCCTAGGAACATTAACATATCCTCCTCCTGGCACTTCCCTCATTGTAAATATCTTCGTTTCTAAATTTTCAGTTTCCCCTTCGAACATTGGATACATTCGCTTGGTTGCCTTTTTCGTTTCCTTCTTTTTAGCCCATCTGCCTTCCCATCTTTTTAACTCACCCCATTTCCTAAGTGTCGACAGTAACTCCTTAATCTGTAATCTTTTCCCTGATGGGTTTAGACTCTCAAGATTTTTATCACTGAAATCCAATCGATACGAGCTCAGTTATTATACATCCCTGGTATTATACATCCCTGGTAGAATTTTTCAAAGGCGCCTATGGTAAGATCCTCGTAGGACCGGGTACTTGTATTTATATATTGCTAAATCAACCGGGCTTGATTGATTCCCTTTTTTCCCCCCATTTGTTTCTCTGCATCTAGGCCAGAATAATATGGGCCCTATTTTTACCTCTCGATACTACATTATTTGTCGGATCTAGATACCTACAGTTGAGGCTACTTCTCACCATTATTACAGGTGAAACACTCATGGAGTCCTTGGTAGATACCGGTTTGAGCAACTCCTTTATTGATTAGTTTTCCCCAACTGACACCAATACATATTTTTGTAACACACAGGCAGCTTTCTTGGCTCAGTCCTGATGAAGACCCGGGGTGATGTTTTTGAATTACACATAAAGGGTCGAAACGTCGACGATAATTGTTGGTGCTCCCTAATCCTGTCAAGCTATTTTCATTTCCAATTTAAAAAGGACATCTACTTGTGCAGTCATCTGTTTCTTTAGGACACCTTAAAAAGAACCATTTATGTAATTTTTGTATCATTTGTATGTGTTTATTGTGTTTTAAGTCTTCATTTTTGTTAACTCCTGTTTTTTTATTTTCATTATTGTACATGTCTCTTAACAGTCCTGTGTGATTCTGTGACCTGTTATTGTTTACATCACTTTACGGTATATGATTGATAATATACCGTTCTTAAAAACTCTCTCTCATTGGTGTCTTAAAGTATTATTTTGTCTGTATCAAGGCGCAATTGATTTGCCATGCCACAAAGAATGTTTGTGATTAAGTCATGTTTTTGTAAAAGAAACATAACCTCCCCCACAGAACCAACTGTTGCTGCATACTACTAGATTTCCCAGGTTCTGAGGGATAATGGGTGACCCCATTACTCTTAATGGTTATTTTTTATGTGGCTGGTACTGAAGCCAGAATGCCAACATTTTTGTGGTCGGGGAGAGGCTATAATGTTTACATCATCACTAAAACTGAAAGAGGTTTTAATAGTCCTCATCTCTGATGTACCCTTCATGTCTGTGCTAAGTGTGTTCACACGCTGGACTGCCTGTTGATTGAGCGAGACTAGTTTTAAGCTTTTTGAAAAATGAATATTGGATCATTTTTTATTTCCCACAATACCCATTGTTTCTTTCGGCCCCAACATCTCTTATCCGATTGTTTGCAGATACTGCCATGTCTCAGTGTGAATGTACATCCGTTGTGTTCACAGTGTTGGGTGCCTAGTGTGACACCAGTTATTTTTTCAGGTGTGGCAGGAGAGATGGCAGCGTGGCTTATTTACCCAATGCTTGTATGTTTTTGTACACTTGACTTTTAAGATTCGCGGTTGATGCTGGATGCAGGATGCCTAAGGCTCACTGTAGATAGTGTACGGAATCCTGTCTCAATACTACCTATATTTTACACAAAGATGCACCCTTATCGTCACCGTTCAGAAACAAAGTTATTGCTTGACCCATTAAAAAAGAATATAGAAATGATTAATGAGGTATTCTAGTTCCTCTTCTGGCCGTTGTTAATGGTGCTTTGGGTTGAGCAGTTACTGGCTTGCACAAACCTAGCAAAGGAGCACATTATGGTGAGTGCTGGGAGATGATACAGGATCATGCACATCAAGTGATGATTTACATCTTACAGAGGCAGCATTAGGACATTGACATGGCCGTGACGTGTAGAAGCACTGAATTTGGGTTTGGCTACGTGATATCTGTGACAGAGGGGCCCTCGTGTAGGAGCAATGTGTGGCCTCGTCAAGGAGCTTCCCCTCTACTGCTTTGAAGAATGTCTCCTCTTATCTTACTAAATCCCTCAAAGCTATGTAAAATTCTGTTTTGTTACAATCAGCGATCCCATGACAAACCACTGCCAAATGCTCAAGCAGCAAAGGCAGACCACGTATTCCCCCTCCACTGCCATTCCAAAACCCACCACCCCAACTTTACTATTTGTATGGGTGTACCAGCGAGCTTGAGTTCCCCTTTGATAGCAAGATGGGGATCTGGACCCCCATCACCTGATTTACAACCTCCTCCTATTACCACCACCTGAAATATGTCATAAAAGCGCAATCCATCCCGGCAAGTCGCGCTCTCATAACCTGTAAGCAGCAGATTAAAACCTAAAGGAGTGACTGTTGTTTCAAAATAACAGGAAACTACATTCAAATTGTAACCGTGCGTAAATTTAAATTGGGCCACATGCAGAAATACACTATGCAATATGTACGAGAGAAGTTTGCAATAGTTGACACTATTGTGCACTTCCTGACTGCGCCGCAGGTAACAGGAAAGACTTTCAAGGTTATCATTTGCATTAAAATGTGCAAACGCTTTCTGCTGAGCTGGCGCCTTCGGGCTAAAGTTATTTCACTGCTTTCCCCATATTTACAATTAAAGTGAGACTACACAGCTGTTTTGGAACATCAAAAGTGCTGTTAAAAGTCCAGCTCAAGGGTTTACATGAGAAGAAGTCTCCAACAATAGCCAAACCTTCAATTCATATAAAAAATGACTTCTCTTTCTTGGTCACAAGTTGTTATAATTTCTGTCTGCAAAAATGTGTGCTCCACTCCCAAAAACGGTTACTGCACACCTGCGGGTAATGGAATGTCACCCAACTGCTGTCATGGCAGCGCACACTGCAATCCAGGGTAGGGGGTTTTCTTGTCACATTGCAGTGCATTCAAGGACCGAGATAAAATGTCACGCTGCTTTTAGTGGGCGCTTGTTTGCTGTTGTTAGATTGAAAGTGTTGTTTGTTATATATGGGCTCAACTCTGCCACGTTGAAAAACCCTGCCTAGTCACTTCTTAAACCATATTGTTTATGTTCTGTAAGGATATAAGTAATGAGCATTGAAACACGACCCTTCCAGCCCTGTAGTCATAGTCTTAACTTTTAAGGCAAAAACTCTCAATGATTTCTCAATAATGATTGTAAAAACGTTAACGTGACTATATTGTTTCTGCTTACATTTCACATGCTTTACTTAATCTTCCATTCCCTATGAGTCTCTGCTATTTCCAGGATGTTGTTGCTTATTTTTCCAGCCAGCATATTACTCTTGTCTCCCCTGTCTCACAACCTATTTCCCATTTTGTGGTTCTCCAGGGCTGCAAGGTAATGGGAATGGTAATAGCGCTATGCAAATATCACTCCACTGCATACAAAAAAAACAAAAGTCAAAAACATCGTCATTTTCAACACCAAGAGCTCTAGCTTTCACAAATGCGAGACCTATTGCATTGCAGATGCTTAATTTCATATAGGGCGAACTCGACCCAAAGTTATCAAAGTGCTTTACATGAGCACAGCCTGCATTACAGACTAACACGTTCATTTTTCAGCCACGGGGAGATTAAGTGATTGCCCAGGATCACAGGATGCTTGAGCTTCCGCCAACACTTGAAACTGGTTCCCCAGCTTCAATGTGGGCCGCTCTGGCCCTTAGCCACACCCTCTCCTCTCCACCCATCCATTTCTGCCGCCTCCACCCATTCGTTTGGCCAGTTTACCCAGACTCTTTTTCTCCTTTCAGAAAGCGATCGCCCATCCTGGGTCTTTTTGTCCCTCGCCAAATAAAAGCACCAGCCAGGCTGAGAACATGGACGCATGGAGCTTTATTACCTGGTTGTTGCTCACTGTGCTGATCGTGGCAGCCTTCGTCTTCCTGGTTTTCTGCTGTTATGTGAAATACTCGCACATGAGGTTTGACCACATTCCAGGACCCCCGAGGGAGAGGTGAGCCCAGCGGCAAGCTTTCTTATCTTTTCTTTCTAGCAAACTGCACGGGTGTTCGAAAGACAAACCGGTCGTGACTCGGTGACAGCATTGATTGTACTTTCTGTGAAAAACTACTGTG
Organism: Calotriton arnoldi; assembly: GCA_963921515.1. Lineage (NCBI taxonomy): Eukaryota > Metazoa > Chordata > Amphibia > Caudata > Salamandridae > Calotriton > Calotriton arnoldi. Next base: position 333,218 of record CAWUFW010012025.1, read on the forward strand.
TGGATTTCTCTGTTTTCATTTTAGTAAATACTGCCCGAGAGCTGTGGCCAAAGTTTGGCTAATATATATATATATATATATATATATATATATATATATATATATATATATATATTATCTACTGGCGGTCGCCAGTAGATAGTTATAGTTAAAACCTATTATCCATAGGAAATCCGCGACATTCTATTTGAAATAACGTTGGCGCCGGTTGACGAATCTTCGCGAAAGTTTCCAACTTGTTGGGGCGCTCCGGTCCGCTCCTATCCTGAAAGTCTCGGGGTGATACGTCAAGCGGGGGCCGAGAAAAAAGGGGGTCCCAAAACACATTTTCCCCATTCATTTTTCCATAGGAACCTTTAGTCGCAGCTACAGCCCGAACTGCTGAACGGAATTACACCAAATTTGGCAAAGAGGTAGCCCTTGGTTCAGTGTCGTGCCTTTTGCTTAAATGGTGTAAATCCGTTCAGTAGTTCCTGAGAAAATCAAAAGTAAAGTCACATATATATCTGGGCGGAGCCTAACCACACATGTCATCGTGAGATCTGATTGGCTGTCAGCACTTCATCCTGGAATTGCTGGCAGCCATCTTGGGACCAATATAAATGATAGTACCTCATTGAAATGCATTGTAGTGAATAGAAGATTTTGAGGGTCACCAAAAGGAGAACTATAAAGGGTGATAACAGATTTTAGTTACATTAGAATTTATTTGTTGATGGTACCATACTAATTTTAGGAATTGTGGTGTATTCTAAGGTGATTTTACCATGTGAAAAACCTTCTGCTGGGATATCATGAATCATGTTTGAGAGAACACTATTTTCTCATGCTTGTCCCATGGAGGTTTGGAAGGTGCTCCAGAAGCTAAAATGAGAGCATATTTTCTGTAAATTCACATTATCTTTCTCAGTCATGTGAGAATGAAGTCTGACATTCTCAGTAAAACATGTACATCCAACAAGGGCAGAGACTGTCAGTTGATTCCTTTGTGTTCTACTGCAGCTTCCCAGAGTGTTCTAAAGAACAACTAGAGTGCTAACAGCCTTACTTATGACAAAAGTATGGCACACCTGAAGCCATCTTGATTGGAATAAACTGGTAACACTTAAACAATTTAATTTAAAAAGGAACAAAATGATGGGGTTCATTTTGTCATAGAAATTATGGTTAGTGCTGTAGAAAGAAAAATTAGGACATGTTTCAAGTGTGATCTCAAATATCTTCCTGTTATATTTCAACAGGAGCAGCCTGCCAGTTGATGCCTTTGTGTTCTACTGCAGCTTCCCAGAGTGTTCTAAAGAACAACTAGAGTGCTAACAGCCTTACTTATGACAAAAGTATGGTACACCTGAAGCCATCTTGATTGGAATAAACTGGTAACACTTAAAACATTTAATTTAAAAAGGAACAAAATGATGGGGTTCATTTTGTCATAGAAATTAAGGTTAGTGCTGTAGAAAGAAAAATTAGGACATATTTCAAGTGTGATCTCAAATATCTTCCTGTTATATTTCAACAGGAGCAGCCTGCCAGTTGATGCCTTTGTGTTCTACTGCAGCTTCCCAGAGTGTTCTAAAGAACAACTAGAGCGCTAACAGCCTTACTTATGACAAAAGTATGGCACACCTGAAGCCATCTTGATTGGAATAAACCGGTAACACTTAAAACATTTAATTTAAAAAGGAACAAAATGAGGGGTTCTTTTTGAAATAGAAATTATGGTTAGTGCTGCAGAAAGAAAAATTAGGGCATGTTTTAAGTGAGATCTCAAATCCTCTTCTATTTCATTAGAAAATTCTGACATGCAGACTGAAACAATCACTTTAAATACCAGCAGCAGACTACCAGTTAACTCCCTGGTGAGCAGTAGCTTTACTCCAGTGATCTAATGAGCAACTAGAGTGCTAACATTCTGAATTATGACAGATGTGAGACACATCTGAATGCCTTCTTGATGGAATCAAAGTAAAAAACTGAAAGCATTTCCTACTGAGGAGACTGCAGTAAATGAAGAAATTAGGAAACTTCATAACAAAGAAGTCTTCCAAGATGGCCACCAGTGAAAAAAGAGCCCAAATGTAGCACAAATATTACCCAAATGTAGCCCACATATAGCCCAATGACAAAAGTGTGAAAAACACTTTTTATTTTTAGTTTTTTTGCAGTTTTATGTAGTGCAGACTGGTCAGGTATTGGAGCATTGCATCTTAAAACATGACCCCCTACACTACAAAAACACCACTGCACTACCTTAAACCCTAAAACACTACCCCCAGCACGACCCCCTACACTACACAAGCACCACTGCACTATCCTAAACCCTAAAACACTACCCCCAGCACGACCCCCTACACTACCCAAACACCACTGCACTAACCTAAATCCTAAAACACTACCAGCAGCACGACCCCCTACACTACCCAAACACCACTGCACTACCCTAAAACATGACCCCCTACACTACACAAACACCACTGCACTACCCTAAACCCTAAAACACTACCCCAGCACGACCCCCTACACTACCCAAACACCACTGCACTAACCTAAATCCTAAAACACTACCCCCAGCACGACCCCCTACACTACCCAAACACCACTGCACTACCCTAAAACATGACCCCCTAAACTACACAAACACCACTGCACTACCCTAAACCCTAAAACACTACCCCCAGCACGACCCCCTACACTACACTGAAGCACCACTGCACTGCCCTAAACCCTAAAACACTACCCCCAGCACGACCCCCTACACTGCCCGAACACCACTGCACTGCCCTAAACCCTGAAACACCAGCCCCTGCATGACCCCCTACACTGCCCGAACACCACTGCACTGCCCTAAACCCTGAAACACCACCCCTAGCACGACCCCCTACACTGCCCGAACACCACTGCACTGCCCTAAACCCTGAAACACCACCCCTTCACGACCCCCTACACTGCCCGAACACCACTGCACTGCCCTAAACCCTGAAACACAACCCCCAGCATGACCCCCTACACTGCCCGAACACCACTGCACTGCCCTAAACCCTGAAACACTACCCCCAGCAAGACCCCCTACACTGCCCGAACACCACTGCACTGCCCTAAACCCTGAAACATCACCCCCAGCAAGACCCCCTACACTGCCCAAACACCACTGGCCTAAACCCTGAAACACCACCCCCAGCACGACCCCCTACACTGCCTGAACACCACTGCACTGCCCTAAACCCTGAAACACTACCCCCAGCAGGACCCCCTACACTGCCCGAACACCACTGCTCTGCCCAAAACCCTGAAACACCAGCCCCAGCATGACCCCCTACACTGCCCAAACACCACTGCACTGCCCTAAACCTTGAAACACCAGCCCCTGCACGACCCCCTACACTGCCCGAACACCACTGCACTACCCTAAACCCTGAAACATCACCCCCAGCACGACCCCCTACACTGCCCGAGCACCACTGCACTGCCCTAAACCCTGAAACACCAGCCCCAGCACGACCCCCTACACTGCCCGAACACCACTGCACTGCCCTAAACCCTGAAACACCAGCCCCAGCACGACCGCCTACACTGCCCGAACACCACTGCACTGCCCTAAACCCTGAAACACCAGCCCCAGCACGACCCCCTACACTGCCCGAACACCACTGCACTGCCCTAAACCATGAAACACCAGCCTCAGCACGACCCCCTACACTGCCTGAACACCACTGCACTGCCCTGAACCCTGAAACACCAGCCCCAGCACAACACCCTACACTGCCCGAACACCACTGCACTGCCCTAAACCCTGAAACACCACCCCGTGCATGACCCCCTACACTGCCCGAACACCACTGCACTGCCCTAAACCCTGAAACACCACCCCCAGCGTGACCCCCTACACTGCCCGAACACCACTGCATTGCCCTAAACCCTGAAACACCACCCCCTGCACAACCCCCTACACGGCTCGAACACTACTGCACTGCCCTAAACCCAGAAACACCATCCCCAGCACGACCCCCTATACTGCACGAACTCCACTGCACTGCCCTAAACCCTGAAACACTACCCCCAGCAAGACCCCCTACACTGCTCGAACACCACTGCACTGCCCTAAACTCTGAAACTTCACCCCCAGCAAGACCCCCTACACTGCCCGAACACCACTGCCCTAAACCCTGAAACACCACCCCCAGCAAGACCCCCTACACTGCCCGAACACTACTGCACTGCCCTAAACCCTGAAACACCACCCCCTGCACGACCCCCTACACTGCCCGAACACCACTGTACTGCCCTAAACCCTGAAACCCCACCCCCAGCATGACCCCCTACACTGCCAGAACACCACTGCACTGCCCTAAACCCTGAAACACCACCCCCTGCACGACCCCCTACACTGCCCGAACACTACTGCACTGCCCTAAACCCTGAAACACCACCCCCAGCACGACCCCCTACACTGCACGAACACCACTGCACCGCCCTAAACCCTGAAACACTACCCCCAGCAAGACCCCCTACACTGCCCGAACACCACTGCACTGCCCTAAACCCTGAAACATCACCCCCAGCAAGACCCCCTACACTGCCCGAACACCACTGCCCTAAACCCTGAAACACCACCCCCAGCAAGACCCCCTACACTGCCCGAACACCACTGCACTGCCCTAAACCCTGAAACACCACCCCCAGCACGACCCCCTACACTGCCCGAACACCACTGCTCTGCCCAAAACCCTGAAACACCAGCCCCAGCACGACCCCCTACACTGCCCGAACACCACTGCACTGCCCTAAACCCTGAAACACCAGCCCCAGCACGACCCCCTACACTGCCCGAACACCACTGCACTGCCCTAAACCCTGAAACACCACCCCGAGCACGACCCCCTACACTGCCCGAACACCACTGCACTGCCCTAAACCCTGAAACACCAGCCCCAGCACAACCCCGTACACTGCCCGCACACCACTGCACTGCCCTAAACCCTGAAACACCAGCCCCAACACAACCCCGTACACTGCCCGAACACCACTGCACTGCCCTAAACCCTGAAACACCAGCCCCAGCACGACCGCCTACACTGCCCGAAAACTACTGCACTGCCCTAAACCCTGAAACACCACCCCCAGCAAGACTACCTACACTGGCCGAACACCACTGCACTGCCCTAAACCCTGAAACACCACCCCCTGCACGTCCCCCTACACTGCCCAAACACTACTGCACTGCCCTAAACCCTGAAACACCACCCCTCAGCACGACACCCTACACTGCCCGAACACCACTGCACTGCCCTAAACCCTGAAACACCACCCCAGCACGACCCCCTACACTGCCCGAACACCACTGCACTCAAACCCTGAAACACCACCCCCTGCACGACCCCCTGCACTGCCGGAACACTACTGCACTGCCCTAAACCCTGAAACACCACCCCCAGCACGACCCCCTACACTGCCCTAACACCACTGCACTGCCCTAAACCCTGAAACATCACCCCCAGCACAACCCCCTACACTGCCTGAGCATCATTGCTCTGCCCTAAACCCTGAAACACTAGCCCCAGCACGACCCCCTACACTGCCCGAACACCACTGCACTGCCCTAGACTCTGAAACACCAGCCCCAGCAAAACCCCTACACTGCCCGAACACCACTGCACTGCCCTAAACCCTGAAACACCAGCCCCAGCATGACCCCCTACACTGCCCGAACACCACTGCACTGCCCTAAACCCTGAAACACCAGCCCCAGCACGACCCCTACACTGCCCGAACACCACTGCACTACCCTAAACCCTGAAACACCAGCCCCAGAACGACCCCCTACACTGCCCGAACACCACTGCACTGCCCTAAACCCTGAAACACCAGCCCCAGCACCACCCCCTACAATGCCCAAACACCACTGTACTGCCGTAAACCCTGAAACACCACCCCCTGCACGACCCCCTACACTTCCCGAACACCACTGCACTGCCCTAAACCCTGAAACACCACCCCCTGCACCACCCCCTACACTGCCCGAACACCACTGCACTGCCCTAAACCCTGAAACACCACCCCCTGCACTGCCCCCTACACTGCCCGAACACCACTGCACTGCCCTAAACCCTGAAACACCACCCCCAGCATGACCCCCTTTACTGCTTGAACACCACTGCACTGCCCCAAACCCTGAAACACCACCCCCAGCATGACCCCCTACACTGCCCGAACACCACTGCCCTAAATCCTGAAACACAACCCCTGCACGACCCCTACACTGCCCGAACACCACTGCACTGCCCTAAACCCTGAAACACCACCCCCTGCACGACCCCCTACACTGCCCGAACACCACTGCACTGCCCTAAACCCTGAAACACCACCCCCAGCACGACCCCCTACACTGCCCGAACACCACTGCACTGCCCTAAACCCTAGAACACTACCCCCAGCATGACCCCCTACACTACCCGAACACCACTGCACTACCCTAAACCCTAAAATACTCACCCCAGCACGACCCCCTACACTACCCGAACACCACTGCACTGCCCTAAACCCTAAAACACTCCCCCAGCACGACCCCCTACACTACCCGAACACCACTGCACTGCCCTAAACCCTAAAACACTCCCCCAGCACGACCCCTACACTACCTAAACACCACTGCACTGTCCTAAACCCTAAAACACTACCCCCGCATGACCCCCTACACTACCCAAATACCAATGCACTACCCTAATCCCTAAAACACTACCCCCTGCACAACCCCTACACTACCCAAAGACCACTGCACTACCCTAAACTCTAAAACAATACCCCCGCACGACTCCCTACACTACCCAAAGACCACTGCACTACCCTAAACCCTAAAACACGACCTCCTACACTACACAAACACCACTGCACTACCCTAAACCCTAAAAACTACCCCCAGCACGAACCCCTACACTACCCAAACACCACTGCACTACCCTAAACCATAAAACACTACCCCCAGCAGTACCCCCTATGCTACCCAAACACCACTGCACTACCCTAAACCCTAAAACACTACCCCCAGCAGTACCCCTACACTACCCAAACACCATTGCACTACCCTAAACCCTAAAACACTACCCCCAGCAGTATCCCCTACACTACCCAAACACCACTGCACTACCCTAAACCCTAAAACCCTAAAACACTAACCCCAGCACGACCCCCTACACTACCCAAACACCACTGTACTACCCTAAACCCTAAAACACTCCCCCAGCACAACTCCCTACACTACCCAAACACCACTGCACTACCCTAAACCCTAAATCTACCCCCAGCATGACCCCCTACACTACACAAACACCACTGCACTACACTAAACCCTAAAACACTACCCCCAGCACAACCCTCTTCACTACCTAAACACAACTGCACAATTTGTTACAGGCGTTGCAACGCAGGCCTGTGGTGCTTACTGGAAGTACCTGGTGGGCTAGTTGGGCCCCAGGGACTCTCAGGATTCAAGGTGACCTAATCCCCCAACTTAAAACGCGCCACGGGGCGCGTTTGCACAGTGGTGAAGGGAGGGGCGGGGCCTCAGGTGACATGTGCGCAAACACGCCCTGTGGTGCGTTTTAAGTTGGGGAGTTAATTCCCTTTGAATCCTGGGGGCCAACTAGCCCACCAGGTACCTTCAGTAAGCACAACAGAGTTGCGTTGCAGAGAGGTGAAAAAAGGTGCGTGGCCTCGGAACGCCTCTCTGCAACTCAGCTCTGTGGTCCTAACTGTAGGTACCTGGGGGGCTAGTTGGGCCCCAGGGACCCTCAGGATTCAAGGGGACTTAATCCCGCAACTTAAAACGCGCCACGGGGCGCGTTTGCACACATGTCACCTCAGGCCCCCTCCCTTCACCACTGTGCAAACGCGCACTGGCTCTGGTTAGTCAGAGTCAGTTACCACCAGTACCCGTCTGAAAAAGTTGTGGGCACAGGATGATTTTGCAACAAGGCCTCTTTCTGCTCCTCTGTTGGTTCTTTCTGCACATCTTTTGCTTCTTTCTGTGCGTTTTTTCTTCTTTCTTCACATGTCCTACCTCTGTTGGCATAGTTAGAAACTAGCATTTAAAAAACCTTTGAAATTCACTTAAAAAATCATAGGTTTCAGGCACGTTATAGTTAGAAATTAGCATTTAAAAAACCTTTGAAATTCACTGAAAAAACCATAGGTTTCAGGCACGTTATAGTTAGAAATTACCTTTTAAAAAACCTTTGAAATTCACTGAAAAAACCATAGGATTCAGGCACGTTATAGTTAGAAATTAGCATTTAAAAAACCTTTGAAATTCACTGAAAAAACCATAGGTTTCAGACAAGTTATAGTTAGAAATTAGCATTTAAAAAACCTTTGAAATTCACTGAAAAAACCATAGGTTTTAGGGACAGTTATAGTTAGTTGGACATTGCACTCGTACAAAACCCGTGAAATTCCCCTGTTATAGTTAGTTCAGCTAACTATAACTCGCGCCCACAATGCACTGCTGATGACGTCACATATTACATCACTCATGACATGGTCAGTGACATCACTGATGACATCACTGATGACATCTCAAATGACATCACTGATGACATCATCCATGTGATAATTTCATGCATCTTCTCACACCCTAATATAACTTTTGATACACCCACTCTAAATTACAGACTGCCATTCTCAAAACCATAGACACTCCAACACCAAAAACTACATACCCACTCACTGATTCTTAGGTCTACACACACATCCATTCACTCACCTGTACAGTCACTCATACTTACAGTCACTCAGTACAGGACTATCATATGCACTCATACACCTATATTAATTCTCACACACCGCCACTCATCCATAGAGGTACTCACACACCTAGTCAGTCATGCAAAAAATTAATCACACACCCATTTACTCACCTATACAGTTATACACACACCAGCTCACTTACTCATACAAATACTAGCACATTCTTACGCTCTTATACAATAACTGATACAAGCACACACGCATCCATACAGCCACTCTCACAATAACACACTCTCACTTATAGCCATTTAAATACTCTAACACACATATATACTGCCTTTTACATATGTAGTTACTCGCACATGTACCACTGAGATATACATTCACTCACTAACACACCCATACACACACTCACCCACCCAAGCAGTCCATCACAGATGCACTCTTGAAATCATGCACACAGTGAATCACCCACTCACACATCTATGTATAGAGTCACACACACCCCACCCACACAAACACTCAGGCAGCCATACAGATACTCAGAGAACCAATCAATAACCCATATAGACACTCATGTAGCTATTCGCAAATCCATGCATCCACTTACACACCAACAAACAGACGGATACAGACATTCACAGTTTAGTCACTAACCCATGCATTCAGTAAGATACGTTTAATCACTCACTTGTAGAGTCAGTCACTCACGTACTAAATCATCCATTCAGACACTTATACACCCACTCATTCTTCAATACGCCTTTCCCTATATATATTAAACATATTTAAACTTTACAGAAACACACAGTCACTGGATGATGTCATCAGTGATGTCATTTGAGATGTCATCAGTGATGTCATCAGTGATGTCACTGACCATGTCATGAGTGATGTAATATGTGACGTCATCAGCAGTGCATTGCGGGGCGCGAGTTATAGTTAGCTGAACTAACTATAACAGGGGAATTTCACGGGTTTTGTACGAGTGCAATGTCCAACTAACTATAACTGTCCCTAAAACCTATGGTTTTTTCAGTGAATATATATATATATATATATATATATATATATATATATATTCACTGAAAAAACCATAGGTTTCAGACACGTTATAGTTACAAATTAGCATTTAAAAAACCTTTGAAATTCACTGAAAAAACCATAGGTTTTAGGGACAGTTTTAGTTACTTGGACATTGCACTCGTACAAAGCCCGTGGAAATTCCCCCGTTATAGTTAGTTCAGCTAACTATAACTCGCGCCCGCAATGCACTGCTGATGACGTCACATATTACATCACTCATGACATGGTCAGTGACATCACTGATGACATCACTGATGACATCTCAAATGACATCACTGATGACATCATCCAGTGACTGTGTGTTTCTGTAAAGTTTAAATATTTTTAATATATATAGGAAAAGACGTATTGAAGAATGAGTGGGTGTGTAAGTGTCTGTATGGATGATTTAGTAGGTGCGTGACTGACTCTATAAGTGAGTGATTTAACGTATCTTACTGAATGCATGGGTTAGTGACTAAACTGGGTGAATGTCTGTATCCGTCTGTCTGTTGCTGTGTAAGTGGCTGCATGTGTTTGTGAATAGCTAAATGAGTGTCTATATGAGTTATTGAATGCTTGTCTGAGTATCTGTATGGGTGCCTGAGTGTTTGTGTGGGAGGGGTGTGTGCAACTCTGTGCATAGATGTGTGAGTGGGTGATTCACTGGGTGGATGGTTTCAAGAGTGCATCTGTGATAGACTGTATGGGTGGGTAAGTGTGTGTAAGAGTGTGTTAGTGAGTGAATGTATGTCCCAGTGGTACATGTGTGAGTAACTACATATGTGAAAGGCAGTATATGTGTGTGTTGGAGTATATAAATAGCTATAAGCAAGAGTGAGTGATTGTGATAGTGGCTGTATGGATGAGTGTGTGCTTGTATCTGTGATTGTATAAGAGCGTAACAATGTGCTACTATTTGTATGAGTAAGTGAGCTGGTGTGTGTATAACTGTATAGGTGAGTAAATGGCAGTGTGTTTAATTATTTGCATGACTGACTAGGTGTGTGAGTATCTCTATGGATGAGTGGCGTTGTTTGAGTGTCTATATAGGAGTAAGAGTGCATATGATAGTCCTGTACTGAGTGACCGTAAGTATGAGTGACTGTACGGTTGAGTGAGTGGATGTGTGTGTGTAGACCTAAGAATCAGTGAGTGGGTATGTAGTTATTGGTGTTGGAGTGTCTATGGTTTTGCGAATGGCAGTCTGTAATTTAGAGTGGGTGAATCAAAGGTTATATTAGGGTGTGAGGAGGTGCATCAGATTATCACGTGGATGATGTCATCAGTGATGTCATTTGAGATGTCATCAGTGATGTCACTGACCATGTCATGAGTGATGTAATATGTGACGTCATCAGCATTGCATTGTGGGGCGCGAGTTATAGTTAGCTGAACTAACTATAACGGGGAATTTCACGGGTTTTGTACGAGTGCAATGTCCAAGTAACTAAAACTGTCCCTAAAACCTATGGTTTTTTCAGTGAATTTCAAAGGTTTTTTAAATGCTAATTTGTAACTATAACGTGTCTGAAACCTATGGTTTTTTCAGTGAATATATATATATATATATATACGAGATGTGCAATAGGCTCGAGGAAAATAGTGATAGGAATTAAATACAATACGTAGTCTCACATTGTCTTTCCACATGAACAACATAGAACACCATAGATAAAAGTGGGATACAGTACATGCATGTAGTAGGTATATTTGTACCACTAACATACTTACGGCAATGATAAGTCAATCATATTTGCATTATGCTATGTTATGATATAGGTATGTACTGTAGATATTGTTTGTGGTAGTCATTTGAATGGTTATTGGCAAGGCACAGTCACTAGTGTGGATAACATCCGCACAGCGCGCCACTTGACCACCAACCACGGTGGCCTCTGCCTGCTCACCACAATTGTAAGTGTGATGCAATAGAACATAGCGACCTTGCTTGTCACCCTGAGCCGCATACCCACCTGGATCTCACTTGGAGCTTTTGAGCTCCATAGCACGATAAGACAGGGGCAATCACCTTAGGCTGCTAGTCACTTCTTGCATGCAGCATGCCCCACCCTGCCAAGACAATGCGTACAACTGCTGGGTTAGTCATCGCGTTTGACCATAGCACCTACGTAAGATTGCGTTTTATGTTGCTTAACAGAAAAAATGTGTATACATGTTCAGTGTTATTGTCTCCTTTTCTCCCACAGGTTTTTCAAGTGTCCGTAAGTACGTTGACACCCAGTCCACACACCTTAGTGCGTGTGTAGGTACTTCACCCCTTTTTTCACGTGGCACTTTCCTTTTTGCCACTCACACTTTCTCTATCCGGTCCTGAAGAAAGCCCCCTACTAACACTTCCGCGGGCTGAAACATGTAGACCATTCACATAGCCAACTAAGGATATAATATTCCGTTTTAGTTGCACCACACATTTTTAATCATATCCTGAGCCGCCACTAATAAAGACTAAGGCAAGGATTCTCAGAGGTATTTTTAACTTAAATCACGACACATCACATATTCGCACCACATCAGCTCCGCTGTAATCAGGCGTCGTAGCACAACCGGGGGGCATTCGGCCACCCGATTGGGACCCCAATGATGAAGCATGACACCAACTAGATTGGTGTGTGAGGGGTCTTTTAAACAAACCTAGTGGGTTCATATACTAACCAGACTAGCGGTTGTACCACATCCACATAGTGGGTTCGTCCTTTTTGTTTAGCTTATTGGCAAGGCATAACATTGTTTGTATCAATGAATCTCTATACTACTAGTCTGTCTTTCATGCTCATGAAAGAATGTCAGGTGACACTAAGGGTTTAAAACACTGATTCGCATAGCGTTAACCATGTGATCAAGGTCACGTGTGGTGACCGAAACGCGTAATGACTATGGTGTGCGAGGAATAAAGAAGATATTATGCACATAAATGTTTGGAGTCCGTGCCCATCTATGCAAGGAGAGTGGATGAATGTTGGGAAGTATCGTGGCTTATGATTTACGGAAGTTGGCTGCTTCCGGTTCACGGACCCCCTCCCTGGAAGAGGTCGAGCGGCTTACAGCCTAACTGTGTGAGGAATACTCAGCAAGGAGACTGCTGCAGTAGCCCCCTGTCACAGCTATAACAACGAACCAATCTGAGCGGCGGTGAGAGCGGAGTCGGAGGACTCGCTCGATACAGTAGAGCCAGTGGTGAGTAATACTACCATTGTGCAGGTGGGAAGGTGTGCAATAATAACAGACCAGCTCGTGGGCCAAGGTATTATTCCCCGGTGGACTCGCTCAATACAATATGTCGGAAGACGCATTGCGGGAAAGAAAGGCAGCGGCGGAGGAACTAGTTGGCAATTTGCCAACTAATTTGGTAGACAAGAATCGTGTGGGACCATCCATCACAAGCAAAGATAGTGACATCAAGACCCTGCTAAAAATCTAGAAAATAAGATGCGTAGTGAATTGACGAAGTGGTGGGAACAGAAGTCACTACAAAAATACAAAGAGGCGGGGAGAGTACCACGCGGGCTACGTATCATGCTTGCGCCAAGTTTAGAAAATCCTAACCCCAGAATACTTAATGAGTGGGCAGAAAGCAATTTGGAAACCTCTATGAGGCTGGTGAAAATCTTAATAAAATATGCCCAAATTGATCGTGAAGAACTGCTCAAAGAAATTGACAAAATAAATGGTGAATCGGACAAATCTGACGATAAAGACTACATATTGAAAATGAGAAATGAAATCAAAACAAGACTGAAAAAGCATGAAGATATTATTAAAACGAGGAAGCCTTTTAAATTTAATCGAGATAAAGTGGATTATGAAGCAGGACAAATTTTTACATTCTCGAGAAAATTCGCCAATGTTAAACGTCAACGATTGCCAACAACAAATCCAACAGGGCAAAGTGTGAGAAGTACTAATAATAGAGACACAAATGAGACGGCATCTACCTCTGACCTCAGTTCCATGGTGAGTGAGACAGAATCAGAGGACGGGTGTGCAACGACTAATGCTGTAGCCACGGACATGGGGAGACTAACTTTGGCTGAAGAGCTTGATTTTTTTAAGCTTGGACTGCAGGCAAACATAAAGGCCGCTGAATCCCCCGCGAGTACCAGAAAAAGGAGGAACGAAAGAAGAAGGCAAAAGAGGAAACGTAGCAAAAACAAAAAACAAAAGGCAACAATGGAGGAAGAAGTAACTCAGACCGATAATATGGTCATAAACCTGTCTGACATGACACTGATTAAAGCAGAGGTCCAACTGTTATCGTTAGGACTATCATTTTGCCCTGAGAGCAATTTTAATTATGGACAAACGAGAGTGGATATTTTTAAATTCATTCGAAAATTGAAGCTCACGAAATATTTCACGATTAAGGAAGGACTCAATCAAAAAAACAAAGGACCTCAAAATAAAAATGGCAATCACGACAACTTACAAGTATCAGATGCAAATACCCTATTGACAATGTATGAGTTAGCCAACGAGTAGGTAAATGAAAACGATGGCACAAATTCGACTCAAGCGATACTACAGGACTTAGGCATTAATACATCAGCAAGTGCAATTAGTCCTTTCAAACCAAAGTCTACCTTTATGCCCATGATTCCAAAAGATGCCATAGATATATTCTACGATAGAGTAATAGACGCTTTGAAAAAGTTGTACTTCAAGAACAAGCAACATGTTGCAAAACAAAGATATCGACAACAACAATATGTCAAGTTGATGAAAAAATTGAAAGACAACAAAGACATTGTGATGAATAAATCTGACAAAGGTGGGAATATAGTGTTGTGGCCAAAGCAACAGTATATAACAGAGGCATACAGACAGTTGGACAATGTATCTTGTTATGAACGTACGAACGAACACCAAACACTACAATACAACAAAAGATAAATTGAAAAAGGATCTGCTACAATGGAAAAGAGAAGGTTGGATTACTAAGGAGGAATATGCTTTTCTGCATAATGAACATACAGTACTTCCGATTATATACTTTACACCTAAGATACATAAAGGAACCTCCCTGATACCTGGAAGACCGATTATTACAGCTAAAAACGGCCTCTTTGAAAGTATATCACTGTATGTAGATTTTTTCTTGCAGGAATATGTGCAACAACTGCCATCCTTTATAAAAGACACTGGGGACTTTTTAATGAAACTGCAGAAAATACATTGGACTGACGAATATATCCTTATTACGTTAGACATAACATCACTCTACACAAGTATAGATCATCAAGTGGGTTTAAATGCAGTACAATACTTTTAAACAAACAACCTAGTGACATGTTGAAGCATAACAAAATGTTATTGGATTTAATCAGTTGGTGCCTCTATAATAACTTTTTTCTGTTTGGGAAGGAAATTTTCCGACAAGTGAGAGGAGTAGCGATGGGAGCCTGTTTCTCCCCCAGCTATGCATATCTTCATGTAGGCTGGTGGGAGGAGCAGGTCCTCAGGAAGGAACACTCTGAAATGTTTGAAAGGCATGTTATTAATTGGATGAGGTTCATCGACGATATTTTTATAGTATGGAATGGTACTAAAGAAAGTGCGGAGAATTTTATTGAAGATATTAACAAAAATCAATATAATTTAGAATTTACCGCGCATATTGATGAACACTCAGTTGATTTTCTTAAAGTTAAAGTGTACACTACACAAAACAAGTTAGAAACAACATTACATCGCAAAGGCACTGCAGGAAACTCAATGTTACATGTCAATAGTTTCCACCCCAGGCACCTTTTAAAACAGCATTCCCTATGGGGAGTTTTTTGCGATTAAGGAGAATTTGTAGTTCCGAAAAGAGTTAGAGAAATGCCAACAGGAAATGAGGGCAAGAGAGGTTACAACAATAAGACACTTAATCAGGCGATAGCCAAAGCCAATACTATTTCAAGAGAGAATATGCTAGTTAACAACAACAGCACGCCTAAAATAATACAACTAAGCATAAAAGAAAAAGGAGAAACTGAAGGATCCAACATTAGGCTTATAACAACATTTAGCCGGCAAGAAAATAAAGTCAGGGCAATCATTAATAGAAACTGGCCTAGAGTCCTAACTGATACTATTATGGCCCAGAAAATCACGAAAAAGCCTACCTTAACATTTCGGCGTGCCTTATCAATGAGGTCTTGTTGTATACTTCATAGGGTGTCCTTAAACGGGCTTTCTAGAATCATGTCCTTATATAGACATAACCTAACCTGCCCTTATATAGGCATAGAATCCCAGACCTTATTTAGGCATAGACTATGCATACCAAATACAGGCATAGCTTCCGGCATCCGTCCACCCTAGCGTCTCAACGAGTCCATGAAAAACAGACCCTCAGGCTGCGGGAGTTTCCCTTGCCCAGGACTATTGATTTCTTCAAGGACTCATACATTATGCATGAACCTCTTATTCCCTAAGGGATTCATTCATGACGTCTTTCGCTACCCAACTCACGTCAATGCTACCATTTTCAGGTATAAATATACCTTCCCAAACCCCTGTAAATCAGAGGAGACCTCGACTTCAGAGGAGCCCGATTCCCGGCCAGACGCACTGAGAAGACGCTGCCCTTCCTGCTCGAAGAGAGTCCAGCTTCCAGTGATCTAACTTCCCTTGCGGGGTGTTGGAATTCAAGTCCAGAAAAGAGATTCCTACCTCTCTCATTCTTCAGGTATGGAGCAGACTAGAACCTAGAGAGACTCTTGGCATACTAGACTCTTGGCATACTAGACTCTTGGCATACTAGACTCTGGGTATACTCTAGTCAAGGATACAGCACCTACTTCTCCCTACACCTAGGATAGGTTAGGTATACTGGGGTAGAACTAGGGTAGAAACGCATCGTATGAGTACTCGCATTTTTAGGCTGTGTCATTTTATGTAAATGCATATATGCTGAAAAGATAATGCTAACGCAGTATTATTTATTTTTACTGCTCACCTTGTACATCATTTATCTCACATACTGTCTTGTGATCATAACAGCACATCTACTTTACAACAGAAACAAGACTGTTCAATAAATCCTTTATTGAAACGCCCGTCTGTTATTTCTGTGTAACTCTGAGAATAACTGAAACATGCACGACTGAGCTGAGTGAAATAGTTATCTATTGTTTCTACGACTCTGGGACACATCCTGATTCTGTAAGGGAAACACAGTGGTCATGTGTTGCGGCAGCCAGAAACTAATCCCTTCTTGTCGTCAAGAAGTTTCTAGTGGCCTCTGAGCTAGCTGGCACAAGTAATTAAGTTTAATATACTCGATAGGGACATACCGACCTCAGTCCTATGTCAAACCTATAGGATATATTATTCCAATGCGCAGAGCCTATAAGGGAAATAGGAGCTACACTACATGGCGCCCAACGTTTGGTAAGGCAGTAATTCAACGTTAGATACTGAGTAACTCAGCTGTGCACTTTTATTTTTCTCTCAGAGACCCCTACCCTAATACTCCAAAAGACGTCTGGAGTGGGCAGGGTTAATATCCGCCACGGCTATATAGGGCAGTACCCTATACATTAGCTGTTTGGTTTGCTCAACGTTGAAGGATAAACAGTTCCACAATATTGTGCATCTTATCTTTGTTTCCTTGAAACCAGTTCTACATTTTTTTTTTCACTTCGAAAAACAAAATGAATGTAGACGCCGAAAACGGTGTAGCTGCGGCTGAACCAGCCCAAGCAGCGTTATTTAACAACACAGGTTTAAATGAAGCCGAAGAGGGTGTCAAAGACATTCCTCCTAACTTAAGAAGAGCCATTACTCTAAAACTTATAAAACATGGCCTATCTCCGAGAGGAGGTAGAGCAGTTTTCGTGATAGAGGCACACAAATCCTTTCAGACAGAGGTATTCTATTCATGGGTAATATTTCCTGAATCCAATCCAGTAACTCACTTGTTTAACTTCTACAAAGAAGATGAACAACCAGAGGAATACATTCCTTTCGAGGATATTGAAATTCCATTAACATACCAGGAGCACCAGCTCTGGTTTAAAGGCGCCCTAAAACATCACAGAAATATAACCAGGCTCGGTCCGCTAGGCAGACCAGGAGCAACATGGCCTATTCTAGCCGGCTACACACCTCATCCAGACATCGAAATAATGTCAGACGAGGAACTACTTAATCAACTCACAGAGTTAATAAAAATCTACAGACAATTGGTTCAATATGTCATGCGGACTTTCACAGTCCAACAGCCATTAACACTTCCAAACCAAGCTCCTCCACAGGGGAGTACAGTGAAAATTACACCACAGACTCTATACGCAGTCATGGGTAAAATACCCACTAAGCGGGAGCAAATTCCGTTTTGGATAGCTCAAAAAATTACTCAAATCGAAGCAGTATTTCCGAATACTAGCCCTTATGAGAAACACAGAATCCTAACCATTAGTTTACCAATGGGGATCACACCACAACTGGAAGACTGCACCACTTGGGGCTCAGTCTTTGCTGCCATCTACACTAAAACACACGGCATTCCGTCAATTGCGGTAATACCAGATGTCCTAAAACAGATTCAAAATGAATATGGGGCAGAGCCTGCTTTAAATTTAGGTATGAAATTACTGAAAAATTTTGAACAGGTCTCAACAATAATATTGTCTAATATTAAAGGGGAGGCAGCAGCAGTGGCGATCCGACAAAAACTAAGGGAATTCGATGTTACAGAACATCAAACAGAGCTACCCAGAATTATAGAGCAATCATATGCAGAATTAGGCAGAGATAGTTTGGGTGGGAGACCAGTTAAACCAAAACTATCTGAAAGTCCTGAGAAGGACTCAATTAAACAAACTCCTACATCTTCTAAAAAGAAGTGGGAGACTAATAAACAAAATTCAAACGAGAAAGCGTTCTCAGTCCCGAGGTAGGTCTCCTCAAAAGGAGCCCTCTGAAAGGAGGTACAACCTCAGGAATAGGGATAATTTGAGAAAACGTGATAGGTATCAAGATACTGATACACGTTCCTCTCGTCCCTTTCAGGTCTCATCACAGACTACGGAAAGAAGAGGACGTACAGAACATAGAGAAGAACGCGTGAAATCGAAAGACGACAAACACGCTCAAAAAACTAAAGCAAAACCTCAATTCTCCAAAAAGAAAGTAGCAGGTCTTAAAGTAAGACATGCCGAGAATACTGAGATCGCAACTCAAGAACGGAGAATGGGCTCAGACAATGCTAGACAGTGCAGCAGAAGTCACAATAGCTCGCCAGAACCTGATGGAACTTCTGGAGATAGTGGACTTGAATGAGTACATTACAGTAGAGACTGTAGACACCAGGGTTAGTACTCCACAAAGGTTATATGAAATAACACTCCGGATGGAGGGAGACAAACCTAGACAGGTTAAAGCACTTTTTTGGGAAAAACTATCAAAGGGTTATGACATACTTCTAGCAGAAAAAGACTGGCCACCACAGTTTGTCAGGGAGTGCCCACACGGCGAGGACATAATTATGCCTGCCTTCTCCAATCATATACCAATTCACTTAAAATATACATATGCCAGAAAATGGGCAGTGGCCCAGGCTCCAGCATTATATAAAAATCATGTAGGATGGGATGAGGACTCACCTCACCATAAAATACATCTGAAACATGAACCAACTGCACAAAGGCAGTATCCTATTAAGCAAGAAGCTAAAAAACAGGTCAGGGAGATTTTAAATCAACTTGAATACCAAGGGGTGATTGAAACTTGCACCTCATCTATGAACAATCCTTTGTTTCCTGTCTCCAAACCAGACAATACATATCGTTTAGTTTTGGACTACAGACATTTAAACACTTGTTCTAAAACTTTTGCAGTGCAAAATGCACACAGCACAGCATTAATGAATAACATTGTGCGTAAAAAATACAAAACAACATTAGACATCTCAAACGGTTTCTTTTGTCAAAATATAGCACCGGAAAGTAGGTACTTAACGGCATTCTCCATAATGGGGACCCAGCGTCACTTTTGTCGACTCCCACAAGGGTTCAAGAACAGCCCAGGTTTATTCTCAGCGAGAGTAACGGAGTTACTACAAATTTATGACAACGAGGCATTGTCCTATGTCGATGATATTTATCTGACAGACGATGACTTAGAACGACACTTGAACAGGGTGAGCACCATTATATTGGGATTCGCCTCTGAGGGCTACAAGTTCAACTTCAAAAAGTCCCGAATTGCCCATCTCAATGTCCTATTTTTGGGATTTGAGCTTTCAAGTGAAGGTAAGAGCTTGGCAGCTAACTTTCTAGAAAAATGTGCGCTGATCCAACCTCCTAAAACGCTAAAAAATTTACAATCAATCCTGGGATTCCTAAATTTTGGAAGAACATACATTCTAAACTACGCAGAAAGGGTTAAACCTCTCTACGCATTAATAAAACCTGATTTTTCAATAAAAAACTGGACACAGGAACACACAGAAATTTTGCGTTCACTCCAAGCTAACATGTTAGCAACAAATCACTTACAAACACGCGTAAGTCAAAGAAATTTGGTGATTCGAATAATTTCGGGTCAATATGGATTCACTTACTTAACCTTTAATGAGGGTGAGAAAGTACCAATTGCATACAAATCACATTTGTACACACAAGCGGAAATGCGTTTCAGTTCAACTGAAAAAATTCTGACAGCAGTTCAAACAGCTGTAGCAAAAGAAAGAGCCTTAGCCCAAGGGAAACGCATAATTGTCGTTACCCCAGTACCGGCTTTAGAAGCAGTCACAAAAGCAAGCATTCCAAATGCTAAAGCTTTACATCCAAGATGGATACAATGGGTTAATTCTCTTGCTGCAACTGATGTTGAATATGTATTTGATGCAGATTTAAAAACTCAGGCATTTCTCCAATATGAACAAGAATGTCCTCTGCCCACTGAGATTCTGCCTCTCGATCAGTATGAATTCGTAATTTACACTGACGGATCCGCACAGCCCGCAACAGGGAGTAAGCAAGCTTACAGTGCAGCATGTGCAATCGTTAAAGGTCGCATGCGAAATGGCATCTTCAGACCTATGGTCACAAAAACTCAGTCACTAGGTGATTGTACAGCTCAGCGAGCTGAACTACAGGCATTCAAACTGGCACTTGAAAGTACGGATCGAGAATTCCTCACACTGATAGTGTGCGATTCCTTTTACTGTGTTCAGTCGTATAATGACTATATACGAACCTGGCTTGAAAATGGTTTTAAGGATGCAAAGGGTGGCACAATCAAGCACAAACTGCTTTGGGAACAGGTAGTTCTGTTGAAAAACGAACTACCAAAGGCTCACGTGATACACACACTGAGTCATCAACGTGATGGCGTTCACGTTGCAGGGAATTCATTGGCTGACGAAGCCGCGAAGGGGGCTGTTCAGACGGCTTCCGTAGCTGCGATCACTCGTTCACAAACAAAAATAGACAAGTGAGATAATGTTAGCTGTCAATGCTTCGAGCAAAGGCAGCAGTGCAGCGTTACCGAAAAGTTTCCACTCAAGTACTCTTATGTAATTGATGCGAATAACGTTCCTTTTGCTCGAATCCCTGGAGTGGGGGATAGGGTAATTCCAAACATGGAACGAAGAGCAGCCTTGATTTATGAAACACATTTGGGGGAAGGTCTGTCACATCAAGGGATCTCAAAAACAATTTTGACATTAAAAGAGATGTACTGGTGGCCTGGAATGACTACACACATTCATATATTCATCAACAACTGCTTAGACTGTAAATTGCAGCGAGAAAGCCACCAGACACCATGCAGCGAATGCGGCAGCCCAGTGCAGACACCTCTGTTAGACAGCATTAGGCTATCTAATTGCCAGCGTCCTACTGGACAAAGGCATTCCCGCAAATACTAAATCTAGGTTCCTATGGTTATGGCCTCAGCGCTCGGCTGACGCTCGAACTGTTATAAAAGATTTGCAAGTCTTTATCGGCACATATGCAATAGGCACGTTTCATTCTGACCAGGGTCCTGCGTTTAGCTCTAGGGCTTACAAGGAGGCCATGGCCAGTCTGGGCGTTGCATTGCGGTACTCCTCTCCATTCCATCCTGAGGGAAATTCTGTTGTGGAAAGGAAAAACCGAGACATAAAGCAGTCTATAACAGCTAGGGTATTAGGCTCGGGTGATGGGTGGGTCAGACACCTAAATAGCGTCCAGCGCTCTCTCAATAATTTGCCAAGAAGTTCTCTAGGGGGGTCACTCCATATGAGGTCCTGTTTGGGACAAGAATGTGGGTTCCAGACTTAGAACACGTAGGCACAGTGGTGGACAAAAAGAATTTGATATCACAGATCGTTTGGCTGTTTTACAGGAACTTAACAAGTTAAGAACGAAACAAAGCAACGTATCCTTACGGCCAACCACCACTGGGGAAAAATCGGCGGTCCCAGCAAGGCCTGTCTGGATTCCAAAAATTGGGGATCTAGTCAGAGAAAAAGTCGCGGACAAGAAGGAATTTGGACCTTCTTACAGACAACCGGTACCTGTTCTAGCTGTTCAAGGAACAAGGACAGTACTTCTGCCGCCCCTTGCTGGAAGAAAGGAGAAAAGATTTGTGTCAATCGACCTCATCAAACCACAACATGTGGCCAATACTAAACAGTAGGCCTCGTGGACTCCGACCTAGTAGCAGACGCACTCCTCTCGCTACTATTCAAGAGGTTCAGACTGAAAGACTGATCACGATCGAGAATTCAGATGTAATAAATGAAGGAATAAGTAACCAAGCTATCGAACTCATCCCTCTTGACAACCAAATAACAGTTCGTCCAAATACACCTGTCTACACCAACGTGACACGTGAAGAACTGGTTCCTGTGATTTCATCGAATCCTGATGCAATTCCAACAATTGACAGAACTGCTTCTGGCTATTTCATTGACTTTGATACGTTTTCAGAAGATCCCAGCGAACCTGAAACTACGCCAGCATCATCAAAAATCAAGCAGCAAGTACAAGACTTTATTCACTTTCTGAAAAAGACTTATCTGGTTTCTCCATGGATTGAACTCTGGATTACATCTGGACTTTTTGTGTTCCTGCTCTGGCTAGCTTTGGTAACAACAGTAAGCATGCTTATAAGTGGCAGATACATCCATGTGAACAGTGAAGGAAAAGACGTAAACGTGCTTTTAAAACCACATAAATCTTCCCATCGTGAAGCAAGAGACTTGTCATCAGTGAACATCACAGCTGTTCCTATACAGGATGGTATAGTGTGGGACAAAACAGACTATGAAATCTTCGGCCCCAGTGAACAATTGAACATTCCACATTTGTTTAAAATTTCACTAAGTGATTTGATAACGTCCAGTACCTATTCAGATGATTGGGACTTAGAGACTGTTCAAGATATAATGTTTGATCTAGAAAAATCTGCTGCATTTTCTAAAAATGAATATTTAGAAGGTTCATCTGATTACGAAACACTGTATTGTTATAACCACTATGGTCATCATTATTTGCACAAAACTGCATATCCAAGAAATGTGTTCATGTTTAATCAATGGGAACATTGTCCTACACCACCACAAGGTAGTTCGAAAACTTTTGCTAGTAAATTTCCATATTTTTCAGGTTATAATACATCTGATCCAGAAACGTTTTACTATAAAAATGTAAACAAAACAGGACTGAAAATTATGTTAACAAATACAAAACAGATTTACTCTGAAGCATTTATTGCCCAACTGTCTACACAGGGTTTCGACTTATGGAAAGACACAATTGAGACAAAGACTGTCTGGGGTAGTAAAGATTGGCAAGTACAGGGTATAGAAGCTTTATTTAAAGCCTGTATAATCCCTGAACAAATACTGTTTTTGAATGACACCGTCCAACAGACATCTTGTCTTGGATTAGCCAAGATCAAAGAGATGAAAACACCTTCTGTGCCAACTCCTGCCAGTGACAATATTACAAAGGCAGTGGTGACAGTTGACAATATACTACAACTCAACAGAACTCATCCTAATTGGAAAAAATGGTTG
Source organism: Calotriton arnoldi (assembly GCA_963921515.1). Taxonomy (NCBI): domain Eukaryota; kingdom Metazoa; phylum Chordata; class Amphibia; order Caudata; family Salamandridae; genus Calotriton; species Calotriton arnoldi. The sequence continues at coordinate 357,042 of CAWUFW010012025.1, forward strand.
ATCTGGCCCACAGACACAAATAACTGTCAGGAAAGGTTCTTGAATAAAACTCAGGGCTTTACTTTTCATAGGCCAGACCCAAGATATGTCCAAAGACAACATCCGGGGGTAGTTACAACATACAGTGTAGGTAAATTATGCCTCGATTGGCTGCATAGATCTACACTACAGGATGTGAAGCAACACTTAACCTTACTTGCACATGACGCAGATCTTAGGGAATTCTTGCTTGGACCAAGAAAACGCATCAAAAACGTTTCATATATGCCGGCATCTACGCTGCTTATAACGAAGCATGGAAAGTGTCACAGATAGAGGCTGCAGAACGAATACGTGAACTTGATCGTATTAATTTAGAGAAAACACTCTCTGTAGTCGACAATGGGTTAACAACTTTGTCCTCCAGAATTTATTCGTTGGATGGCATTGTATCCTCTGCTATCGACATTCTAGAACAAGATTTGGCTATGTTACAACAAGGTCAGTCTCAATTACGTTCTATTGTGTTATTAACATGGACGCTGCAATCTTTGCGAGCGGGCTATGTGCCTTGGCGTTTCATCAACACGTCGTCTCTGTTTGCAGAATACAATCTAACTGATAAACAGATCGAACTGGCACAAAGAGGAGCGAGGTATACAGTGCTGAGCATTGAAACATTTGACAAATTACCATTCACAGTGGCAGAAAAACCAGCTACAGAATGGCTTATTCATGGCAAAATAACATTACCTGTGACAACTTTTCAGTTTCAGTATTGCCTCAGACAGATGCAAGCAGGCAAATATGAAAGGTTGGGTAAGGAATACATTAAGACATCTTGGAATTTACCGTATACACATACATGTTGGAGTGGGGATCGTGAAGTGTTTCTTAGCGGTATTAACTGTAAACATGCGCTGACCGGTTCACTCATATGTCAGGACATTATTTTACACGGTGCTTGTAATGGTTCTGTGTCAAACTTGTCTTGTCATCAGCACGGTTCACCAGCTGCTGTGATTAATCCAGCGTTTGGACAACTTTCGAATGGGAGTTACCTCATGTTGAATGATCAGAGCTGCTGTGGAATGTTGCCCGGCATCCCATATCTAGTAACGGTCAACTCCAGGGTCACTTGCTGTATGCAAGTATTGTTTCCCCCGATAGACACAGTCAGGGAGTCGGCTTTATGGCCTTCACTGAATGTCTCTTTTATAAGATTTGATACTTTAAGCAGAATGAAAGCCATGCTTTTACAGCAAACAGTGCCTTTGACCTCGGCCAGAGAAACCTATGATCTACAAGTTGCAAGGACTTCGGCTGAGATACAGACTTTAATACGTACAAACTGCCCCATACATTTCGTAGAAATGTTATCACGTATCTTCAACATGTCAGATACAACAGGAATTGTACATGTATTTAAGAGCATTTGCACCGGTCTCTTAGCACCGTTCCAGGCAATACTTGGAATTATTCCGAACTTTGCACATTCGGTGTTTGGTGGCATACCATTAATTCTAGCACTTGTTGCGGGAATTCTCTTCATCTGTCTGCTATTGCGCTATGGCCAGCCTCTTCGCAGAAATATCTCCGAGCGAAATGGAGAAAGCTCTCCTTGAAAGAAAGTGCCGCGAGCGAATAGTACAGCTATTTGGCATGACTCGTCTACGGGACCTTAATACCACATGGTTCCTGTCATTCCGACCAATCTGGCAAGATTGCATCTTAACTGTTCTACGCTGCCTGTTATGCGGTGAAGAATGCGTGTTGGACGCTTGTCTAACATACCCATCAGCTGCGCCAAAGGACGTCGATACTTTGCTGGTCCCGATAACGGTCCATGCTTCGTGTTGTCCCCAGAGGCTCCCGATACTGATGTCAGCATTCATTGAGATCTCACAGACGCCTCCTGCTGCTGCTGAGGTACGAGAAACAACTCCAGGCACACAGGTAACCATGGACGCGAACATTGCTGCAGCGACCTATGCTGAGGGCAATGCTTCCCATCTTTGTGCGGTCAATCTCTTACATGAGGTGTTCGAACTTACACCAGCGACAGTGGATGATGTTTTGTCTATTGACATAGATGACCTAATGTTTACACCAGACTCGTGAACTGACTCTGATTCGGCATACTGTGTTCCAGTGCACACAGCAACAATTTGGCCTTCATTTTTTCAGAGACTTGGAACAATACCAACTTTGAACTTTTTTCCCATTTTTCGAATGAAAATGGCACTCCGATCTGCTTAAAGTAGAACTAGCCTTATAATACAGACTTGGCAGTACTTCCAGGGACACTTAGTCATCTTGTGTGTCTAAATTAGTTCATTTAAATTTCATGACAGGAAATGACTTTGATTTTGAACAACCTTATCGATCATTTTCGTCATATGTAAATATTGCTTTTATATTTCGTTCCGAATGCATTTATTTCAGACTTTATGCAGGAAATGAAAAACACTGCTTCTTGGTGTACAGAAACCTTTGCATTTTAAATGTGTCTTTTAAAGCTTTTAGGATATGTTTTAAGATATGCGGTACTCCGGTTTTTATTGTATAGCATTCTAAATGTTTAGGCATTTTTAGTATTGTTGTTTACACGAAAGAGGAGTGGGTGTTGTATACTTCATAGGGTGTCCTTAAACGGGCTTTCTAGAATCATATCCTTATATAGACATAACCTAACCTGCCCTTATATAGGCATAGAATCCCAGGCCTTATTTAGGCATAGACTATGCATACCAAATACAGGCATAGCTTCCGACATCCGTCCACCCTAGCGTCTCAACGAGTCCATGAAAAAACAGACCCTCAGGCTGCGGGAGTTTCCCTTGCCCAGGACTATTGATTTCTTCAAGGACTCATACATTATGCATGAACCTCTTATTCCCTAAGGGATTCATTCATGACGTCTTTCGCTACCCAACTCACGTCAATGCTACCATTTTCAGGTATAAATATACCTTCCCAAACCCCTGTAAATCAGAGGAGACCTCGACTTCAGAGGAGCCCGATTCCCGGCCAGACGCACTGAGAAAACGCTGCCCTTCCTGCTCGAAGAGAGTCCAGCTTCCAGTGATCTAACTTCCCTTGCGGGGTGTTGGAATTCAAGTCCGGAAAAGAGATTCCTACCTCTCTCATTCTTCAGGTATGGAGCAGACTAGAACCTAGAGAGACTCTTGGCATACTAGACTCTTGGCATACTAGACTCTTGGCATACTAGACTCTGGGTATACTCTAGTCAAGGATACAGCACCTACTTCTCCCTACACCTAGGATAGGTTAGGTATACTGGGGTAGAACTAGGGTAGAAACGCATCGTATGAGTACTCGCATTTTTAGGCTGTGTCATTTTATGTAAATGCATATATGCTGAAAAGATAATGCTAACGCAGTATTATTTATTTTTACTGCTCACCTTGTACATCATTTATCTCGCATACTGTCTTGTGATCATAACAGCACATCTACTTTACAACAGAAACAAGACTGTTCAATAAATCCTTTATTGAAACGCCCGTCTGTTATTTCTGTGTAAGTCTGAGAATAACTGAAACATGCACGACTGAGCTGAGTGAAATAGTTATCTATTGTTTCTACGACTCTGGGACACATCCTGATTCTGTAAGGGAAACACAGTGGTCATGTTTTGCGGCAGCCAGAAACTAATCCCTTCTTGTCGTCAAGAAGTTTCTAGTGGCCTCTGAGCTAGCTGGCACAAGTAATTAAGTTTAATATACTCGATAGGGACATACCGACCTCAGTCCTATGTCAAACCTATAGGATATATTATTCCAATGCGCAGAGCCTATAAGGGAAATAGGAGCTACACTACAGTCTATATTGGTTAGGAACAGTCCAGAAATGAGTACAGCTACCACCTGGCTAGCCCCTAGAAAAGGCTTCTTCAGGTTTAGTTTCTGCAGGGCATGCAAGTTTGGGGTCAACACCACCCACTACTTCACCCCTTTCAGTTCAGAACAAGGACCAATAAGGGAAAATTATAACTGCTGTACAGAATATGCAGTTTATGTGCTTGAATGTACCTGTGGGTTACGCTATGTAGGGAGTACAAAGCTGCAGGTATACATGAGAATACTTCAGCACCTTAGAGCTATCGTAAACTCAGATCCTGCATACCCTGTAGCCAGACACTTTAAAACAAAACACAATAATGAACTCAAATGTCTTACTTACTTTGTCATTGGAGCTATACCACCGCTCAGAAGGGGTGGAAATAGAGAAAAACTACTCAGAAGGTTGGAGTCAAGGATGATTTTAGAATTAGACTCTAAGTTCCCATCAGGTTTGAACAACAGCGAAGATTTGCACAATTGTTTATAAACCAATTTTACAATTATTTGTATAATTAGTTTTATATGCATATTTTATCATCTTGGTGTATATTTAATTTTTTATAAATGTGTATTTATTTACGTGTGCAACCAATTTATCTCAGCTGGATATGAGCAAGGGTGCAATACCTCTATTCCTAGTATGCATGTAACAGTTGATAAATGTAATTCTTGGTACAGTAATGGCACACCACATGAAGTTGTCAATCTAAAATTCTGAAATACGAATTATGTTACTATATGTACCCTCCTGTATAAGTTTATATATATAAAAAAGAGGGTTCCTCGTAAAGCCATGTAGTTGTTGAACCTCATTGTTTTTACCTTTTGTAAATTTATATTAAACACAGTTAGCACTATATGAGATTAGGCACTTTGGGTAGCACGATAGAGTTTATGATTGTTTACATATTTATGCATAGCACTTTATTCAAAGTCAACACAAGAGCCTATACATGCCCAAAAAAGAAATGCATTCAAGCAGAGATGAGAGATGTGCAATAGGCTTGAGGAAAATAGTGATAGGAATTAAATACAATACGTAGTCTCATATTGTCTTTCCACATGAACAACATAGATAAAAGAGGGATGCAGTACATGCATGTAGTAGGTATATTTGTACCACTAACATACTAACGGCAATGATAAGTCAATCATATTTGCATTATGCTATGTTATGATATAGGTATGTACTGTAGATATTGTTTGTGGTAGTCATTTGAATGGTTATTGGCAAGGTATAACATTGTTTGTATCAATGAATCTCTATACTACTAGTCTGTCTTTCATGCTCATGAAAGAATATGTCAGGTGACACTAAGGGTTTAAAACACTGATATGCATAGCGTTAACCATGTGATCAAGGTCACATGTGGTGACCGAAACGCGTAATGACTATGGTGTGCGAGGAATAAAGAAGATATTATGCACATAAATGTTTGGAGTCCGTGCCCATCTATCCAAGGAGAGTGGATGAATGTTGGGAAGTATCGTGGCATATATATATATATATCAAAATTCAGAGTTGCCGTTTTCGTGAGATGCACTCGCTGGGCGGTTCCGCTGGTAACACACAAGCGCCTCCTGCATGGACACACACCTCCTGATATTCTGCCGATGCGTTTCGGGCTCACACCCTTCTTCCTGGGCAGTTCCTACAAAGAATGGCAAGCAGAGACCACCAGTTACATCCCCTCATATTTGATAGCATATTGCACTCAGGTGCGTAATTTTGCTATGATATAATATATATTATAATTCTGGCTAATAAACTCAAAATCTCAGGCGGCTCTAGACCTTCACGCAATGTGGAACACTTACTGCTCAAACCTCCTACCTTCAAAAGGGAAAGATTTATGGCTCAATCCTTCTCTGGTAATGCGGCCAGAATCTGGAACTCACTTCCTCCAACCCTCCGAACCACCACAACCTCTTTCCGGACCTTCAAAGCTGATCTTAAAATTCTCCTCCTCCAAAGGCACTTCCTGGAATAATTCAACCCATTTCTTCTCCCTTACGGCCGTCTAGCACTCACATGAGGTCAACTTTGTAAATATGTATTTTACTCTTGCTTTAACCTAACGCTGACAACTTTTATTTTTTACAATATAAATATGCAACTTGTTAGCTTTGTAACTGTATATATGTAACTTGTTAGCGCGCTCAACCTATCTCGTGTACCTTGTTAACTGTATATATGTAACTTGTTTGTGAGTTTAGCCTATCTTGTGTACCTTTTGTAACTTATCTGGTTCTTTTGTAAAGCGCTCTGACACCTTTGGGTAAAGTTCGCGCTATATAAAACTGCATTAAATAAAATAAAGTGTGTGTGTGTGGGGGGTGGGGTCGGAGGGGCCCATACTTTTATCATTTTAGAAAAACAGCCCCCCTACTTTGTGTGGAAAAAACAACCGTCCTGGGACGGTTAATTCCGATGGTTGAGCTGAAGTGGACAGCAGTGAGTCTTTCTTGTGCTGTGACACCGAGGGAGGCGCAGATAGTAAACAAGTCTTTTCACCACGGTGCCTGCTTCTCTGAAAGAAATGTAAATGTGCACAACTGGTCAATCTGCAAATGTAAATAAGGCATGGAAGCTGATATTAACTTTAATGGATGGGATTACTCCTGATGACAGCATTTGTTCGGTTTGAGAGGTGTCAGGGAGCTACTAGCTGAGCTGTGAACTTTTAAAAGGCAGTTGTAAAAAACAATTGCGCTACATACGGTCTGGGTATTACTAAAATCTATGGGTCAGATTTACAAGAAACTGACGCATCTGTAGAGGTGCGTCAGTTTCCCTGCACCATCCTGCGATACCCATGCGCCACCATGGATGCGCCGTATTTACAATACGGCGCACCATGGCGCAAGGATTGACATATGAGTCAGAAATTCTGACACATCTGTTGGCCCAAAAGTCATGCATTGCTGGAGTCGTGTCGCAAACACGACGCAACTCCAGCAATGCATGTTGAGGCATATACTTCTTGTACTGCGTCACTCCTTACGCCTGCTTCCAGCAGGCGTAAGGTTTTAACACAGTGGCGTCCTAAATGTGGCGCAGTGAAATCTTGTAGATTTCACTGCAACACTTTTATGAGGCTTTCTTGCGTGGGACCGCCCACCCTGCATACATTATACCTGATGCAGGTATAATGTGACGCAGGGCTTTACAACGTGACACATCTCCGTAGATGCATCACGTTGTAAATTGGCGCATTGTTTATGCCACTGCTGCGTCACAAAAGTGATGCAATGGCAGCGCAAAAGTGTCGCAAGGGGCTTGTAAATCTGCCCCTATATTTTGGAAGCACTTTATCTTAACCCTTTTTGCAAATTTTATAGCAGCCTTTCTTGTACTTTGTGTAATGCAAGTTTAAAATAAAGACATTTCACAGTGCTTTCTGTCACAGCAGGACCTGTGTGGTCTTGCTTCTCGCTCTGACATTCCATTCCCACAAGGTATATGCCATTGAGCCTGTCTAGTATAATAATTTTTCTACTTAGTCCACGGGAACCACTGTTCCTTGTTACATATCTAGTACCCTGGTTCCTAGTGAGTAGGGTGACCCTTGTCCTTCCTTACACACAGCAGGACCTGTAGCACTAAACGAACACAAGTCACTATTCTCCACTGCACCAACAAGGATTCAATTCTGTGGCTCTCTGGTGCAGCACATTAACTAATGGAGCTTTCATAGTGTACAATAGTGTATTTCCCACTGATTACCAACACTTTAATTTCCATTTAAGCTGCGCGTTGTTTTATATGTAGTTACCTGAAGGTGAAAGACTGAAAAAAGTTACAGAATATTTTGGTTTTTTTAGTCACACCTTTGACCACGCCCCCACGCTCACTTACCCCACCCCCATTGCACAGAGCGTCACAGTTTCCATACTTTTTTCAATGCACTTCAACCAGTGCCCAAGAGTCATAAAACAAGCAGAAGCACATTGTTTTGATTAAATAAAAGCCCTCTGTTACTTTTAAGCACTGCCTAGACGTAACACTAGCAAAACAGTGACCTGCTCATTTAGAGAACAGTAATTTGAAGATGTGAGTGTGCTGCCCTCTAGAGTCACCTCGATATCATACATTATAAAAGTGGATATTTACCAATTTTATGTGCAGCCCACCACTCCACTTTTATTGTATATTCTTAACTTTTTACGTCTGGGTTTTGACAGTGCTGCTATAAAACTAGCCTATTGTTAGCAATTTAATGAAGTTTCACACAATGCCAGACTTCCTGCTCTGCGTTGCGTGAATGGGAAACACAGCGCAGACTGTTGCAATAGGAATTCCACACAAAATCCAGGTAGGTTTTACACTGTATATCTATTGCAGCAACAACTAGTAATATCTATGGAGCTCACGGTCAGCGCGCCCTTCGCATCGACCGCTCACCAGTAAGTGCGCTAACCAACACTAAGGGCAGCACGGGTTGTGACATCCACATTCAAACTCACGCAAAATATATATACAATATTGAGCACATGAGGAGGCTCCCCCCCTAACAAAAGATGCACAATACATTCAAGGAATAACACACTATGAAAGAACACAGAGCTCCATGAGAGAAAACAGAGCATAGAGAACTCTCTGAGCAGAATGCTAAGCCCGAGAGAGAGAGAGATACATGCCTACAACACCTTCCTCTTTTGAAAAAATGAAGATAAATATTATAGCAAAGTGTACAAAAATCCTAAACCAAATTCTCATCAATTAAACATTTTCATGCAACATAGTGATCCTTGAATTTTGTGGGCATGCCCACATTGCGTGAAACTCTGTGAGAGTGGACACAAACCCTTTGACCCACCTGTGAATCTACACTAGAACCAGCATCATCAAAAGAGTTGACAGGGTCACAGGGCGTAGAGACAAAATCAGAATCACAGGGTACAGAGACCATGGTATTCGATCCACCGCCAAAATGCACTTCAGAATTTACCCCCAAAAAATCATTATAGGATGTTTCATCAAAATCCCTAACAGATTGGATTTCTGAGTTTGATCAGATGTAATTTTGACTACATCTCTCCTGCTCCACTAACCTTTGCTATGCAACAGAACCAATCCTTTTGAAACTTTCCCCACTCTTACAGGTGTTGAAAATTTAGATTCACCTTTCTTCACCCTCGTGTGAACCCTGACCAAAATGCAATCACCAATGTTCAACTCTATGTTCTTGACATTGTTTCTTATCAAAAACTTATTTTGTGTGAGTTTGATTAGTTTTCACTCTATGAGGCACAGCACCCAAGTTGACAGATTTTGTTTTACTCAACTCCCTGGTCCAATCAGGACACATTGAACACCTGGAAAACCTCTTGTGTAATAAAACGAAAGGGCACACACCTGTAGTGCTATGAGGTGTCTCTAAATAGGATTAAACTTTATCTTTTAGAAAAGGATCCACCTGATGCCCCTTTGTCAAAGCTGTCTGCACACCTTCTTTTAGAAATTTGTTCATGCATTCCACAAGGCCATTTGAGGAAGGAGAATAAAGGGACACTTTAATGTGAGAAATTTGAAAATCAGCATCAAAGTTTTTCATACTACTGAACGTAATATGAGTCCCATTATCGGTCACTATCTCCCTGGGTGCCTCTTCAATGGCAAAAACTCTTTGCAAACATTTAATTATGGAATCAGTGTTGTGAATTGGTGTTGAAGTCAAAATACACCCACTTTGAAAAATATTCTACAAAGGACCATCATGTATCTTTGAGATTTTGGTAATAACTCGAAGGGTCTATCACACAAGAGAGACAGAGGAGATTTAGAGACCTGCATGGGTTAACTCCCCTATGTGATATATAAACCACAAAAAGAAACCCTTTGGGTCTATAGAAACTGTTAGCATAGCCGGAGACCTAGCCGTGGTGGAGTATCCCTTGTAAAGGGCGATTTCCCTGACCCACCGTAGGTGGCATGCTCCATCATTGGTTACCTCCTCGTACCGTGATGCCTAGTCACAGTACGGGCTACAACCCCCTCTCTGAGAGGGAAGAGCTCAGGGATGTTTTTGAGAGTGAGGTATAGTAAATACCCGAATGATGAGCTAAGGGTGGCAAGGGCAGCAGAGCAGAAGTGAAAGTAAAAATTAAAATTAGCTACAGGGTATGCAAATTACTTTATTAGTCCGTCCCTGGGCCAAGATAGCAAACAGGGCACTGCAGGGAAAAAATTAAACCCGCTTGAGTGTCAAAGGAAGGTCGACATATTTCAGCCTATAACCCTCAGCAGAGGTGTTGTGGCTTTCTTCAGGACCTAGATTCAGTGCCTCTGCTCAATGTGCTCAAATCAAAAAAACACATTGAATATATGCTATGTTAATTATCTAACAAAGGAGAAGGCTCAAGGCACACAAGTCCTGCACCCATCAACACAGAATAGGGAAAGTGAAATAAAGTTCACAGTGGTACAACGAACCAGAGGTGCGACCCTTCTACACCTCTAAAAGGGAAATACTTCCCAAAATGAACATAAACAGCAGTGGTTCAGCACTCAATTTCAAGAACAATTACATGCACATCATAAGTCTTCAATACATAGTGCACAATTTACAATAATAAATCGCTGTCATCTCAATAAACAAATGTGAGAGTAGTTTCTTCTTCCACTGAACCTGGTGCCACGCTGGTACTTAACCGCAACAATTGTACTCCAAAATGTCAAAAAACAACATCCTTTTTCACTTTTCACATAATGAGGAATATGCGAGACGACAACATGTATATTGAGCCCTGAAGAAGTCCCTGGTGGACGAAACGCGTTGGCTACTGCACGTTTGCTGTGTTTTTAAGAAAAAGATGAAGAATAAAGAATTTTTGGAAGAAGAAACTACTCTCACATTTGTTTATTGAGATGACAGCGATTTATTATTCTAAATTTTGCACTATGTACTGAAGACTTATGATGTGCATGTAATTGTTCTTTGAAATTGAGTGCTGAACCACTGCTGTTTATGTCATTTTGATATGTTACGTTAATTGGTTTTGTAGAGAACTTAGCTGCTCAGCTTGGGCTTCCCAGAGCTGACAGGAGGATAAGTAACGGATTGTGTAAGAGGGTGTTGGCTGAAGGTTTATCTGAAGAGATGGGTTTTTAGTTGCCTTCTAAAGCTTAACAGGTTATTTGACCTCACCTGGACAGGGAGAGAGTTCCATAGTTTGGCAGTGAGGTAAGCAAATGAGCGACCTCTTCCTCTTGATTCTGGTGATAGCAAGTAGAGAGAGCTCGTTCAGTATCAGTGCTCTGGGGGCCGTATGTGGTGTAATGAGGTGCTGCAGTACACTTGGTGGGGTAAATATTTTAGCCTGTGGGAGACGCATAGATCCTTTAATTCTATTCATTTGTTGATAGGTAACCAATGCAGTTGCACGAGAGCCGGGCATGCAGATTTCATTCTAAGCAGACCCAAGAGGGCTCGAGCAGCAGCATTTTGGGTGACCTGCAATTTTTTTGTGACATAGGCAGGACTGCCCAAGTACAGGGAGCTGTAAACTAGGGGTGATAGGATTAGGACTTGCACCACTGTCCTCTGGCATTCTGCAGGAAGCCACTTGAGCGTTTTCCTAAGGGATCTTAACAGGCCAAAGCAAGTAGCCACCACCTTCTTAGCCTGGGAGATCATAGTCAAATCTCTGCCCAAAGTAAAGCCAAGATTCTTGACTTCAGGTTTAGGGGTGGGGGACTCATCCAGACAAGGGGGCCATATGAGTTGTTCCCAGAGCGCCGGGTTGTGGCCAACCACCATCACCTCTGATTTGTCCCCACTCAACTTAAGACATCTTGAGACATCCAACTGACCACCTGTTCTAGGCATATATTAAGTTTCTTAGAGGTGGATTTGGTGTCAGGTGACATAGAAATGACAATCTGAGTGTCGTCTGCGTAAGACACCATTGTAAAGCCATGGGCACAGATGATGTCTGAAAGAGGTTGAACATATATGTTGAAGAGGTGGGGCTCAAAGAAGAGCTCTGCGGTACTCCACATTCCAACTTATAGATTTCTGACAACGATATACAAAGTAAATATATACAAAACCATCCAGGGATTCTGTGAGACATCACAAGGTTTAGGATTCACTGGTGGTACCTGCAAGAAACATGTGCAGAAGGTTTTCATATGAACTTTAGTGGAGAGTTTAAAACACCAACAAAGTTACTGACACAACAAAATTTAGAAGAAAGCAAGATCCACAGTTATGCTTAGGTTGACGTGCAGAAGCGTCAAATAGAATGGTAAATCCCCGCCGTACACCCCCAATCCATTATATGCTCAGCGCCCCTTAATTCTACTGCAGTGGTGGAGCAAATCATTGCAAACGACAATAAGAACTCGGAGTGAGGCTTTCCCGCTAGTGTCAGGAGTCGTACCTCAACTCACCCTAGCATGGAGCCAAGGTTGCTCTCTGTCCTGGATGACAATCATAGGAAGGAAAACAAAAAAATAGAGAAGTTTCCCTAGAAAACGGGAAAGGGGAGGAAAGGAAGTATTTGAGGTATTTCAAAATGGAGGAGTGTAGGGGCGTGTAGAGGTATATACATTGATACACAAATGTGCTGTGTAGTTGTTTTATGGATAGAGATGTTGAAAACAGAGGCATTAGCCTCAGCTAGGTGGCATCATAGCACCCACCTACTAAAGCATGTGAGAAAAGATGTGCCCAACATGGGAACAGGCATAGCGGTTTCACAAGTTCAACTAATTCAAGTCATACTTAAAATTACATGGTTAGGGAAGCACAGACCACTCCACTACAAGAACACAATTATGATACCTCTTGGCAAATGTGCAGAATTGCTGGACCTCATCATTAGAATACGGTTGTGCTCCTTTCTATCAAATGTACAGAGTGGTGAGGTGCATTCAATCTTGTGAGAGATGCAGCAGTGCATGGTCTTGCTAAGTGTACCCAGTATGGGTGGTGCTGATTCTCTAAAAATATCTCCTACTAGTGTGCTCTAAGTTCAGACACGATTGCACCAATACCTGATATACAGAGATCTGGCTGGCCACTTTGCCAAACCAGGGAAGAGGACACTGTCCAGAACAGTGGCTGAAGCCCATATACAGGCATCAATTGGCCTAAACACAGATCTGTTGTGTCCGAAGTTACATAATCACGTGATGTGCAGCACACGTGTCGGTCAACTGAGGTGAGGCTGCTGGGAATTGTAGTCTCAGCTCTATTATACAGCAGTTATCGTGATGCCCTATCATATGCTTATGAGATGTCCCTGTTGCGGCAACTTCACACAAGTGCGACATGTTCCTTGTGGGCTTATATGGCAGCATGTGTGAGAAGTAAAGTTAACTAAACCCCAAGGTAGGGATGTATGTGGACAGCTTGTCCTGCCATTCCTTTGGAAGTGCATACTGGGATAGGTAGTCTCAGGCAATGCTGTCATAGAACAAGGGTGTTTAGAATGCAATAATACATGGCATAAGGAGCGGAACCAAGATAGGACCAAGTGTGAGAAGAATATTTAGGCAACTGGAACATGTATATGTAAATGTACAGGGTGTAGGTTGTCATCAGATACAAACCACCCAACGGTGTGCAGAAAGGCATAGCTGGAAAACCTGATTGATGGCGGAACCCTTTTACATAGATTTCAGTTCTAATCAGAATAATGTGACAATGTAGGACAGGTTTGAAATCAATACACCCTTGTTCTATGACAGCATTGACTGAGACTACCAATCCCAGTAAGCACTTCCAAAGGAATGGCAAGACGAGTTGTCCACATACATCTCTACCTTGGGGATTAGTTAACATTACTTCTCACACATGCTGCCCTATGAGCCCACAATGAATGTGTTGCATGCTTGTGAGAAGTCGGTGCAACGGGGACATCTCATAGGAATATGATAGCGCGTCATGATAACTGCTGTCTAATAGAGCTGTGACTACAATTCCCAGCAGCCTCACCTCAAGTGACCTGAACGTGTGCGGCACATCACGTAATTATGTAACTCTGGACACAACAGATCTGTGTTTAGGCCAATTGATGCCTGTATATGGGCTTCAGCCACTGTTCTGGATAGTGTCCTCTTCCCTGTCGTGGCAAAGTGGCCAGCTGGATCTCTGCAGAACAGGTATTAGAGCAATCATGTCTGAACTTAGAGCATACTAACATGAGATATTTTCAAATAGTCGGCACCACGCGTACCAGGCACACTTAGAAGAAACATGGACTGTTTCATCTCTCACTAGATTGAACGTACCTCACCACTCTGCACATTTGATAGGAGGGAGCACAACCGTATTATTCTAGTGATGGGGTTTTGCAATTCTGCATATTTGTCAAGATGGATCACAATCGCATTCTCGTGGTGGGGTGGTCTGAGCTTCCCTAACCATGTAATTTTAAGTATGACTTCAATTAGTTGGACTTGTGAAACCGCTACTGCCTGTTCCCATGTTCGGCACATCTTTTCTCACAAGCTTTAGTAGGTGGGTGCTATGATGCCACCTAGCTGAGGCTAATGCCTCTGTTTTCAGCAGGTAATTCCATAAAGCACCCACACAGCACATATGTGTATCAATGTATATACCTCTACATGCCTCTACAATCCTCCTTTAAGAAATACCTTGAGTCTTTCCTTACCGCCCCTTTCCCGTTTTGTAAGGAATCTTTTCGATATTGTTTTTTGCCTTCCTATGATTGTCATACAGGACAGAGAGGACCCTGAACCCCATGCCAGGGTTAGTTTAGGTACGACTCCTGACACTAGCGGGTAAGCCTCACTCTCAATTATTATTGTCATTTTCAATGATTTTCTCCACCACTGCAGTAGAATTAAGGGTTGCTGAGCATATAATGGATTGGGGGTGTACGGCGAGGATTTTTCATTCCATTTGACGCTTCTGCACATCAACCTAAGCATAACTGTTGACCTAGCTTTCTTCTAAATTTGTTTGTGTTCGTAACTTTGTTGTTGTTTTAAATAGTCCTCTTAAGTTCACATGGAAACCTTCTGCACATGTTTCTTGCAGGTAGTGCCAGTGAATCCTTCACCTTGTTACGTCTCACAGGATCACGGGACGCTTTTGTATATATTTACTTTGTATATATTCAACTTGTTTTCGTGATTTGAGCACATTGAGCAGGAGCACTGAATCTAGGTCCTTATGGAAGCCTCAACACCTCTGCTGAGGGCTATAGGCTGAAATATCCTTTGGCACTCAAGCGGGTTTAATTTTTCCCTGCAGTGCCCTGTTTTTAATCAGGGCACAAGGATTCATGTATAAAGAAATTTGCGGACCGTGTAGCTAGTTTTAATTTTCACTTTCACTTCTGCTGCCCCTACCTTTATCTCGTCATTCGGGTATTTACTATACCTCATTCTCAAAAACATCCCTGAGCTCTTCCCTTTCAGAGAGGGGCTTGTAGCCTGTACCGTGACTAGGCATCATGGCACGAAGAGGTTCCCAATGATCAAGCATGCAACCTATTGTGTGTGTGGTAAACCGCCCATTAAAGGGATACTTGACCATGGCTAGGTCTGCGGCTATGCAGTTTCTATAGACCCAAGGTTTTTTTTGTGGTTTAAATAACTCGAAGAGCCCTGCAAAATCTAAAGGAACCTTGTACCATGCTTCTTCAGGAAACAGTACTTTGTGAAGCGGAGACACCTTCCAATGCTTGTCTGAAACCAAGCATGCGGTACACTCACCAACTAACTTCGCAACCTGAGACTCCATAGCTGGCCATCAGTAAAATTGTTTAAGTGCCTTACTGGTGCTGCTAACACCCAAATTACCTTTATGGGCCTTCTTGATGAGAGTGTTTCTGAAGGACATTGGTGGAATACAAACATCAGCTCGCAATAATACACAATCTACCAGAGAAAGGTCCTCAGACATCTGTACATACGGTCTCAGAGAGGCTTAAACATTCCTCTCTCCAGGCCACCCATTCTTCATATATGTGCAAACAGTTTGCAGAACAGGATCCTGACTGGCAGCCTGTAACCAAATTTGGTGTGTGATTGGGCATGAATTATCCAGAATGTCATTAACCAGCGCAATTACACACTCCTCCTCACGAACACAGTCCATGCAGCCACCATCCAGAGGCAACCTGGACAAGCAGTCTACATGTACATTCTTTCCACCAGGGACGGGACGTAAGTGAAATTGAACTTCTTTGGACACCAACTTGACAAGTATGCGGACGCCTTCCCAGACCCATTCCATTAAATGCAACAATGGTTTGTGATCCATATACATATCAAAGTGTGTACCCCACATAAAAGATTTAAACCTCTCAACTGCCCAGGAACATGCCAACGCCTCCCACTCAATTGTACTGTAATATAACTCAGCAGTACTGAGAAAGCATGAGGCAAAAGCTATGGTGTACTATCTTCCCTAGACAAATTGGGAAAACACAGCCCCCAGACCAACCTGACTGGCGTCAACTGTAATAACACATCTTCTGCCTGTCACAAATGAAGATAACACAGGGGCAGAGATCACAAGTTTTTTAACCATTTGGAAAGCTTCTTGAACCTCATTTCCCCAAATATACCTGACACCCTTTTTAATATATGCATATCCCTTGATAAAATGTGAGTAGTACTCACTAAACCGCAAGAAGGAACGGAGAGTGTATTTATCCCTTGGTGGCTTGGCTTCCTCAGTGGCTTTTATGAGGGAAAACTTTGGAGAAGTCCCTGCGGAACAGATGGAATGGCCCAAATAATGAAACTGTTGTGCAAGAAATCTGCACTTGTTAGTGTGTAGTATAATGCCATGGTCCTTAATCCTCACAAATACTGTGGCCAAAATATGGTTGTGATCAACCAGCGTCTTTGCAAAAATGAGAACATCAATTTGTAAGGCCTGCGCTCCAACAACACGCACCAAGATGGTGTCCATCAATCGTTGAAATACGCTGGCCGCAGATGCCAACACAAAGGATAGCCTAGAAAATGTATACTCCCCTAACAGGGTATCAAAGATGGTGAGTTCTTGCAAGATATCATCCAAAGGAATCTGACGATAAGCTAACTTGAGGTTCAACAAAGAAAAGAACTTTGAATCACTAATGTTGGCCAGTCTTGTACTTTGGGAAGTGGGTGGCAATCCACCACAATGTTTTTGTTCAAACTGTGCAAGTCAGCACATAGTCTGATGTCACCATTCTTTATGTGGACAATAACTATTGGACTGACCCATTCAGAGGAATCAGCATTCTTAATAATATCATCATTAACCATTTTCTCAAGGAGACTCTTCAACTCAGGTCTTACATTCCACAGCACAGGTGGGACCTTGTGAGTGACCGGCACTGCATTCTTTTATAACTTGATATAACGTACATAGTTTTTAATGCACCTAAGTTTGTCATTAAGCATTTCAGGGAAAGCTTTGACAATCTCATCAATCTTGTTATCACTCAATTGAACAAGAGAAATAGGCACGCTGGATTCTTACTGGTGGGTCCGCACCTCGAACCAGCATAAAGCCTAGTTTGGCCAGGTCTTGCCACCCTACAATGTGCCTACCTTTGACAGCTACATAAACCTTAGTGAAGGTTTTTCTACCTTAACATGTGACATATTCTTCAAAGAAACCCACCAAGTCAATATCATGTTCACTATGTATCTTGGGGTGAACATCTGACGTTTTAAAACTCACACTTGCACCCCTATGCAAGTTGAATAAGGTATCAGAAATTATTGCAACAGGCACTCCAGAGTCACACATGATGTCAAGGGTGAGGGCACTACCCAAAGTTACCTGACAAACAGGATCCTTAACTTTACCAACCACCACAGAATCCACTTCCAGGTTTAACCCAGGATTTGAGAAATCCAACACACTGTCATTATAAGACACATCACTGCTGTGCACCTTCATTGAATTCTTACCCATCTTACACACACACTCTGAAAGTGCCAAGGTTACTTGCACTTGGTGCAATGCTTACCAACAGAAGGACATTGGACATTGTACAAAATTACTTCAATGTGACCTAGACTCACACCTGAAAAAAAATGGTTAGAATTACGAGACATAGGTTTATAACTCTTGTCCATCAAGGGAATTGCATCAACATGTTCTGCAGTTCACACAGCATTCACAAAGGTGGAAGAAGGTATGGCCCTCTCCTGAGTCATCATGCGAGTAGACACAATAGAGTGTTCAGTACTCTTTGCCAAATCCAGGACTTAA
Organism: Calotriton arnoldi; assembly: GCA_963921515.1. NCBI lineage: Eukaryota > Metazoa > Chordata > Amphibia > Caudata > Salamandridae > Calotriton > Calotriton arnoldi. Next base: position 375,088 of record CAWUFW010012025.1, read on the forward strand.
CTTAATGAATGTTCCCTGCAGCTAAGGAGTCTCTTCTGTATCTTCTTAGAAAAACAGCTGTAAACAAACTGATCCCATAGATAAGTGTCAAGGGATGCACAAAAAATTGCAGGTTGCAGCTGACAACTGTAACACTGAGATAAATTCTTCTATAGATTCATCAGATGATTGTTTCTTTTTAAAGACATTTAACCATTCAGGTAATACACTAGGTTCTTCTGCAAATTTCTTTGTGAGTCTGGTAACAGCTCCAGGGAATTGATCCCAATCAGCAAACTCACCAGAAGGTCCCACAGCTTTGGGTAAATTATCACAAATCTGGTGGCCCTCATGGCCGAAGTGACTAAAAAGAATAGCAGCTTTGCACTTCAGATCAAACTCTTCAGCCCCAACAGCAATCAAATAATTTTCAAAAGATCTTAGCCACATGTTCCTTTTGACTGCTGGCTTCTCATGGCTCTGCAGGAATGGGGCAGATTGAGCAAAATTTGGTGCAGACACTGTAGCCATAGTTCTATTTAAACATCAGCAAAACTTGCAATTCAATATCATTAAACAACTTAGAGCTGCGTTGCAATAATCTGCAAATATGAATCCAAGTGGTGATGCAATTATGAATCCAGGTAATAACAAGTATAAACATAGGCTGATACACTTGTAACCAAGCCTTAACAGTCAAATGCACATAATTTCCACAGCTCTCATCATCCAAAAGTAGTTTCAAAATTGAAGAAGGCATAATAACTGCCCAAACCAAGATGGTAGCATAGTTACTAGCACCAATCAATTGAAGATGGCAGCCGGGGCATAATGCTTGAAATCATGTGGCCTTAATTGATCTAAACAGTGTTTCAGGAGAAATTGCAAATAACTATGGCTCATGATTATGTTTCAAGAGGAATTCCACACAAAATCCAGCTAGGTTTTCCACTGTATGTTTATTGCAGCAACAAGTAGTAATATAGACGGAGCCCACAGTCAGCGCACCCTTCGCATCAGCCGCTCAGTAGTAACTGCACTAACCAACACCAAGGGCAGCCTGTGCCGTGGCATTCACATTAAAACATAGGCAAAATATATATAACACATTGAGCGTGTGAGGAGTCTCATGCCATAACAAAGGTTGTACAACACAACCAAGGAATAACACTCCTTGAAAGAACACAGAACACCATGAGAGAACACAGAGCGTAGAGAACTCTCTGAGCAGAATGCTAAGCTTGAGGGTCAGCTCACTCTGCACAGAGATACATACCTACAGCACAGACCCATATCTGCTAAGACTAGCATCAATCAATCAATCAATCAGGGGCTTTTAAAGCTCGCTACTCACCCGTGAGGGTCTCAAGGCGCTGGGGGGGGAAGGGGGGCAGCTCCGGATCAGCCAAAAAGCCAGGTCTTGAGGCTCTTCCGGAAGGTGTGCAGGGTAAGGGAGCATATAATGTTGACTGGGAGCTCATTCCAGGCCTTGGCTGTGATGTAGGAGAAGGCTCTTCCGCCTGCTCTGGTTCTGCGGATGTGCGGGGTCTCTGCTAGGGTGAGGTCGTCGGAGCGGAGGTTTCTTTTGGGTACGTGGAATGAGACTCTTTTGTTGAGGTATTTGGGTCCGATGTTGTGGAGGGATTTGTACACATGGGTGAGTAGCTTGAAAGTCACTCTCTTCTCGACAGGGAAGCCAGTGAAGGTCTCACATGTGCTGGGTCATGTGCTCATGTCGTGGGGTTCCGAGGATGAGTCTGGCTGAGGTGTTCTGGATGGTCCGGAGTTTATGTAGCAGGGATTTGTTGATTCTGGCGTAGAGGGAGTTCCCTTAGTCCAGTCTGCTGGTTATGAGTGCTTGAGTGACTGTCTTTTTGACTTCGGGGGGGATCCACTTGAAGGTCTTGCAGAGGGAGTTGAAGCAGTTGGAGGCGACAGCGTTGATCTGGCGAGTCATGGTGAGGGAGGAGTCTAGAATGATGCTGAGGTTCCGGGCGTGGTCTGTCGGGGTGGGTGGGTTTCCGAGGGTGCAGGGCCACCAGGTGTTGTCCCAGGGAGTGGGGGAGGGTCTGCTGACGAGGACCTCTGTCTTCTCAGAGTTGAGCTTTAGGCAACTGTTGCTCATCCAGGCTGCAACATCTTTCATTCCTTTCTGGAAACTGAGTCTGGTGTCTTCGGGGGTTCTTCGTGAGGGAGAGGATGAGCTGGGTGTCGTCGGCGTAGGATACTATACTGAGCCCATGCTGTCTGAGGATGGCGGCGAGGGGGGCCATGTAGATGTTGAAAAGCGTGGGGCTGAGTGAAGATCCTTGGGGTACTCCGCAGTTGATCTCTGTGGGTTCGGAGAGGAAGGGTGGGAGTCTGATCCTTTGGATTCTGCAGGCGAGAAAGGAGTGGATCCAGTCGAGGGCATTTCCCTTTATGCCAGCGTCTTGGAGTCTGGCTGCAAGAGTGCGGTGGGAGACGGTGTTGAAGGCTGCGGAGAGGTCTAGCAGGATGAGGGCTGCGGTGTGGCCCTGGTCGAGTAGCATGCAGATGTCGTCGGTGGCAGCAAGGAGGGTGGTCTCGGTGCTGTGGTTACTGCGGAACCCTGGGAGGAGTCGAGGATGGCGTTCTCTTCGATGAAGGTGGTCAGCTGGGCGTTGACGAATTTTTCAGTGACTTTGACTGCGAAAGGAAGGAGAGAGATGGGTCAGTAGTTTTCCAGGTCATCGGGTCAGCCAAGGGTTTCTTGTGGAGGGGCTTGACCTCTGCCCTCTTCCAATCGTCGGGGAAAATGCCGGATTCGAAGGAGGCGTTGATGGTGCGGCATAGTTCGGGTGCTATGGTGGCGGCTCCGTGGAAGATGTGCGGCGGGCAGGGGTTCGTGGGGGCTCCTGAGTGGGTGCTCTTCAAGGTCGTGGTGGTATCTTTGGTGGTGACTGGTGTCCAGGTGGGCTGGCAGTCATTGCTGGGGGTGAGGGTGGTTTCTGGAGTCTGTTCGCTGAAGTTGTCGTAGAGGGCCTTGATTTCCAGTGGAAGTAGGAGCCACGCTTGTTGTAGAGGTCCTGGGACGGCGTGACGTCCGTGGCTTCACTGGGGGGTTTGGTGAACTGCTGGATGACGTTGAAGAGTTCCTTTGAGTTGCTGGCGTTGGTGAGGATTTTGTTCTGGATGAAGGTCCTCTTGGTGGCTCTGATGAGTTGATGGTATTCTGTCGTGGCGTTCTTGTAGGTGTTCTGGTCCTCGGTGGTTTTGCTGTTTCTCCAGCGTTTTTCGAGACGTCTGCAGGCGCGTCTGGCTTCTTGCAGGTCGGTGGTGAACCAGGTGGTCTTCCATGGGTGTTGCCTGTCGGGGTGGCAGAGGGGTGCGAGCTTGTCTGCGCAGCTGGTGATCCAGTGGTGTAGTTCCTTGGCTGCGGAGTTGACGTTGGTCATGGCGGAGGGGGGTCATGAATGAGGGTGGAGTTGATGTGCTCCGCTGTGACCTAGCTCCGGTTCCTTTGTGGCGGGCGCGGTGCAGGCTTGTGTGCGGTGGTGGTGTTGAAGCAGAAGTGTACGCAGTGGGGGTCTGTCCAGAGGGGCTGCGAGGTGTGGCTGAAGTGGATTTTGGTCCCTCCTGGGAAGATGGGGTCGAGGATGCTTTGTGGGTGGGGCTGGTGACAAGCTGCTTCAATCCGAGGTTGGCGAGTCAGGGTCGCTGCTATTGTCGAGGTGGAAGTTCAGGTCTCCGATGAGTATGTAGTCCGTGGAGGCGATGGCATGGAGTGCGATGAGGTCGGCAAAGGTGGTGGTGAAAGAGGCGCGAGGTTCTGGGGGTCAGTAAACGAGGGTGCCGCGAAGCGTGGTTCTGGGGCTGGTCTGGATCTGGAAGTGTTTGGTGTTGGAGAGGGAGTTGCTCGTTCTGCAGGTGGAGAGTCTGAGGGAGCTCTTGTGTGCGATGGCGAGTCCTCCTCCTGGGCGGTGGGGGCGGTCCTTCCTCTGGATCTAGTATCTGTCGGGAATGGCGGTGGTGATGTCGGGGGCGGAGACGGCGTTTGTCCAAGTTTCCGTGAAGAAGGCAACGTATGGCGAGAGGGTGTCGAGGAGGTCCCAGATCTCTACTGGGGCCTGTGTAGGGAGCACATGTTGAGGAGGATGCACTTCAGGGCTTCGGTGGTGCGGGCGTCCGGCGTGGGTGCTGAGGTTGTGGTGGTGCTGTGGATGGTGAAGGATTGTCGGCAGTGTTGGCAGGAGAACTGGCCATGGGTGGTGTTTGGGGTCGACCGCTGGCAGTTGTTGTTCCTTCCGGGGTTGAGTGCGAGGAGGGCAGCGGAGTTGTAGAGATGGGAGATCGGAGATCCAGGGTCCCTAAGTGCGGTCGGGTCGCGGACGGGCGCAGACGGGCTTGCCTTTGGCGCGCCAGCGGCGCGGCCGCACAGTGGCCGCCATTAAATAGGGGAGGGAGAGCGCAGCTGGGAGGCGGGAAGCGGCAGGGGGGGATGGGCCGTGGGGGCAGCAACGGCAGAGGGAGAAAATGCTGATATCATCCCCTGCACACAAACAGCTGACTTGTGCCATGCATAGCCTCGCACGTTAGCACAGAAGCTAACACACACTGTCCAGCATAAGATTTTTACTAAAATTGTAAATGTTTTTGTAAATGTTTTTATGTAGCACTTAAGACCCCTGACAAGGCAGTGTGCTTGCCAAGAACATGGTCCTTATCATAGAGAACAGCAGAAGGGTCAGATGTCTTAGATGTGCGCTGTGCACTACATCACACAAGGTATGCAATGGTTTCTGTGGGAAATTGATGCATTAACTCTTGCTTGCTTGCGCCAATTTGGTGTTAGATTTTCATGCAAAATCCGGTCAGGTTACCTTAGTTGATTGGTCTTTCTGTCCAACCCCCCAAAGCACCCATTTTAAGCAATGTGGATCTGCCACTCTGAAATGGCCACCTTTCCAGCTCAAAACGCATTTTATGCTGGAAAGTAAATCCTTGCTGCCATTTTGCGTTGTTCTAGCACAAAGCATTAGTAAATTTGGCACAGAGGTTGGGCATTGGGTTTGCCCCTTCTGATCTTTAACTTTTGTTAGTCAGCCTCTTTTAACCATTTGCTTAAGACTTTGTGAATCATGTCTTGGTTCAGTCCAGTGGAGTATTCTTCTCTCACATAATGCTATTGGCTAGTTAGGTGTATTATTCAGTTTCCAGCTGAGTGCTAGCAATGCTCTGCATGTGGGACTACCTTACAACTGCCTGCTCCTACAGACTTTCCTCCTTTGTCTCTCACTCTAAAGTGCTAATGTTGCAGTTGTTAGCACATTAAACCCAGACCTGTTGGCTTTGCCAATGATTCTTTCCAGTAAGTGTGTCACAATGTCCTTGGCTTTTTACTTTGATAGATGCTTCACACTTGAAAAAAATGTCTAATAAGCATTGGCAAAGCCAACATGTCAGATCTTGGCATACTGGTTCAGTGGTTAATTTAAAAAAATTTTTTATTCCAAGCATACTCCCCAAAAATAAAAAAGAAGAAAAAAACATGCTAATGCCTAAACATGCAAGTTGTGTGCTTTCAATATAAAAATGTAATAAAAAATAAACAGTGCATGTTATTTTCATACAACTGTGCTCCACTCATGCTCCCTATCAGGTAAGTGTAATTAGAGCAGGTATAGAAAGCATTTTTAGTATTAATGCACATCACAGTACAATGTGCCCATTGACCTTAAGAAAAGGTACTATTGTCTTTGAATTACTGTTGACCTAGTTTAAACACACAATGATGACTAAAAAAGGATGATTAAATCAAAAGAAAAAAACATTAGCCAACTAATCTATTAGTCTACTAGGCCTGGAACTAAAGTGCATTTCATTTTAGGTGGATGTGCGCATGTGGTTAGGCAAAATGCTGGCATCAGTTGCACATGCTGTATGCTGTGATGGGATGAAGCAAAATGTGAATGAGAGTTGAACAGATTCATGGATGAAGAGTTGAACACTATAATGGATGAAGCAGTCAGACAAAATGTTCCTCATTGTATGTGTATGAGCATGTATTTTTAATTCATGGAATTGTTTGATTAGACAAGACTTGAGAGCCAGCTAAAGATCTCTGTCGGCAGACCTAAAAAGAAACCCAGTCTTGGTGTTAGATCGCTCTACTTTGCAAGAGGGAATCCTTCTTTAGTGAAGGCCTTCATTCTTTTACGTACTGAATGGGGCATTTGTGCACTAACCGTTCTACCCAACACCTAACTTACCTCAATAATTACTGCTTTCAGTGTTGCTTGGACTGACTACCACAAATGTATCACCCCTTTTCTATTGTAATGGACCTCTCCTTATGCCCACTCCATGTTTAATGGTCTTTGCATTGTGTACAAATGACTTTCACATCCCAGAACTTGAATGCTTTGCCAGAAGACCTCATCTTAAGAATAGCAACCACACCTTCTGCAGCTTAAAACCTCAGACTCTGGAGATGAACCCAAAAAGGAGAAAACAAGAAGACATTCCTTCCCATCCTTCACCGCCTCTTCGGGGAAGAAACTCCCCATCAACCTCAGACTTGTTATACGTCAGCAGACCCCCTGAAGATGCCAAAATACTCTGGAGCACGAGCGGGGACACACTGCTGCAACAGCAGTGATTCATCTGATAATCAGGTCTCGGGCTACGTATATGGTGCATTTCCTTCATTGAGTATTGTATTACCCCATAAAGGTAGTGGAAAAGTCAGTGGATGGGTTGACCGTATGTTGGACATACTCAGATACATAGATCAGATTCGGGTTATTTATTTATTTTCAAGAATTCAATTTATAGAAATGTCAAATATTACATAACCACTTGCAAGACAAATAAAACCTCCATAAATAATTTCAGTTTGAAATAGCCAAGGTACATATAATATTTATACAGCTTAATGTCAGATAATAAATCATATGGCTTTCGACTTCATATCGATCGTAATCCTTGCAAAAAAAATGTTTACAGAGTGCTTGATTACTGGACATTCAGCCATTGTATTAAATTATACGTACGATAAATAAAACCATCATGTCTTAAATTCACTTTAAAATAACCAAGATAAAATACGGTATTAACACTGCTTCCCATCTGCCAATAAGACTTATGGCTATAAGCATCAAGTTTGTACTGATCATTGCAAGCAGAAGTGAACCATACTACTTATCAGGCAGTGCAAAGACAAATAATTTATATTTTTTTACAACAAACTCAACAGTCAATTATTTACATATAAGTGTGACTTTTTCTTTAAAGCAAGCATGTCAAACTCAAAGGCTAACACGGGCCAAATAAACAAGGTTTAAGTTTATGTGGGCCGCAAAAAAACAAAAACTTCAATTTTCATAGAAACATAGATTTATTTAGAAAAGTACAGAATAAAAAAAGAACAAGACCAACAATAAAATTAACGATTTCTTCCTGACACTTGACATCTCTTCTCTGCTACTATCTTTCCTACTTAGGGGGAAATCTTGTTCGCAGTGATTACTTTTAAAACTGACCCAAGGTGAATGTCAGTAATTCTGGATCTGACAGGAGACTCATTTCCTTTCATAATTGTAAATAACTGCTGGCACCGATAAGTACTTCCAAACATGGAAATAATTTCGTATGTGAATTTTTGAGTATTTTCAAACATGATTGACAAATATTTGTTAAATTCAGGCACTCCAACTTCACTGAATTTTGCCTTCAAATCTGAATCGCACTGGAACTCAATTACCTCCATTTGCATATGATTAGGTACTGATTCTATATTTATTGAGAAAATCGAAGAAAACAAAGAAAACTTGTCTTTCAAAGATTTAAAATCTGCAAACCGTGTTTCAAATTCAGTTCTAAGGCTTAAAAAAATGTCTGCGTATTTTTGATAAGATGCAGTTTCACCTAAACTTGATTGTTCATGTTGCATGTCGAAAAGTGTGTTAAATCTTCATTTTTCAACAGCTTTTCCCAAAGAACTAGCTTACATTTGAATGCTTTAACTTGGTCACACATGTTCGTAACGATCTGATCTTTTCCTTGCAGTTTTAAATTTAAATCGTATAAGTGTTTTGTTATATCAACCATGAAGGATACATTTTGCAACCATACTGGATTAGAAAACAAGCTTGTGTCTTAGTTATTAAAACTGACATATTTCTTCTTTCAAGTCACAGAATTGTTTAAGAACCTTGGAGCAGGATAGCCAACGTATCTCAGTATAGTAGTACAAACTGGAATATTTGCTTTCTAATTCACTTAAGAAAGCAGAGAACTGTCGCTGATTTAAGCCTCGAGATATTATGAAATTGATAATTTTTTTGATAGATGCCAACACATTTTCCATGTTTATTACCTTTGTGCATAATACTTCTTGATGTATAATGCAATGTGTATTATGAATCTTGGATCCGTCATAAATGTAATGCCACGAAACCGTTGGATTTCCCGGTCATTGAAGGAGCTCCATCTGTAGCTACAGAAGGTAATTTTGACAGAGGTAGATTGTATTATTGCAGAAGTTCATAAACACAATTAAATATATCTTGTCCTGTAGTAGTGCCACGCATCGGTACTAGTTCCAATAATTCCTAAAAAATGTTGAAATCTGTGTCGCAAGAACGAAGAAACACAGCTAATTGATATACGCCCCCAATGTCCGTTCTCTCGTCACAGGCAATGGAAAAAGCTTCGAAACTAGATGATTTTGCTTTATTTATTTATTTATTTATATAGCGCCTGAATCGACCCCCGAAGGGGTATCTCTGCGCTTTGGGCGGGCGGCATGGATGGAATGCGGATTTAATTAAATCAGAGACAAAGACAAAAGAATCAAAGACAGAAAAGGGTGGTCTTAAGCAGCTTCCTGAAATGCAGATAGTCTGTACATTGTCTCAGGAGTAATGGAAGTTCATTCCAGTAACGCGGACCAAGATGTGAAATGGCCTTTCCTCCCAGTCTAGCCTTTCTGACTCGAGGTACCACCAGAAGATGTTTGGAACCTGAGCGCAAAGATCTCGAAGGTAAATACGGAGTAAATTTCTCTGAGAGGTAAGAAGGGCCCAGATCGAACAGTGCCTTGTGTATTATGCAACAGACTTTACATCTTATCCGTTGACGGACAGGAAGCCAATGAAGTTGCAGAAGCAGAGGGCGGGAGTGAGTCCTGGGGGGGGCAGTGAGGACCAATCGCGCTGCCGTATTCTGGACTACTTGTAGTCTGCTGAGTGAAGCCTCATTGGCAGAGATCAACAGCCCATTACAGTAGTCCAAGCGGCTTAATACAAGGGCCTGTATTATAGTTTTCCGAATTAAGTCAGGGAGCAAAGGAAAGACTTGACGGAGCAGGCTCATTGTGTGGAAGCAGGAACCCACTGTCTGCGCAGTGTGTTCCTTCATTGTGAGGGCTTGGTCCAGACGAACGCCCAAGTTCTTCACAGTGGATTTGGGGGCAGGATAGGCACCCAAATCGGTCGGCCACCACTCTGGTGTCCATAAGGAGGGGGCCTCTCCAAAGAGCAGAATCTCTGTTTTCCCCACATTACACTGGAGGAAGTTGCTCTTCATCCAGTATGAGATGGCTCTCATCCCAGAAGAGAAGGCCAACTGTACAGATGGATCAAATTTGAAAATGGGAAAAGAAGCTGCGTATCGTCCGCATAGGATATGGGAATAAACCCATGTATCCGTAGGAGATTGGCCAGGGGAGCAACATATATATTAAACAATGTAGGGCTCAAACAAGAGCCCTGAGGTACTCCCTTGGACAGTTCCATAGGTGCGGAGCGATAGGGGCCTAAGTTGACAGTTTGGGAGCGAGCAGATAGAAAGCTCGTCATCCATTGTAGGGCAGAGTCCCTTAATCCGATCTCCTCCAGTCTTCTGAGCAATATCCGGTGTGACACCGTGTCGAACGCGGCAGATAGATCCAGCAACACCAGTATCGTAGAGTGTCCCTTGTCTAGTGTCATCCTGATGTTATCTGTGACCGCTAGCAGGGCAGATTCGGTGCTGTGTTTGGGTCTAAAGCCGGACTGGGAGGAATCTAAGCACCCAGTAAGTTCGACATGGTTGGAGAGATGGGTGTTAACATATTTCTCCAGGAGTTTGCTCAGAAACGGGAGAAGAGAGATAGAGCGGAGGTTGGTAAGATCCGTCAAAGGGATTTTTGAGTTCTTTCGAATAGGCCTAACCTGTGCCGCTTTCCATTCTAATGGAACATGGCCCTCTCTCAGAGAGAGATTAAGAAGAGATTCAATCGAGGGGGACAATTGATCGGCGAGAGAGGTGACCACTTTGGCCGGAATAAGATCTGAAGGGGATCCTGATTTCACCTTAGAAATCAGTGACTTAACCTCTATTGATGACAATATAGGGAAACATTCTAACAGCTGCGGGGTTGTCTGTGAAGATTGGTCAGATATAAGTGGGGTCAGGGGCTGAGGTCCTGGGGTGATGATTTTTTTCATAAATAAGCTCTATTTTTTGAGAGAAATATAGAGCAATGTTGTCACATAACGTTTGTGTGGGTGCATCAGAATTTTCACAGGCCTTAGGTTTAATAAAGGACTGGAGAATATGATGTAGAATTTTGGGGGCATTTCCAGCCTGGGTTAGTTGTAAAGCTATGTGGGTTTTTCATGCAGCTTTTAAGTTTTTATGGTAGCTGGACAGAATGGTAAGGAATGAATCTTTGTCCTTTTCGTCATGAGAGATGCGCCAACATCTCTCTTTTTTCCTACATAGTTGTTTCTGTACTTGCAGCTGAAGGGAATACCAGGCATTCTGTGGGCGTTCAGGGAGTTTAGGGAGGGGTTTAAGTGGTGCAAGATGGTTGATAGTCGTGGAGACAGCGGATTTGTATTTTGCCAAAGCTTCTTCTATATTTTCAGGCTCAGAGTTCCAAGGCATAGAAAAGGAGGCTTGAAAGCTCCTCTGGGGTAACTTTTTTCCACTGTCTACCAGTGCGAGGGGAGACAGGATAAGATTTCTTCGATTCCCTTGAGCACTTAATAAAAAATTTAATTAACGAATGATCAGACCAAGGTAATTGTTGGGGGAGATCGCATTCGATGTCAGAGGAGTTAGAAAAGATTATATCCAGCGTGTGGCCAGCAGTATGAGTTGGGCCTTCATTGAGTTTGGATAGGCCCATGAGACCTAGATCTGCCAAAAGTGTCTGTGCATCAGTGTTAGAGGGGCATTCGCTATGGATATTAAAGTCACCTAATAATAGGAACTTACTGCCTGCAATCACATGGGGTGCTAATAATTCAGTAAGTTGAAGAGAAAAATCAGCTAAGGGCCCTGGGGGTCGATAGACTTGCGCCCCCTTCCAACTTACTTGGGGGAGATATCTATTCTGAAGACTAGAACTTCCATAGAAGAATTACAGAGCTGATCCAATATAGTAACTCTGATGCTGTCTTTATGTATAATGTCAATACCACCCCCTATCTTCAGTGGTCTGTCAAGTCTAATAAATTTGTAACCATCTGGTAGACCTAACACTATAGAAGGAACAGAGTGGGGCTTAAGCCAGGTTTCGGTCAGAAACCCCAGCTCAGGTTGTATTGAAGACAAGAGGTCCAAAATCTCCATTGAATGTTTAGGTAAAGATCGTACGTTACATAGCAGGCTTTTCCATACTTTCCGCTGTTTATCTAATGACGTGTCTGTAACAAGATCAGGGTCTGAGACAAATTTAAGGGTGGGGAGAGCGGCACTAAGGGAATGAGCGTGGGGTACCTTACGAGTTTGTGTCGTCTCCCCAGAGTGACCCTGAATCCGACAGACCCGGCAAGAAAAAGGGCCTTCGAGGGTTGACCAAACTTCGGTCCGACAGAGGGGGGATGGATCAGTCCTTAACACAATAAGCTCTTGTCTGGAGTAGGGCTTGTGACCAGGGGGGCATTGTAAAGAGGTCTGCATACCAGGGTCCGTGGCTCCTGGCGACGTCCTGGCGCGGACAAGCGCAGACGGGCTTGCCTTTGGCGCGCCGCCGGCGCGTCCGCTGTGCGTTGTCTGGGGCATCTGGTTATGTAGGGAATGGTTGGGGCCGCTAAAACGCCAACCTCCCTCAAACCGGAAGTACGAAAAAAGTCCTACTCCCTCCACAGCAATCGAGCTAATCTCGCGGTGGACCGGGGAGAGGAGAAAGGAACAGGAGATGTGCAGAAAGCAGGTCAGTGATTGAGCAAATAGCTAGTAAAGTGCATACAATTCAATTAAAAACGAGGTTTCATTTAAAACCCTGAAAACATGTCCAGCGCATTACCAGCAGCACCAGCTGTCTTATCAGGCAGCAGCGAGGCTTTTGACCCAGCGCGCGTCCGCTGCGCGTTGTCTGGGGCATCCGGTTATGTAGGGAATGGTTGGGGCCGCTAAAACGCCAACCTCCCTCAAACCGGAAGTACGAAAAAAGTCCTACTCCCTCCACAGCAATCGAGCTAATCTCGCGGTGGACCGGGGAGAGGAGAAAGGAACAGGAGATGTGCAGAAAGCAGGTCAGTGATTGAGCAAATAGCTAGTAAAGTGCATACAATTCAATTAAAAACGAGGTTTCATTTAAAACCCTGAAAACATGTCCAGCGCATTACCAGCAGCACCAGCTGTCTTATCAGGCAGCAGCGAGGCTTTTGACCCAGCACGCGTCCGCTTTGATCGGATCACTTAAATTGCCGGCCAAATCATTAACTCTTTACTCAACTGTATTTTGAGACAAAGAGATTACTTGAAAAGCCTTCACACTTCCAGGACAAACAATTTCTGCAGCTTTAATTAGACATTCCTTGATGAAATCACTTTCGGTAAAAGGTTTCGAGTGTTTAGCTATCAACTCCGACAAGACGTAGCTTGCATGCACCGCTTCTTCACTTTCTTGTGATACTTTAGTAAACATGAACTGTTGTTTTTTCAGTCCCAACTTGAGCTCTTTCAACTTCTCTTGTCTCATTAATCCTTCGTAATTAGCATATTTTGAGTGACGTTTAATGTTATATAACTTTGGTACACTAATAGCATTATTACATATCAAGCAGATTATTTTATCTTTAACTTCACAGCAAAAATACTCCAGTTCCCACTTTTCTTGGAAATTTCGATGTTCGTCAGTCATTTTTCATTTAGTTTTACTACCACTTGGTTTCGATAAAGACATACTGAATGCAAAGGGCTGAAATAAATGACTAATTGTTAACACAAAATAATAAAACATTTTAATAAAATCAATATTTTTTCAGGAACATTAACTTACCAGACACAGAATAACTGCACAAATTATTAAGCGTAACGTAAATAAACCTATTCTTTTTGTTCTCCAAAAGCGAAATATTTCCTGTTAGGCGCACCAAGCAAGTCAGTACAAGACTAATGGCGTGGTAGGTATTATTATCATCTGCTAAAAAATGAGCTGCTAATATTAGTGGGGGGAAATGGTGCACCTGCGTGTAAGATCACTACATAGATGCAACACAACTATAGTAATCGGTCATTGGCGAACGTTGTGGTTCGTTATTACTCCCACTCTTTCTTCTCGCCTCCCCTCTTTATTTTTCCCCCACTTACTCTTTCTTTAATTCATTTTATCTGGTTGGTCCCACATAGGTGGCTCCTATTACGCTGCTTCTCTTATCTGCTGTCCGTTGGCAGGCATGCTTCCGCTCTCCCGCCTCCCCTGATATTCAAGTTCAGGCTCCCGCTCCCCTCTCCTCCCTCAGGCAACCAGGCAAGCTCCCGCTCCTGCTCCCACCCCTCTCAGCTCCCTCCTCCCGCTCCCCTCAGTGACAAAACTGGCAATCTCCCGCTCCTCCTCATATCAGCTCGCGCCTCCCCCCACTCCTCCTCTCACGTCCCGCTCCCCTCAGTGACACAGATGCTGGTGTTCACCCGCTCTACCTCCCACTCCTCTTCCGGCACAAAATAATTAATTTTTTTAGCTCGAGAATAATGCACACACACACCCTTTTTTAGCAGAGTAAAAAAGGGTAAAAAAGTGTGCATTATACTCGAGATTTTACGGTAATTGGGAATTGTAAAAATTAAGCTACAAAGTTTTTATTCAAACGTTTGTTACACCGTTATATTGACGGGGCCGCAAAGATATTAGTTGTGGGCCACATGTGGCCCGTGTGCCGCGAGTTTGACATGCTTGTGCTAGGCAGATACTTAAACTATGTGATGAAACCCTGCGGTTATGGCGGTCTCTCTAGGGTTCATGAGGATGGTTGTCCACTCACCCTCATCATACTCCCCCAGGTCACCCTCCCACTGTTTCCTCCGTTTCTGAAAAGAGTCTGGGGTATTAATTACTAACAACTTGTAGATAATGGAAATGTGGCCTTTGTCAAGAAGGCGTCGTCTCATTGGCAGCTTTGCCATTAGGGCGCTAAATTTTGGAATATTGTTGCACCCTTGCCTGTCTCAAAGCATGGCACAATTGTAAAGACCTATAGAATGGGGACTTTTCGAGCCCAAAGTCATCTTGAAGCTGTGTAAAAGACTTCATGTCTGCACCTGTCAGAACATGAGCCAGGGTAGTAATCCAGAGGGAGTCCCAAATAGACCCCCTCTAGGTGCAAAACATCTGTCATGAGGATTCTACACCATAGGTGCGTCTCACATGTCAGTCTACAATCCCGGCGTAGGTCTCTGAAAGAGGATGTCCATATTTTCAGCACTGCCCGTGTCAGAGGGTGGTGGGCACGGCGGCTGCCGACCTCGGTATATATAGTGAAGCAGGGGGCGACTACTCATGAATCACCTTTGAAGCGGTATGTTGGATCGTCTGCCAGCCCATAGACCCAATCATTGAGGACTAGGAGGTGGAGAGCTCGGTAAAAGGATAGTAGAGCAATCATCGCCAATTTGCCATCAAATGTGAACTTGAAGCATTTGCTGAATTGCCATAAAAAGATCCTCAAGCAGTTGCCACTGAGCGACACTTAAATGTGGCGGATGGACAGCGGATACATAAGACTGAAGTTCTGCTGCAGAGCAGTCGAGCAGTTCATCATAGAGCTCTGTGTAGTTAGTGACAAATTAGTTTGTCACATCTTCCGGGATGAATGAGTGTTACCCGACCCGCCCTCAATCAAGGTCATGAATCTGTTCCTCTCTGTATGTTGACTTGCCTTTTGAGAATGTTAAGTGTTTGCACACTTCATACATTTTGCAAGATTCCGAAGAAGGTCCGTCAAAGAAAATTGAAACTCCAAATGGTGTAAATGAATGGTGCATTTTAGCACCTGCTTTTTTTTTCTACATTATACATTTATGATATTCCTTTTATGTTTACAAACCTAAGAATTCCGCCCCCCCCCTTTACTTTGTGGACATCCACTGCATACTTTATGCTGATGTTATAATCAACTTGGATCAAACTCTGACTGGTATTCAGTGGGGATGACAGGCATTTGCCCTGCACTCTGAAACACACATCCTAAAAATAAATATTGAAAGAGTAAGAAGGTCACCTTGAAATATAATAACTGGAAAATCTGGAAGGCTGGTGTTGAAAAATGTACTAATTACATTTATTTTTGGTGTTTGGGTCTCTTATTGTGTCATATAAAGTATATAAAGCATCTTTTTGGGAACGTTTCTACCCATGCTATTGATTTATGGTACCTCTTCAGTGCTTCATGCAGGCAACATGTTATTTCTGCTTTTAAAGTTCACAGTTCAAAAATACCTCCAACATTATTATATGGGATTGAGTTTCTTCCTGCAGAGAAATTATCTTCTTTAAATACAATATAGTGTAAGGCAATAAAATCATTTTTTTCTGCCAGAAGTAATTTATTCAAGAACTAGGATTGGAATTAGTGATGTGCAGTTGCCCAAACGATTAGTGCTATGGTCTGATGGGGCTTTCAGATAGAATGAATAGTTTCTTACCTGTCAGTGTAGTTTTGCAGCTTGAAGAATTTTGTGGATTCACATGCTGTGCATTATTCCGCCATCTAGTGGTTGGGTCTGGAATTGCTGTACTTGTTCCTTTTTTTTTTTCGTGCTTGTTGGGCGTCGACATACCACCATTTTGGTGTTCTTCTGTGATGTCGACGGGCTTCCTCCGGAAGCTCCCACCTTTGGTCGCCATCTTCGGATTCTTTTTTTTTTTTGTCTCATTCTTCCTGGCGGAGGAGGGTGGGTTCGCTAGTGAATCCAGAAAATTCTTCAAGCTGCAAAACTACACCGACAGGTAAGAAACTATTTGTTTTGCAGCGTGAATCTTTTCTGGATTCACATGCTGTGCATAGACTTTGTAGCAGTTTGTTAGTCTTGTGGTGACTGGGTGGAAGATGAGCGTTGGTTTGTGAATAGATAATGTAAGACCTTTTGTCCCACTTGTGCTTCCTTATTCATTTGGATGTCCACACAGTAATGCTTTGTAAATGTGTGTACTGAAGACCAAGTTGCTGCCATGCAAATGTCTTGAATTGGAGTATTTGCCAGAAATGCGACTGTAGCTGCCTTCTTTCTTGTTGAGTGAGCCCATGGAGCTCCTTGCAATGTTTGCCCTGCTTGTTTGTGACATAGCTGAATGGCTTGTACAATCCATCTTGCGATGGTATTCTTGGTTACTGGTCTTCCCAAAAAGCTATTAGCAAAAGAGACAAAGAATTGTTTTGTCTTCCTGCATCCCCTGGTTCTTTCAACATAGTACATGACTGCTCTCCTAGCGTCATGTGTATGCAGAGTTCTTTCTGCCTTTGTCTTTGGGTTTTGAAAGAAACTTGGTATTTGTATCGTCTGATTTAAGTGGAATTTTGATACCACCTTTGGCATAAAATGTGGATCTGTCCTCATGACCACTCTGTCACTATGTATCTGGAAATAGGGTTCCGGTAGTGTCAGTGCCTGTAGTTTACTAACTCTGTGTAGAGATGTGATTGCTACTAAGAAGGCTGTTTTTAGAGTGAGCATTTGTGGCGTTGCTTTGTGTAGCGGTTCAAATGGTGCTTTCATCAATTGTGTCAGAACTATGGGGCTCATTAGGATGGCGGAAGGACCGCCACCTCCAGCCATGCGGTGGCGGTCCTTCCGCCATCGGACCGCGATATTCCCACCGCCCAATTAGGATGGCGGTGGGAATCGTTTCTTGACCGCGGCGGACGGAAAGACCGTCCGCCACTTATCCGCCATGAGCAATCATTCAGATTGCCTGGCGGACGGTCGAGGGACCATAAAATGGTGGCGGTGCCTAGCAGGCACCGTCCACCAGATTATGATGATGGCTAAAACCGGCATTTCCATGGCGGCGATGCCGCCATGGAAAGGCTGGTGGAGAATGCCTCCAGGGGCCCGTTGTGGGCCCCCCTTGTGTTGGGGGGAGGGGTGGGTGCACGGGGGTACCCATGGTACCCCCCTACATTTCACTGCACCAAGTGGCAGGCACCGTGTGGTGCTCGCCACGTAGTGCAGTGAAATGCACAACATGGCTTTTTCGCTTCGCGGCGGGTGCTGCTGTGAGCAGCATCCTCCGCAATGTTAAATACCAAAATGCGACCGCCATGGTGGCGGTCGCATCCTGATTTGGTATGCGGGACCGCCGCATGTATTGCGGACGGTCCCGGTTTACCACAGGATGGCGGACGGACTCAAGTCCGTCCGCCATCCTAATGACCCCCCATAGTTCAGATTCCATGTGGGCGCTGGCACCATTTTTGGAGGTGCTATTCTTTTTGCTCCTTCTAGGAACCTTTTGACCACATGAGTAGTGAAGAAACTCTTCCCTGTTTTTCCTCTTGTGTACGCTACAATTGCTGCTAAGTGCGCCCTTAGAGAAGTGTAGCTTAGATTACTCTGAAGTAAATGTGTCAAGTACTTTAGAACTGTTCTTTCTTTTGTAACCTTTTTTGCCAGATTTTTCTTAAGGCACCATTGCGTGTATCTTTTCCATTTTGCTGTATAACATTTTCTTGTTTTGTCCTTCTTGCTTCTCTGAGAACAGCCATAGTACTTTCTGGTAGTTTGAGGTGTGCAAATTCTAAGTCCTCAGGAGCCATGCTGCTAAGCTCTCTGGTTCTTGGTGTAGCACCTTTCCGTTTTGCATTGTTAATAGGTCTTCTCTCTTTGGTAATTTGTGCATTGTTCCTTGAGATATTTCCATTATCTCTGAGAACCAAGTCTGCGTGGCCCACTGTGGTTCAATGAGAATCATTGTCATTTGGCTGATCTTGCATTTGAGGATCACCTTGTGGAGTAGTGGGATCGGGGGAAAAGTGTAAGCAAATATCCCTGACCAGTCCATTCATAGGGCATTCCGTAGGGACTGATTGCACGGTTGCCTGGAGGCGAAGCTTCAGTATTTTGCATTGTGGGGTGTTGCAAATAAGTCTATTTGTGGAGTCCCCCATTTCCTGAAAATCTTTTGGAGTTCCGATTGATTCAGCTACCACTCGTGGGATGATGACGTTTGTCTGCTCAGTCTGTCCGCTTGATATTGTCCTTCCCTGGTAAGTGCATTGCTACTATGTTCTTTGGGATTGCCCATTTCCAAAGTTCTTGGGCTAGAGTTGAGAGAGCTACGACTGAGTTCACCCTTGTTTGTTTATATAAAACATGGTCGTTGTGTTGTCTGTTTGAATCAACACCTTCTTGTTGTAGATTTGTTTCTGAAATGCTTTCAAGGCTAAGAACACTGTCTTCAACTCCAAAAAGTTGATGTGTTTCACTCCATCCTGCTGTGTCCACAATCCTTGTATTGTTCATGTGCGCTCCCCACCCTCTTTGGGAAGCATCTGTTGTTATGGTCACTGTTGGGGTTGGTTGTGTGAAAGGTCTGCCCCGTGATATGTTTGTTTTGTTCCACCATGCCATCTCCTGATGAACATTTTGTGTGACTACCACTAGATCCTCCCAACTCCCTGTTGACTGTGACCATTGTTGTTGGGGCCATTCTTGAAATGGTCTCATGTGTAGACGGATGTTGGGAATTAAATGAATGCATGATGCCATCATTCCTAGTAGTTTCCCCACTGTCCTCACTGGCCCTTCTGGTAAAGATGAGTCTCCTTCAGTAAGGCTAATGTTCTCTTGCTGCTTTGGACGCCTTCCCTAACACTGTGTTTAATTCTGCGCCAGGAACACGTTTACTTGTTCTGGCTCTGGTGATGATTTTTTCCAATAAATTGAGAAACCCAGCTGAACTAGTGTCTGTATCACCTGTTGTATATGCTGTTTGCAGAGACTGTATGAGCTTGCTCTTACCAACCAGTTGTCTAGATACGGGCGTAGTGTTCCATCTACCTTTGCAATTAGGAAGTACGTGGAGTAAATGTCGTTGTTCCTATCCTTGTGAGGCACCTGTTCTATTGCATGTTCTGTTTGAAGTTCCTGCACTTCTTGCAGTAATTGAGATAATTCCCTTTGTGAATTTATCTTTTTCTTTGGTTTTCTCTTGGGAGGTTGTTTGCTTAGCTCTATGCAGTAACCGTACTGAATTATGTTTAACACCCATCTGTCCGAAGTTATTTCCTTCCACTCCTGGAGGAAATATTTTAGTCTGCCTCCCACTGGTGTTGTATGATGACTGAACTGTTCGCTTACAGGATGTTGTGTTTGTGAAGGTTGTAATGCTGTGTGTACACTTGGTGATGTTTTCGTTAAGTGTGCCACTTTTGGAATGCAGTCACTTAGTTGTGGTCAGAGGACCGCCTCTTTGTGGCTGGCCTCTTCCCCGGAGGCGCCCACGAAAGGACTGTCTTCCCTGCTGGTATTGCCAGTTCTGTTGTTGGCCCTGCTGTTGACCTTGGTTTGATCCCTGGTATGTTTGCTGGTATGCTTGGTGTGAGGTAGTAGGTTGGTGACTACCTCTACCCATTGGTCTTCTTGACGGGGTGCCCCTACGCATGCCTCTGAATTGTAGAGCGCCCATAGACCTTGCTGTCTCGTTGTCTTCTTTCAACTGATTTAGTTTCTCATCAACAGCGCTCCCAAACAGCTGTTCTCCATTGAATGGTGAGTTAATTATGTTGCTTTGGACTTCTGGTTTGAAACCTGAGATTCTCAGCCAAGCATGCCTTCTTTCTGTGATGCCAATCATCGTTTGCCTGCTCGATGTTTCTGCTGCATCAAGAGCTGATTTTAAGCATGTATTTGCAATATTTTTACCCCCTTCCACTAAGTGGGTAGCTCTCTTTTTTGGAACTGTTCCGGTAGGTGTTTCAGTAGTTTCCCTACCTCTTCCCAGTGCTGATATGCATGCCGGTTTAGCAATGCATTAGAGTTAGCTATGCGCCACTGGTTTGCCGCACTTCTCTCGACCTTTCTTCCCACTAGGTCCAGCCTCTTACTCTCTTTGTCCGGTGGTGGTCCAACATTGGTTGGCACATTTGCTATTTTTCTAGCACTGGAAGTTATAATAGAGTCAGCTGTTACTGACCCTTTGATGTAAATTGGATCTTTAGAAGAATGTTTGTATTTCTTCTCCGCCCTTGGTGTGTCTGCTCTGCATGTTATGGGCTCCTTAAATGCTTCCTTTCCTTGATCCAATACACTTGGCAGCATTGGAAGGAATTGATTTCTTGACTGTGTTGGCATTAAATTTTCCAACAGAAAACATGATTGTGGTTTCTCTTCTTCCAAATGCACTCCATAAGTTTCAGCTGCATTTTTAATCAGCTGATTGTACATCCCAATGTCATCTGGTGGTGAGGGCCTCGAGGGATATGTATCAATCGCCTCTTCTGGTGATTCGGCGTTGAGATCTTGCCATTGGAGGTCTTGAGTCTCCGAGTTCGCCGACTCCACATACGTGTGTTCATCTACGTCCCTTTCTTCCTCGAAGAAACATTCTTCCTCCACTTCTTCGAGTGGTTCGGGTGTCGTTGGGGGCTGCAACTCCTCGATGACTTTCTCTACTTCTGTTGAAGTTTTCGGCGGTATCTTGAATTGCTTCAAGCTTTCGTCGAATTCTTTCTTGCGCTGTAGTATGCTCGCCATTTCAGTTTCGAGGCGCTTCCTCTTTTTCTCTACCTCGGCTGCGTGCGTTTCGATGCCAAGAGTTTTGGCCTTTCTTTTCGTGCTTGCCGACGCCGATGCGGTCGTCGAAGCCTGTTTGAACCTCTCCTTTGTCGACGTCGAAGCTTCTTTATCGTGTCCGTCTTTCGACTTCTTTGATTTTTCAAGGGTCTTTGCTGTTCTGGAGTCCTTGTCCAAGGATCCGACGGAGTGCCTATCTCTGGATGATTCTGCGGTCGTCGAGTGCTTCGACGCCGAGGCTCCCTTCGAGGCTCTAGAGTCCGTTTTTCGTGACTCGTCTACTTTTTTCGAGGTCTACGTATCTCTTACCTTCTTAGAAGTCTTCTTCTCGACCACTACGACCTGGACGTCTGTGTCCTCATCCACTTCAGGCCCTTCAGCGACGTTGTCCTCTTCTTCGCTGGAGTGGCCCAGGTCTCGAAGCGATGGTGGAGGGCCCTGGCCCTGCATGTTGTAGTTGGCCCTTCTCTGCCTTTCTCTCACCCTCAATGTCTTCGGGGTGAAGGCCGAGCACGCGTTGCAGTCTTGACTTTGATGATCCAGTGGCAGGCAAAGGTTGCAAACTGGATGCTGATCTTTCTGCGCGTACTTGTGGTGACAATTTTTGCAGAACTTGAACGGTGTCTTGTCCATTACCTTGCGCAGGGAGCCCCCTGCATGCGCATTCTCTGGTTGTTCGTCGAAGTTTTGGTGTTTTTACCTCTCGGCGTACTCTGACTGTTTGAATCGGCGACCAGAACGTCAAATATAGGTATCGCTGACCTGTAGAACTATATTCTTCAGCTTTCGTGGATTCTTCTCCAAATCTTAGGAGCTCCTTTCGTAACGATCCAGACCCAACGGCGGAAAAAAAGAATCTGAAGAAGGCGACCAAAGATAGGAGCTTCCGGAGGAAGCCCGTCGACGTCACAGAAGGACACCAAATGGTGGTATGTCGATGCCCACCAACCACGAAAAAAAAAAAAAAGGAACAAATACAGCAATTCCGGACCCAACCACTAGATGGCGGAATAATGCACAACATGTGAATCCAGATAAGATTCACGCTGCAAAACATGGAGCTCCTCTTTATTTTACCACATTGTTTATTATTTTGAAAATTATGAACAAACCAAGGTATTGCATGCATCTAAACGCCTTACAAAGAGATACAAAAAAATAAAGCAGCAGTACAGCACATACATCATTGCAACCATTGCCTAAACCCCAGCTGTGGAGAAGTAGTTTAGCCACATGCCCCATATTCTCAAATGTTTTTGGGACTACTCCTGGATTTGTAGACATCCTCTGGTGCACCCATACATTTCGTGTTTCCATTCCTGAAGAGGGGGAGCCCTGGCGCAGCGCCAATTTCAGGCTGTGTCGCATTTGGAAAGTAGGAGTCTGGTCGCCAGCTGAGTTCTGGTGGATCGTGCCCCCCACCACTCGTCCATTAGCCCTGGGGTCAGCTGCAACAGGTCTCTTTGCATAGTAGGACATGTGCACATTGTTTGATAAAAGGTACCTAATTCAGTTGGCCATCTGAGGCAGTTAGGATCCAGACCTTGCAGCATTTTACTGAGCCTTGATGGGCTGTAGTAGACCCTATGTAGATATTTCAGCTTGATAAGGCAAAGAGTTGTGGAAATCACCCCTATTCTTTGAGCCATTCTTGCCTCTTTCCAGTCAGCTTCATCTATTGGGCCAGTATCCTGCGCCCACCTATCTTGCAGTGTTGTTAGAGGGTCAGGGGCGTTAGCTACCAATGAGCGATGGGGCCTGGAAATACCCTTGCACCCAATGGCGGATAGTGTGACCTGAGCCTCTAGGGGCTTATGGGCGGGGAGTTTAAGACGGGCATCTCTGTGTGCTGCCAGTGCATGACGCCCCCCCCCGCCTCCCCAAGCTCTGTTCTGTCCTCAAGGTCTTGAACCCTTGGCTGGAGTCAGAGTGTACTTTTTCCTGCTCAACTGAAGATATCACCAGATCCAAAGCAGGGTGGCGCAGAACGACACAGGGCCTCACATCACAGCACTTTGCAGCTCCTGATCGATGGCATCTCCAGGTCTGAAGCAGAATGATGCTGAACCTCCCATTCCAGCACCTCGCAGTTTCTGATCCGTGGTTTCACTGTATCTGATGCAAAATGGAGGAGGACAACTCCAGTAGGCTGCACCCGGTCCTGTACCCGACTGGCACTTCATTGCTGTTAGCCTGAACTTTTGACTTTGTTCCGTTCTGGCGTGACCAGATACCCACAGTTGACGATGCCATTGATGTATCATTTTATGTATCAAAATATTCTCTACTTTTCTGAATTGGTTTGGGCTTTTTCTTGTGTTGCATTGTCACTTTATTACTGTTTGAGTGAAGCATAAATACTTTACAGCTTAGGTATTGAAGGAAATGTGTGTGCTTCATGTCATAGGTCTCCACCAGGAGTGAGAAGGGGCAGATGCGATTCCCTTCCCAAAGGTCTCCCAAACCTGATATGCCAATGAGGTCTCAGCATTTAAAACCAGTGAACTTGAAAGTGGCATTTCAGCTGTCTGAATCCTATCCCATTTGATCCAACGAAGGGTTTGGTGCCAGTATGCCAGGGTCATCTCAGTAGTCGAGTGGAGGGTGGGGCCAGTGTGTGTCCTATACAGCAGGCGCAACAGTCCCTGCTGTTCAATGCTCTCTGTCTCCACTGCCACCGTTGGGTCATCTCAGTTGAAGAAAAGCCAGTCATTTACTGGGAGGATCAAAATCCACATTCCAAATCTGGTATTTGTAAAGCGCGAACTACTCACTCCTAAGGGTCTCAAGGCGCTGGGGGTCGTCAGGGAGATTAAGTGAGCTATTGCCCAGAGTCACATGGTGCTGAGCTGAGTGGCCGCCGGCGATCGAACTGTGAGCCCTGCACTCCGGAGTCAGCCGCCCTGGCCGCTGCGTCACATCTCTCCCACGAGGATTTGGCTCACCCAGTAGTCTAACTGAATGTCCGCCTCACCCATGCCGCCTTCGTATGGTGACAAGATGCACTTCCTATATGAGATGCACGGTTGTCCGTCTGCCATTTAAAAACATAGTATTCATGTGAGTAATGTGCGGAGAAAGGATGGCAGTATTTGTACGGGAAGTATTGAAAGGTGCAGAGCAGTTGGGGGAGAGAAATTTTTAACAGAGCTTGCCCAACCGCTATTTTGATTGGCAGTGAATTAGCATGTAACACTTTGATAGAACTAGTGAAGTTCTCAATGATTATTTTAGTGCAAATAACTTTTTACGATTAGATCCACCTTAGTGATTGCACTGAAATACATGAAGTGTGGTCTTTTATTAAGTTGGGCTCTAAAGGCCTAAGTTTCAACATGAATAAAAATCATTGTACTTCTATTTCTGGTTTGAGCTACATGGTAAATATATGCCAAGCAAGGCAAAATTATATGGCAAACCATTAAAGCCCTCCAGACATAGTTTTTAATCAAATATTTGCAGTAACAACATTTCTTTGTAAGTCAATTTTGCCAAATAAGGTGGTTTACATGAATCTGATCGCAACTTTCCTTATTGCCCATCCTTAATGCAAGATGTAATTTATGTTGTTTTCTTTCGTCCTTATATGAAACAGGCTTAGATTTGTTTCTTGCGAAGCAAGTTTTTTACGAAATGGGAAAAATCATGCCTATTATTTGTTTGCAGTTTATATCGTCACCATTAATGATAACTGATCATTATAGAATTTAAACATATTTTGAATACATATTTTAGATTAGCATTCATTGTTGGTGGTAGTTTTTTAATTGTGATCTGTATTGAATGACATTTTTGATTGTGCATTGGTATATAATATTTCAAATTCACCCTATGTATTTATATGTTTTGTACTTCAACTTGGCAGGTCAATATCAAAACTAAAATATAGTTTTATTCACCCTAGAGGAAGGAGTCTGGTTGTCTTTCAGCCAGACTAGCTCTCCTCAAGTACTAAGTCCAGAAAATAGGGTCTCAGAAACATCTGTAGTTGTTTCTTTATATAATTACTCTGGCATTGTCATATGTGGACTTTGTTCTTAATGCTTAAAGAAATACAGATTTTGCTTAGTTGAAAAACAAATCATTCAAGAGCATTATTTTAAATGATGTATACATTTTACTTCACTTCTTATGAGAACTCTAAATGGCCTCACAGCTGGACAGACAGACTTTCGTAAGACGTAGAAAACAAGAGGGATGCTACAAAGAAAGCCTCATTAGAACATTTTTGTATTTCCTGCTGTTTGGTCTGGAGCAGAATATTTAACTTGACAGACGTTTAGGCTTGGGATGACACGCACATTTGTGCCCAGGCAGAACAACTTCACAAGATAGTCATTTTTATCAACTTACTTGAGCATAATGGGCAGAAGTACACATTCAAATTCACTTCAATGAGAAAAAAATCATTGTTTTTTCAATCAGTATTTACCATCTATTAGTGGTTGATGTTATATCAATGGATGGTTATATCATTTATTTGGGTGTGATTGATTAACTCACTTAATGAGGCACGCATAGCAGGCATGGTACTCAAGTGGTTTACAGCATGGGGGTGACCCACTGA
Organism: Calotriton arnoldi; assembly: GCA_963921515.1. NCBI lineage: Eukaryota > Metazoa > Chordata > Amphibia > Caudata > Salamandridae > Calotriton > Calotriton arnoldi. Next base: position 400,601 of record CAWUFW010012025.1, read on the forward strand.
CCATGTTGCAAGCTGTGGTGGGCAGAAGTACAATGTGAATGACAATTGAACAGACCAATGGATAAAGAGGGCTGACTGAAAGCCCTTCTTGGCAAGTATATATATTTTTTTCAATTATCAAAAGCAAAAGGTTAACGTTAAACCTAAATATGCAAAAAATGCAACAATACCTCTTGTTAGAAATGGGGGTCTCTAGTTGGCAATGGCTGACCACTGTCCAAGTAGGGACCCTTCTTCCTAAGTCAGAGTGAGAGGGCTACCCTCTTTAATACCCCTGCTCAACCCTGTGGTAACGTAGCACGAGCAGGTAGGCTTATCTCAGAGGCAGGGTGTGAAGCATTTATGACCATACACAGTAACACAGTGAGGAACACTACAAAGGGACACCACACAAGTAGTTATAAAAAATAAGTATCTTTATATAAAGGCAGATTTATCACAAGACCAATAACTGTAAAAGCCACAATACTGTCAAAAATAGGATAGCTGTTGAAGGGCTGTCAAAAATAGTTCAAAGGTTGCAAAAATAAGGTTCAAGTTCAAAGCAGTGGTCTCTGCGACCCTTTCTTTCACAAAGTACCTGGGTTTAGTAGCAAAACCAACAAAATGTCGCAAATAAGTTGTAGCGATGATTCTCGGCACGCGAGGCCGGCGATGCGTTGAAATCCTTGCCGCAAGGGAGGATGATGCGCCGATCTGCGTGATGTGTGCGGAGACGATGAGACAAACTTCTGCATGCTGGACCGCCGATGCGATGACTTTCTTGCCGCGTGGGAGAAGTCGATGCGGCGATCCTGTTGCGCTGTGCGATCGTGTTGCGATGCGAAGACAAGACGCTCCGCGAGGGTGCGACGAAATTCGGTGCGATGCGATCAAAGTGGCGGACGCACAGCGTCCGCAATGCGATGTCTCAAAGCGATGATTTCTTTAAGGGTTGCGAGTGCGCGGCGACAGCAGCGCGATGATCTTTCCAGCGCGTCTCGGCTGCAGCGGCTCGCAAAGGGGCGTCAGCGATGGTTTCGTGTTGCGGGCCCTCGGCGGCAGTAGCGCGATGATTTTCCCAGCGCTCTCGACTGCAGCGGCCCGCAAAGATGCGTTAGCGTCGATTTCCCACACTCTCTTCTCTGATGCAAACTAGAGGCCCTGGAACTCAGAGGAGCCTCATCAGCAGATAGCAGTCCTCGCAGGGAGGAAGCAGGAGGTTGGTGGTGGAGTCTGATGTGCCTGAGACTCCAGCAGGAGGCTAGCTCTTTTCCTAGCCCTTGGGTAATTGCTTGTAACAAAAATAAAAGTTCTCTCAAGAGTTCCTTTTCCTCTTCTTCAAGGTCCAGTGGTCACTGCTGCAGGCCAGTGCAAGAAACAACACACAAGCACAGGGACAGTCACTTCCTGCAGATTCCTCCAGTGGCACGGACAGAGTTTCCTCTCCAGATCCAAAAGCAATACAAAAAGTAGGGGTTTGAGCACAGATATTTATACCCCAAAAGCCTTTGTTCTTAGAAGCTACCAGTCACTGAACCTAGCCAGAACCAGTTCTGCTCAGGCCTGGAGCACTTTGTTTACCAGGCTGCATCCTTCCTTTCAGAAAGAGGGGTCTGCTAGCAGACACACAGTGGGAGGTGGAGCCAGCATTCACCTTGCCAGGCACAGCCCTATTCAGGTCAAGGAGCCACCCCTCCCCACACTCTAAATGCAGATCTCTCTATTCAACCCAGGTCTGACTCAGCCTGCCCTGCCCCTCTAAAACCAGACAGCCAATACACATAACGGCAGAGCACACTGGAAGGCTTAGGCAAGAAAATACCTACTTTCTAAAAGTGGTATTTTCAAACACAGAATATAAAAATAAACTTCACTAAAAGATGTATTTTAATATTCTGAGCTCAGGCATACTAAATTCGTTTTTCTACCATGTCCCTGGGGTCAGTTAGGACTATAGAATGTAATAGTCAAACTGGCCATTCTAGCCTATGAGGAACAGGTAGCCTTACAGTAGTGAAAAACGAAATGGGGTGTAATTCACTACCAGGACATGCTACATACACCAAGGCATGTCCTACCTTGCACATATGATGCACCCTACCATAGGGGTGACTTACAGGCTGCCAAGGGAAGGTTCAGGGGCTGGGAAGTGAGTGCACTTCACAGCCAAGATGGCAGTTCTGGACTGCACACAGACACTGCAGTGGCAGGTCTGAGACATACTTTACAAGCTGCTTCTGTGGGTGGCACACATCAGTGCTGCAGGCCCACCAGCAGCATTTGGTTTACCAGCCCTGGGCACACATAGGCCACACTACTAGGGACTAACAGGCAAACCAAATAAGCCAATCAGGGATAAACCAATTCACATAGACATATTTACACAGGGAGCATTCGCGCTGTGACACTGAATGGCAGTGGCACAGCGCCCAGAGCATCCAACACCAGTAAAACAGAGGAGATAACAGCGAAAAATGGAAGGGAGACCCACGCCAATGGTGCCAGGTCTAACACCTCTAAACTCAGAGAGTAAGTTATTAGCAAAATCAGATTACCACAAGCAATGTTAGAGTACAAACAGCCTGGAGTCCTTGAGAATTAAACATGTAAATACACAATAATTCAGGCTCAATATAGTGGTGTTAAACAGAACTTAGTGTTCTATTCTCCACAAGATATTTTTTTGTGTGAAGCTAGTAAAAAGACTTGAATAGGCTATCTGATGTTTTAAAACTTGCTTGCTTCTGGTTCAGGGGAGACCTGGTTTGGCAGATCGGGCTGGACTGTTCTCATGAGGCACAGGGTCACGACTGTTTGCATATAGTTGGGTCTAAACTGAGGTGGCGAAGTGAGCTAAAAAACGATGATGGATTCAACCCAGATCTGTGACTGGGGGTGAGTGTCTGAAAAGTTTCAGCGCTCCGTTCTTCATCTCCTTGTGTTTACTTTGTTTGCCCTAAGTTGGCAGGGTATGCCCATACGTGGGCCGCTTGCTCACTTTGCCATTGGATTCAAGCTAGCCTGGCTGATGAGGGGTGTTACCCTGAAACCGGTCCCAGGATGCTTGTTTCCGGTTCAGGGAAGACCTGGCTTCGCAGTTCAGGCTGGACTGTTCCCATGAGGCACGGTGTCAAGACTGATTTGCATATAGTTGGGTCTGAACTGAGGTGGCGAAGTGAGCTAAAGAACGATGATGGATTCAACCCAGATCTCTGACTGGGGTGAGTGTCTGAAAAGTTTCAGCTCTCCGTCCATTATCTCCTTGTGTTTGCTTAAAACTGATTAAGGCAAACATTTTGGGCAAAGGTTCCATTTTCAATTTTTAAAGAAGCAAAGATTTCTTGGTAATCCCATATTAACTGATGATCATTTGCATTCTCCTCCAGAATGAACGGTCTAAAGAAGAACTTGGTATTATCTCTTTGTATGTCATTGACATTTTAAGGAAGCATTTTCAAAATTGTTGCTGAAAGATTTGCAGACTTGAGCAGAATTACTTGAGATTAGTCTTTGGACTCAGACTTTATTTCCTTAAGGTTCTTCCACAATGCTCTGCTTTCTTATATTTTTATCATTTTGCCACTGCATACAAGGTCAGAAGGCAGTTTTATATTGCTGAAAGGTGGTTTAAGCTGTGGATTTACACAGTGTTAAGTGGGTCCTCTTTGGCCCAGGTAAAAACACTGCAGTAGTCACACCCCACATCTGCTAAGGTTTCTACTCCTGTTGTGCACTAATACATTGTTGGGAGCACACCTAGGTGGTGATAATATAAAATATGTATAGCACTCTTTACAACATGCCATTGTCTCTGAGCACTCAACGGATTAGGCCATTTGTGGACCAGAGAACATGGTAGAATACAAATTACTTGAGATTACAATTGAAAAGTTCAAGTTTTGGTATTTTTGTACCACTGAAGAGAGCTCATTGACAAAGTAGAGGGAATTCCACCCAGACATCTTCCTCTGTAGATCAAATGTAAGAGGATAATTGGACAGCTCATCTATGTTCACAAGAGCTGAGCCTTATCTGGGGACACTAGAGGACAACATCTTCCAGTAAATAATTTGAGGTCGGACATATCTGCATTTCAATCTTCTGCAAAATAAATATCATTTATTTCTTAAATTTAATAATGGCGAAAGGAAGCCATTGGCTGGCTTTTGAAATGTGATTCAACTTTTTAAAACCAAATATTGTCTAATTGGTACTAGAGGCAATCGTAGACACAATATAAGTAAATACAGACAAAAGGCACACATTCTCAAGAAAACAGCAAATAAAGGGAATACCTATCCCCTACGGCCATTCCACTAAGTTACCTTTAATGTTTAAGTCCTGTGCTGGAGTCGATATGGTTTAAAGTAGCTTAATCTAAGTGATGGTAAATATGACAAATGAAACCGAAACATTAGGGGTGAATCTACCAACTTCCAAGTGGTGAGAGAATTTGTTATTATTGGAAATTACCATCTTTTGTGTGGTATTTCTCCAGATATTTGCCTTCACTTCCCTATTTATTTATTTTTCTGACCCTTTTTATTGGAATTATGACTCTGTGTACATTACTTCTGCTAACTACTGGTAAGGTGCTTGTGTTCTCTCACATAAACATCGAAAATTGACATATACTTAATTGGCATATTCAATTTACTTGTAAGTCCCTAGAATATGGTACTGCATGTACCCAGGGCCTCTAAATTAAATGCTACAAGTGGGATGCAGCACTCATTGTGCCACCCTCTAAAGTAGCACTGTAAAACCTATCTCAGGTCTGCTATTGCAGCCTACAGTGCAGTTTTAAATTGTCATTTCGACCTGGCAAAATAAACCTTTTTCCAGGCCTAAATCTTCCTTTTTAATACTTATAAGGCACCCCAAGGTAGGCTCATAGGGCGTGGTGCATGGTATTTAGGAAGTAAGAAATGTGTACTTCCATTTTACATGTCGTAGCTGTGAAACACACCAACGTAGTTTTTCACTGCATCAAGGCTACCCTTTCCATAAACTGGATTACCTTATTACATTTAATAGGGGATAACTTCAATTTGGGAGAAGATAGAGAAGTACTTCTTCCACTCATATGAATTGTGTATTGAAATCCTCATTAATGGTAAAGTCGAATTTAATATTACCTATCTGAAAATTCTACTTTTAGAAAGTTGCCATTTTTCTGCCTAAACCAAATATACATTTCTGCCAGTGTCACATGACTGTTAATGGCTCTCTTGTGGTGTGATGTGTATTCCTTTCAGACAGGACATAAGGGCCTTGGGTGTGGGGAAAGGTGTTCCTCCCCTGAGCAGGATGGCCTGGGGGTTAAACTCAGTCCTTCTTGAGCTTCAAAGGGTAGCTTGAGGGCTGTGCCCACCCTCTTCCTAACTTCTGAAGATGCCTGCCCTGTCACAGGCAAATGCAGCCCACACCTGGGCCTGCCTTCCGTTTCCTACCCTTGACAGATTGAGGCCAGACCCAGGGTAAGGGGAAGAACTGACCAGAACCAGTTAAGGTTAGACGAAGGGAGTGACCCCAACACACGGAGTGGCATTGAGTATAAAAGTGGCACCCTCTGAACCCCTCATCAGAACACTCCGGGACCTGAGAAAATTCAGAAAAAGGACTGCCCTGCTGTCTGAAGAAGGAAGTCTGGGCCTGCTTGCCTTCGACCCGGGGACACCAGAAGTGAATCCAAGGGTCAGTTGGCTGACCATCTGTTTGAGTTACAGTGACACAAGAAGCTTCCAGAGTCCTCTACTGCTTTCCCGCTAACCAGACCCAAATAAACCTGACCTGGTTTCCTCTAAAGGTCTCTGTGGGTGTGAGCTCTGACCCCCCAAGCGCTGTTCTGTCCTCAAGTTCTTGGACCATTGGTTGGAGTCAGAGTATACTTCTTCCTGCTCAACTGAAGATATCACTGGATCCAACGCAGGGTGGCGCAGAGTGACGCAGGACCTCGCATCACAGCACCTTGCAGCTCCTGATTGGTGGCTTCTCCGGATCTGAAGCAGAATGATGCCGAACCTCACATTGCAGCACCTCGCAGTTTCTGATCGGTGGTTTAACTGAATCCGAGGCAGAAGGTAAGAGGACAACGCAGGGCCTCGCATCGCAACAACTTGCAGCGCCTAATCAGTGGCTCGACAGACTCGATGCAGCGCGATGCAGAGCCTCACAGCATAGCATCTCATCAAGAACAAAAGATACAACGCCCCCGCGGCCCCTCCCCCCGGCCAGTTTCCCGCTCCCGCCTCCCAGCTGCACTTCCCTCCCCTTACCCTATTTAATGGCGGCCGCTGCGCGGACGTCTGAGCAGGACCTCTGACCTCCTGGTCAAAGACCCAGCTCTCCGCCCATGCAGCTCCGCTGACTGAGCCTCCCCACTGCTGCCCCTTCCACCTCTGCACCTGGCAGAGGTTTGAGTCTGCTGTGTTGGGCGGTATTGTGTCCCTGTGACTTGCAGCGTCGCTGTATTGTGTTTTTCTTTTTCTTTATTTCCCTGTGACTTGCAGCTTCGCCGTATTTCTTTTTTTCTTCTTCTTTCATTTTGCCTTATTTCTCTACTACTTTATTTTGCCTTATTTCTTATATTGCTTTATTTCTATTTCTTTATTTCTTTTCTTATAGCCTTTTCTGCTGCCTTAATGCTCTTGGCCCCTGATCTTCCCCACCTCCGTTCCTGTTTCCGCCCGTTCTTCGCCGATGCTGCCCCGCACCCTCTCCCCCCAGCCAGTTCCCAGCTCCTGCCTCACAGCTGCACTTCCCTCCCCCCTTCCCCTATTTAATGGCAGACGCTGCCCGGACGCGCGCAACGTGCGTGCCGCTGGTGCGCCAAAGGCAAGCCCGTCTGCCCCGTCCGCGGCCCAAGCGCGACCAGCGCAAGGGACCCTGGATCTCCGGCCTTCCACCGCTACGACCCAGCTGCCCTCCTTCGCTTTCAATTCCGGAAGGAACAACAGCTGCCAGCTGTCGATGCCGAACACCACCCACAGCCAGTTCTCCTGCCGACACTGCCAACATTGCTTCACCATCCACAGCACCCCCACGACCTCTGCACCCACACCGGATGCCCGCACCACCGAAGCCCTGAAGTGCATCCTTCTCAATCTGCTCTCCCTGCACAGACACGCCGTAGAGATCTGGAACCTCCTCTACACCCTCTCGCCAGACATCACCTTCTTCACGGAAACCTGGACAAACGCCGCCTCCACCTCCGACATCGCCACGATCATTCCCGATAGCTACAAGAGCCAAAGGAAGGACCGCCCCCACTGCCCAGGAGGAGGACTCGCCATCACACACAAGAGCTCCCTCCGACTCTCCACCTCCAGCACGAGCGACTCCCTCCTCCTCTCCAACACCGAACACCATTATTTCCAGATCCTGACCAGCCCTAGAACCACGCTTCGCAGCACCCTCGCTTACAGACCCCCTGGGCCTCGCACTCCTTTCACCACCGCCATTGCCGACCTCATCGCACCCCACGCCATCGCTTCCATGGACTACATACTCATCGGAGACCTGAACTTCCACCTCGATAACCGCAGCGACCCCGACTCCACTGCCCTACTGGACAACCTGTCCAACCTCGGACTGAAGCAGCTTGTTACCACCCCCACCCACAAGCCCGGACACATCCTCGACCCCATCTTCGCAGGAGGGACCAACTTCCACTTCAGCCACACCTCGCAGCCCCTCTGGACAGACCACCACTGCGTCCACTTCTCTTTCAGCACCCCCACCGCACACAAGCCCGCCCCGCGCCTGCCACGAAGGAACTGGAGCAAGGGCACAGAGGAGCACCTCAACTCCACCCTCATCCTCGACCCCCCCCTCCGCCAAGACCGACGCCAACTCTGCAGCCACGGAACTACACCGTTGGATCACCAGCTGCGCAGACAAACTTGCACCCCTCTGCCACCCCGACAGACAACACCCCCTGAAGGCCGCCTGGTTCACCACCGACCTCCCAAAAGCCAGACGCTCCTGCAGACGTCTCGAGAAACTATGGAGAAACAGCAAAACCACCGAAGACCAGACCACCTACAAGCATGCATGACAGAATACCACCAATATCATAAGAGCCACCAAGAGGACCTTCATCCGGAACAAAATCCTCACCAACTCCAGCAACTCAGAGGAACTCTTCAACATCATCCAGCAGTTCACCAAAACCCCCAGTGAAGCCACGGACATCACACCATCTCAGGACCTCTGCAACAAGCTCTGCTCCTACTTCCACCTGAAAATCAAGGCCCTCTATGACAACTTCAGTGAACAGACTCCAGAAACCACCCTCCCCTCCAGCAACGACAGCCAGCCCACCATCACCACCTGGACACCGGTCACCACCGAAGACACCACCACGACCATGAAGAGCACCCACTCAGGAGCCCCCATGGACCCCTGCCCGCCTCACATCTTCCACAGAGCTGCCGTCGCCATTGCACCCGAACTACACCGCACCATCAACACCACCTTCGAATCCGGCATCTTCCCCGATGACTGGAAGCGGGCAGAGGTCAAGCCCCTCCTCAAGAAACCCTCAGCAGACCCGACGGACCTGAAAAACTACTGGTCCATCTCTCTCCTTCCCTTCGCAGCCAAAGTCACCGAGAAATTCGTCAACGCCTAGCTGACCACCTTCATCAAAGAGAACGCCATCCTCGACTCCTCCCAGTCCGGATTCTGCAGCAACCACAGCATTGAGACCGCCCTCCTCGCCGCCACCGACTACATCCGCAGGCTACTCGACCAGGGCCACACCACAGCCCTCATCCTACTAGACCTCTCCGCAGCCTTCGACACTGTCTCCCACCGCACTCTTGCAGCCAGACTCCACGATGTCGGCATACGGGGAATCGCCCTCAACTGGATCCGCTCCTTCCTCGCAGGCAGAACCCAAAGGATCAGAGTCCCACACTTCCTCTCCCAACCCACAGAGATCAACTGCGGTGTACCCCAAGGATCATCGCTCAGCCCCACGCTCATCAACATGTACATGGCCCCCCTCGCTGCCATCGTCAGACAGCATGGGCTCAGCATAGTATCCTACGCCGATGACACCCAGCTCATCCTCTCCCTCACATTGAACCCCGACGACACCAGACTCAGCTTCCAGGTAGGAATGAAAGATGTCGCAGCCTGGATGAGCAACAGCTGCCTAAAGCTCAACTCGGAGAAGACAGAGGTCCTCATTCTTGGACCCTCCCCCTCCACTTGGGACAACACCTGGTGGCCCTCCGCCCTCGGAAACCCACCCACCCCGACGGACCACGCCCGGAACCTCGGCATCATTCTAGACTCCTTCCTCACCATGACTCGTCAGATCAACGCCGTCGCCTCCACCTTTTTCAACTCCCTCCACATCCTCCGCAAGACCTTCAAGTGGATCCCCCCGAAGCCCGAAAGACCTTCACCCACCCACTCATAACTAGCAGACTGGACTACAGAAACGCCCTCTGCGCTGGAATCAACAAAACCCTGCTACACAAACTCCAGACCATCCAGAACACCGCAGCCAGACTCGTCCTCTACACCCCATGACTTGAGCACATGACCCAACACCTGCAAGACCTCCACTGGCTCCCCGTTGAGGAGAGAGTAACCTTCAAGCTACTCACCCACGCCTACAAATCCCTCCACAACATCAGACCCAAATACCTCAACGAAATAATCTCTTTCCACGTACCCAAAAGAAACCTCTGCTCCGCCGACTTCACCCTAGCAGAGATCCCGCGCATTCTCAGAACCAGAGCAGGTGGAAGAGCCTTCTCCTACGTCGCAGCCAAGGCCTGGAACAAGCTCCCAGTCAACATCAGACGCTCCCCTACCCTGCACACCTTCAGGAGGAGCCTCAAGACCTGGCTTTTCGGCTGACCTGGAGCTGCACCCCAGCGCCTTGAGACCCTCACGGCTGAGTAGCGTGCTTTAAAAGCCCCTGATTGATTGATTGAACTCCCAGTAGGCTGCACCCAGTCCTGTACTCGCCTGGCACTCCATTGCTGTCGGGCAGAACTTTTGACTTTGTCCCGGTCTGGCATGACCAGATACCCACAGTTGGAGATGCCGTTGTATCATTTTATTTATCAAAATATTCTCTATTTTTCTGAATTTGTTTGGGCTTATTCTTGTGTTGTCACTTTATTACTGTTTGAGTGCAGCACAAATACTTTACATATTGCCTCTAATTCTGCCAAGCTACAAGAGGGTTAAGCACAGGTTTATTTAGTGACTTTTGTGGTTCACCCCGACAAGGAGTGTGTTCATTACTTAAGTGGGGCTCTCACCCCTCTCAACTAATCACCCAGTTTCTTCAGTTGTCCTTTTGGATTCATATATTCATATCCTCAGAGGCCAAAATCCAGATCTCGGGCTCTGTGTGGGTTTGTCCTACTGGTGGTATTACTGGACAATAATAATGTTATGTTGAAGTGGCTCTTTATTACTGCAGCTATTGCAAAAGACCAGTGGTTCCCAAACGTTTGACTCATGAGGACCCCCATTGATGCACTACTGGAAACTGGGGACCCCCAAGCAATGTGTACTATTTAAATTTCAAACATTAAAACAGTAATTCGCAAAAAATACACAAGCAAGTGCACACCAAACAAATACTCAAATTACTAAAGATTTAATTATTTTATATTGAAAAATTTGCAAAAATTGCTAACTTTTAATGGGAAGGTTGGTGCTGCATCTCGGCGACTAACTTTTCAATGTTTGGTTTTATTTCACGGTATGAGACTCCTGCTCCTGCCATGGCTGGACTGGAAATCCAAAGCAGCCCTGGCAAATGTTGACAGACCAGTCCCCGTACATTGCACACCAAGTGCAGCGAGTGAGCCTGACCACTAGAAAGGGGGATTTGGGGTGCTCTCCCCCTAAGAAAATTAGGGGTAAATTGGTGCATTCTACAACACATTTGTCATTATATATTGAATTGTTTTAGCTTTTAAAGCATAGTAAATGATGACCTTACTGTGCACCAGGATATGGCTCTTCAATGATTCCCTCACTATCGCCCTCCAACAGTGCCTCTTGTCTCTCCATAGCCCCTCTGTCAAATGTATTTCATTTGCTTTATAGCACCTCTCATACCAGTGTAGGGTGTCAGATCACTTTACATCACACACATACAGTGACAGTGAATCATACATGTGTGAATCAGCGTATAGAAAATGTTATATAAGGCAAATGGGACTACAAGGTGTAGGATTCACATATCATCCATACTGGTAGGCATGTTTTAAGAGCGCTATCAATCAATCAATAAATCAGGGGAATTGTAAGCGCGCTACTCACCCGTGAGGGTCTCAAGGCGCTGGGGGGGTGAGGGGTCGCCGCTCCCTATCAGTCGAAAAGCCAGGTCTTGAGCGTCTTCCTGAAGATGTTCAGGGAGGGGGCGTGTCTGATGTTGAGCGGGAGCTCGTTCCAGGTCTTGGCTGCGATGTAGGAGAAGGTTCTTCCACCTGTTCTGGCTCTGCGGATGCGCGGGGTTTCGGCGAGGGCAAGGTCGGCGGATCGGAGGTTTCTCTTGGGTACGTGGAAGGAGATCCTCTCGTTGAGGTACTGGGGTCCGGTGTTGTGGAGGCATTTGTAGGCGTGGGTATCTTGAAAGTGACTCTCTTCTCAACGGGGAGCCAGTGGAGGCTCCGTAGGTGTTGGGTGGTGCGTTCGTGTCGAGGAATGCCGAGGACGAGTCTGGCTGCGGTGTTCTGTATGGTCTGGAGCTTGCGGAGTAAAGACTTGTTGATCCCGGCATAGAGGGCGTTTCCGTAGTCCAGTCTGCTGGTTATGAGTGCGTGGGTGACGGCCTTCCTTGACTCGGGGGGGATTCACTTGAAGGTCTTTCAGAGGATTCGGAGGGTGACGGAGGTGACGGCTTTGACCTATTGTGTTATGGAGAGGGAGGAGTTGAGTACGATCCAGAGGTTTTGGGCGTGGTTCGTGGGTGTGGGGGGACTGCCAAGGGCCATAGGCCACCAGGTGTTGTCCCATGCCGAGGGGGAGGGTCCGAGGACGAGGACTTCTGTCTTCTCCGAGTTGAGCTTCAGTCAGTTTCTTCTCATCAAGGATGCGACGTCCTTCATTCCTTCCTGGAAGTTGAGTCTGGTGGTGATTGGGTCCTTGGTGAGGGAGAGGATGAGCTGGGTGTCGTCGGCGTAGGATACTGTGCTGTCTGATGATGGCGGCGAGGGGGGCTGAACGATGATCCTTGGGGCACTCCGCAGTTGATTTCCGTGGGTTTGGAGAGGAAAGGTGGTAGTCTGATTCTTTGGGTTCTGCCGGTGAGGAATGAGCGGATCCAGTCGAGGGCGGTTCCTTGTATGCTGGCGTCGTGGAGTCTGGCGGTGAGTGTGCGGTGGGAGACGATGTCGAACGCTGCATAGAGGTCAAGTAGGATCAGGGCTGCGGTGTGTCCTTAGTCAAGGAGGGTACAGATGTCGTCTGTGGCAGCGAGTAGAGCGGTTTCGGTGCTGTGGTTGCTGCGAAATCTGGATTGGGAGGGGTCGAGGATGGAGTTTTCTTCGATGAATTTGGTTAGTTGTGCATTGACGGTCTTCTCGGTGACTTTAGCCACGAAGGGTGGAGGGAGATGGGTCGGTAGTTCTTGAGGTCGGTGGGGTCTGCTGAGGGCTTCTTGAGCAGGGGTCTGACTTCTGTGCGTTTCCAGTCGTCGGGAAAGATGCCGGTCTTGAAGGTGGGGTTGATGGTGTGTCGTAGTTCGGGAGCGATGGCGGTGGCGGCTCTGTGGAAGATGTGCGGGGGCAGGGGTCTGTGGGGGCCCCTGAGTGGATGCCTTTCATGGTCGAAGTGGTGTCTTCGGTGGTGGCTGGGGTCCAGGCGGAGATGGTGGTCTGGATGGCTTTGCTGGAGCAGGAAGTGGTTTCGGAGTGGGGTGTCTGGTTGTTGAAGTTGTGGTAGAGTGCCTTGATTTTCAGATGAAAGTAGGATCCGAGCTTGTCGCAGAGGTCCTGGGAAGGGGTGATGTCCGTGGTTTTGCTGGGGGGGGCTTGGTGAATTCCTGGATGACGCTGAAGAGTTGCTTGGAGTAGCCGGCATTGGCGAGGATCTTGTTTTGGATGAAGGTCCTTTTGGTCGATCTGATGAGTTGGTGGTATTCCGCCGTGGCGTTTCTGTAGGTGGTGTGGTCTTCTGGCGTTTTGCTGTTTCTCCAGTTCTTCTCAAGACGTCTACAGGTGCATCTGGATTCTTGGAGGTCGGCGGTGAACCAGGTGGCTTTCCTGGGGCGTTGTCTGTTGGGGTTGCGTAGTGGTGCAAGCTTGTCTGCGCAGCTGGAGATCCATCTGTGGAGTCCTATGGCTGCGAGGTTGGCGTCGGTCGATGTGGTGGGGGCGTTGCGGTTGAGGGTGGAGTTGAGTTGTTCCTTAGGGACTTTGCTCCAGTTCCTTCATGGGGGGCGCGGTGCAGGTTTGGGCGGCGTGGGTTTGTTGACGTGGAAGTGTACGCAGTGATGGTCTGTCCATGGGGGTTGCGTAGTGTGGCTGAAGTGGATGTTGTTTCCTCCTGCGAAGATGGGGTCAAGGGTGTGTCCTGCCTTGTGGGTGGGCGTGGTGATGAGCTGTTTCAGTCCGATGTTGGCAAGGTTGTCCAGGAGGGTGGCAGAGTTGGGGTCGCTGGGGTTGTCGAGGTGGAAGTTCAGGTCTCCGATGAGTATGTAGTCCATGAAGACAATGGTGTGGGGTGCGATGAGGTCAGCGACGGTACTGGCGAACGAAGTGACGGGTCCGGAGGGGTCTGTAGGCGAGGGTGCCGCCGAGAGTGGTTCTGGGGCTGGTCTGGATCTGGAAGTGAAGGTGTTCGGTGGTGGGGAAGGAGTCCTTTGTGGTGGAGGTGGAGAGTTGGAGGGAGCTCTTGTGTATGATGGCGAGTCCTCCTCCTGGGCGGTTGGGGCGGTCCTCCCTCTTGATCTTGTATCCGTTGGGGATGGCGGTGGCGATGTCGGGGGCGGAGTAGGTGTTGATCCAGGTTTCTGTAAAGAAGGCGACGTCTGGCGAGAGGGTGTCGAGGAGGTCCCAGATCTCTACGGCATGTCTGTGCAGGGAGCGCACGTTGAGGACGATACACTTCAGGGCTTCGGTGTTGTTGCCGTTCGGTGCAGGGGCCGTGGGGGTGCAGTCGGAGGTGAAGGATAGACGGCAGTGACGGTAGGAGAACTGGCCGTGGGTGGTGTTCGGCGTCAACCGCTGGCAGTTGTTGTTCCTTCCGGGGTGGAGTGCGAGGAGGGCAGCAGAGTTGTAGCGGTGGGAGGTTGCAGATCCAGGGTTCCTGGCGCTGGCCGCGGTCGGGTTGCGGACGGGTGCAGACGGGCTAGCCTTTAGCGCGCCTTTGGCACGCCAGCGGCGCAGCCACGCAGCGGCTGCCATTAAGTAGGGGAGGGGGAGGGAAGCGCGGGAACCGGCAGGGGGGGAGGGGCCATGGGTGCAGCAGCAGCGGGAAGGGCACGGAGAGCAAACGGGCACAGAAGACAGAAAAAAGAGCTAATTGACACACAGGCACAGGTACAGTGACAAGACAGGCACAATATTAAATACAGTAAAGAGGCTAGAAGGAAGACAGAAAAACGGGCACAGAAAGACAGAAAAATGGCACAAACACAGAGACAGACAGCAGCGGCCAGCAGAAGAGCAAGGCTCTCCCACTAGACCACCAGGGATGAGGCGCAGGAAGGAGCCTGCAGGTGGAGGAGGGCCTCGAACACCTACCTGACCAGGCAGAGCACAGTGCACGGAGCAGCTGCACTTAACAGCAGAGCTGCGAGGGGGAGAGCAGGTCCCTGACCAGGAGGTCAGAGGTCCTGCTCGTGCTCCCTCGCAGCGGCCACCATTAAGTAGGGGATGGGGGAGGGAAGTGCGGGAACCGGCGGGGGGAGGGGCCGCGGGGGCAGCAGCGGCGGGAAGGGCACGGAGAGCAAACGGGCACAGAAGACAGAAGAAAGACAGAAAAAACTGCTAATTGACACACACGCACAGGTACAATGACAAGACAGGCACAATAGAAAATACAGTGAAGAGGCTAGAAGGAAGACAGAAAAACGGGCACAGAAAGACAGAAAAACGGCACAAACACAGAGACAGACAGCAGCGGCCAGCAGAAGAGCAAGGCTCTCCCACTAACCACCAGGGATGAGGCGCAGGCAGGAGCCTGCGGGTGGAGGAGGGCCTTAAACACCTACCTGACCAGGCAGAGCACAGTGCACGGAGCAGCTGCACTTAACAGCGGAGCTGCGGGGGGAGAGCAGGCTCCTGACCAGGAGGTCTGGAGAAGCACAAACTCCGGATTCAGAACATAAGACAGTGGTTAGTGTTGACTTTAATAATAAGAATGTATTTCTACCCAAACAAACCTTTATAGCAGCATCAGGATAATGAAAGACTGGGAAAACACATAACTTACTAACGTGTACCATGCAGATCTTTGATGGCAGTTCATAGCTCATTATGCTAGATTACGATTGGAACTTATGAACTGCACAGTAACAATAGAATCTCTGTGACAAAATCAGTAACCCACTGAGCTATGCACATAAAACATAGTTTTTTTAAATGCATGGTACACATTCTTTGCAGCAGGCATGTTAACCCTCTGCACTACCTTAGATGAGTCAAATCTGCCACTGGACAAAGCTCCCATCTCTCTCCAGCAGCTACATTAATCACCAGGGTTATCTTGACACTTTTATTGTTGCCCAAAAACTGCTGATTATACAAGGAACTTTGCAGTGCTTTTGTAACTGCTGCTTGTGGACCCCCTGGTAATGTGTCACGGACTCCTGGGGGCCCATGGATCACAGTGTGGGAACCACTGCCAGAGAGGAATGAGCGGTCCCATCTTACTTTTGTAGCTGTTCTAATGGATTAAACTGCAGTAGCCAGACTTTCACTGCAGTGAGCAAAGTTGGGTACTAGACAACACAATTACAGCTTTAAGACTTCTCTAAATGGTAATACATCTCTCAATTTGCAATGCCTCTTTTTGAATGATCATTTTGTTTGGACTTATTTGGACTGATGCTGTTGGTTTTTGGACTGTGCACTGGGACCCTGCTAACTGGGCCTCAGTGCATGCACTCTGGCCCTCAAAACTTGTCAAATTGGCTGCGCCCTGATTTGCACATATAACTTACCTGTAAGTCTCCGGTATATGGTACCCAGTGTACCCAGGGCCTGTAAGTTAAATGTAAATAGTGGACTGCAGTACTGGTTGTGTCACCCCCTAAAGTGACCATTTGAAGCTTGACTCTAGGCCTGCCACAGCAACTCAGCATGGCAGTTTTAGAACTACCATTTCAACTTGTTTAAATCATTTTTAATAGTTATGAGTCACCCTTAAGGTGGAACCTAAATGCTCATAGGGCAGGGTGTTAAAAGTAGTACATGTAACACAAAAAAAGTGGCACATGTGTACTTACATTTTACCTGTTTACCTGTCCTGCCAGTGAAAAATCTCCAAAGGTGTTTTTACTGTGGCAAGGCTGGCTCTTTGATAGAAAAACACCGTATAAGGTGTAACTTCAGTTTGAACATCGCCAAATCCATGGTTCAAGACTCAAATAATAGAAATTTTATTTTCAATCTGATGGTCAAGTCAGGGAATATTTATTGTGTTAAATTGTCCACTTTTAAACTGTTTTGGTACTGATAAATGGTTTTACACATTACTCCTAAGTTAAGCCTGTCTTTTCTGTGCTACAGCTACCAAGGTTTGAGCTCCCGTTTAAATTATTGAGACCTAACTGGACCTAGTAAGGAATTTTGCCATTATTACTTGAAGAGGACTACCATCCACATAAGCTAAAAATCCACTTTCTCATAGAAGGACACTCTAGATTTTTAGTACTAATAGGGAATAAGGTAAATTTCCTTGTTTGGCCTTCGGGTTTGGGGTATCACTACAAATCTGATTTTTCTTTCTTATCTAATGATAGGTCCTGTTTTGTGGCAGGCTATGCACAGTGCCTTACATTTCACTCTCTTTTAACAGGAAGCCTGTGCAGAGCAAGAATTATATAGTCTTCCATTTTCAGGTTTCACAAGTATCCAGGCTCCTGTGTTCTGCAAACAGCGCAGTTGCTGTAACAGAAACTAGAGAGGATCAGGGAGCCTAAACTGGTGATTTTACAGTTACTAGTTCTTGAATAGTACCAGCACCAACATCACTTGAACTTAATGGGGACTTACTAAAAGGCGAGGACTCTTTTTTGCAATTGGACAGAACCCGTTTTTGTAGTTTGAGCTATACATACAAAGACATTGATTGTTCTGCATCCATAATTGAGCACAAATTGTTAACTTGTGATACTGTTGTTGGGAAGGAACCAGATAATACCAGCCAGATGTTTGCAGCAGGGTTATATCTGGGGTACCAGCTATCATTTGAAATAGTTTTGGATAACCCAGGCATCAATTGCTGATAGAGAATCTTGTATTTGGCATTCTTGTTAATAGATTATTGTGAAAATGTAATGATGAGTTGCTTATCATTAGTGAAATTAAAGTTTCTGATCCCAGAGGAGAACATCATCCTCATGAAAGTCACCAAATAATCATTAACGCGTAAGGGTGATAGGGTTATTAACAATAGGACCCTACTATTCCAAACCATTCCATAACTGTTCTCAATAACGAGTTGCTGGAGGCATGATGTCAAGATGTTATGATTAGCAGTCTTGGGGGAAGCTGTCATCTAAAATAATGAGGGCACCAACTTCATCTTCCTCATTGTCCTAAATCCTTCCTTTCTATGATGGAATTCATGTATGGGAACCAATATTTGGCTCCAGCTTTAATTTTGGTTAAGCTCCTCCCTAGATGACTTAATGGGCTAGATAAGAATTTTCTTCTTATAGACCTACAGGAGGTACAATATTATCTGGTTTCAAGACATGGGCACTTATATAATTGCTAGTGTTGCAGAGAGGTTTAGCTTCTTGTGACTGGACTTTGTACTTTTGTAGCTAACCCTTCTCAATTATTTCTTTAACCTTATCAATTACACTGTCATTCTTCAAGCATTCATCCCACTCATTCTATAATATAGTGGATATTGAGATAAATAGGATCCGTACATCTGTAATATAATTTTCTTGTTGTTTGGTGTTTAATGCGAACTTGACAAGAAGTCTGCCTCTAAATTACATTCACCAGGAACAAATTCCATATTGAAGTTGTAACATTCCAGCCCAATGGCTCATTTTGCATTGCAGGATGCAGTGTGATCTAAATTCCTGAAAGTAAGGATGGAAATTAGAGGTTTGTCATCGGTTTTTAGGGTAAAGGGTAGGCTCCAAACATAATATTTAAAATGATTCATGGCCCAGAAGCAGGCTGGCTAGTGTTTCTCTTTCCACAATAGAGTCATTGCATTCAGATTTCTTTATGTGTCCGGAGCAAAGGCTACTGTTATTTGTTTGCCTTCTATTATTTTGAGCTAGTATAGCCCTCAACACCTTTGCACTATTATATGTGGTAACTATGGTTTTACAATTTACATCAAATCGACCCAGGGTGGTGGTCATACTGATAGCTTTCTTAATACAATTAAAGGCAGCCTGGCATGACTGGTCCCATGAAAACTGAACTCTATTTTTAAGTAGACATGAGAGTGGACTAAACTGAATCTGCAACGATTTCTTTTTTTTACTTATTGAGACATGTATTTGGCTAGCTCAGGGACTGACCTGAGCTCATCTTAATTACTGGGAGATGAGGCTTCTTTTACCAATTCTACATGACCAAATTTAGGTTTCATACCATCCTTTGAACTTTTATGTCCCAGATAATAGACTAAACCCACAACTATCTTTTTAAAAATAATTATTCATTTGCATCAGTACCATCATATATCCCAGTTTTATCAAAGATGCCAGGCAACAGGTATCTGTACACATCATGATGTGGAGGATCAACCACGTTCGCATATTTTCACAAATATAATTAAAGAATCCCCACCCTTTGCAACCTATGTAAGGAAAAATACTTGTGTTCCGTGGTCTTGTACAATCTAGCCAACTATTCAGCAAGCAAAATCAAAAACTACAAAGTTAAACAAACAAAGGTATGCAGCTGTAAGTATACGTCCCTAGGCACCCAGTGGGCATGTAGGATGAAGGTTGCGGTGCCTGAGGGGGGGAGGGGCAGGCGAAGCGATCCCAGCAAAGGCGAGGGAGCGGAGCAAATCGCCTTAGCAGGGGTAAGTGTGGAAGGTTACCACCCCTAGAAGCATGAACCACAGCCGGATCAGGCTGCATCCATCCTTTACGTGGTAGTAATATAATTGGGGGTAGGAAGGATCCACAGGCAATGGCAGCCACTAGTGACAAATGTAGGGACCCAAGGGTTCAAGGTGGCCTCTAGTCCGACTTGGCATGCAAAGTAGTTAAGTACCATTTCCAGTCTGGGGGCATGGATGGGCCAGCATGCCGTGCACCCATCTTGCGCAGTACTTCTGGCTCAGCCAGTATCCCAGAATGCAGGCCAGGGGGCCATTACGGTATGAGGAAACAAGAGCTAACTTACAGCTCATAGCTATCCGTTTTTTAACGAGAATCGGGGACAAATCAATGAATGTGATCGGGGGGTTTTCGTTTTACTGTGCATGTGGTGAAGCCCAGCAGACAGTGTGGCGCGTCCTTTGGGGGAGAGGGGGGCAGGGCTTCCAAAGTGTATCTGGGTAGCTCATCCCAGTAAGAGCTGATGAAGGGATTGGTCCAAACCATGTGTATGAAGTCTGCCTCAGCAGTGGAGTAGCGGGGGCAGGTAGCTCCAGCACCTGGGTACATATGTGCTATCCGCTTGGGGGTGAGATAGGTATGTTAGAGATAGTTAACTGGATATATTTAAGCCTGGCATTGGTGGAGACCATTTTGAGCATACCCATGCACTGTGTCCATTGCTTATCTGTGAGAGTGATAGTGTAATGTCCCAATATGTCCATAAGGATTAAAGAGGGGTACCCCTATCTGTGCGCAATGAGCTGTACAGGCACGTAACTGTTCGTTGAGCTCCACCGTGTGTGAGTAGTGATTGTAGAAACTGTGACGTCTCTGGCTCGTCATGTGTCCTGTGCCAAACCTGATGCTGCTGACGTGTGAGGGTAGTGTAGATAAGGATAGAGCCCAGTGGAATACGGTAGTCCTCAACACCGCCTTCAAAGGTGTATAAAATCTTATTATTGAAGAGGTTTCTCCATGTGGTGAGGCCTGCCTCCGTCCATTGGACAGCTTCTTGTCTCAGTCAAAGTGTGGAGCACTCCGGCATTGCCCAGAGGGGCAAGCCCGGCGCATATGTGGTAATTGTATGGTGTTTAAGTGGGTAGGATCTCCAGCAGGCCCTGGCTGCTCTCACGAGGACACTCTCCCTACCTCTAGGAATCACCTCATCAGAGCCCAGCAACCACTGCAATACACCTGGCGGCGCCACTCCGCCGAACCAGTGCCCCAATTCAGACATGTTGTATCTGGCCAGCCTGTGCGGTGGCCTCTGCAACTGGGCTGCGGTGTAGTAATACTCATAATTCAGTACCCGAGGCTGCCCCTAGTCAGCGGGGCATTTAGTTTAGATTTTGTTACCCGTCTTTGGGCCAGATATACAACGTGATTTTGCATGCTCAAATGGGTTTGCGACCCGTTTGTGCATGCAAAATCACTGTGGGACATGTACTAACACTATTTTGCAAGTCGCAAAAAATTGCGAGTCGCAAAATATTGTTTAGCGACTCGCAATTAGGAAGGGGCGTTCCTAGGTCGTCCCTTCCTAATTGCGACTCGCAGCCCTATGTATGAATGTTTTGCGACCGCAATTGCGGTCACAAAACACTTGCAATTTACCGCCCTCTTCAAGAGGGTAGTAATGCAGTCGCAAATGGGAAGAGGAAAATATTTTTAGGGGCAGGCAGTGGTCCCAGGGACCACTACCTGCCCTTAAAAAATGAAACTAAAACGTTTCATTTTTTTAAAAAATGCATCCCATTTTCCTTTAAGGAAAACGGGCTGCATTTAAAAAAAACTGCTTTATTTAAAAGCAGTCCCAGACATGGAGGTCTGCTGAGCCCAGCAGGCCACCATACCTGGGAGGACCTGCCATTCTCAATGGGGTCGCAAATTGCGAGTGCCTCATTAATATTCATGAGGCATGCAATTTGCAACCCCAGTGAGAATCGCAAACAGTGTCTCAGACACTGTTGTACATTGAAAATTGCGACTCGCAATTTGCGACTCGCAATCGAGCACAAATTGCGAGTCGCAATTTACAATGGTCGTACATCTGGCCCTTTTTCCCTTACCCCAGATCAAGGTGATCAGGAGTGAGAAAGTTCTGCAAAGAACCTCTTAGGCAGTAGGACAGGGATGGTAGAAAAGAAGTACAGCAGTCGCAGGAGTGCCAACATTTTCATAGATGGTTTATACGTCCCATAGGAGAAAGCGGGAGTGCCATCCAGAATGGTAGGTAACCTCACACCCTGGTCAGTGCCCTTCCTATATTACCATCCATCAGGTCTTTGTCCACATAATACACTCTGACCCCCAGATATTTAAATGTGTCATAGCACCAGAGGAGAGGAGCGCTTGGGAGCTTCGCCTTTGTTCACATATGATCGCTGTCAAGGGAAAAAGGTGGGACTTCTCCCAGTTCACCTTCAGTCTGGAGGCATCTCTGAATAGGCGTACACCAGCGTGTCATGAGCATATAATGAAATTAAATGCCATCTGTCTTCGACCTGAATGCCACAGTCCGTTGCCGTCACACGAAGCGAACAGGCAAGAGGTTCCATGGCCAGAGCGAAAATAATTGGGGACAGCCCTGTTGCGTGCCTCGCTCGATGTGCAGCGAGTCAGAGATAATGGCACCTGTCTTCACCTGGCCAGTGGTATATTATATAGCAGGGCAATCCATTTCAGAAACCTTGACCCCACTCCAAGTCTATTAAGGACCTCAGTGAGGTAATCCCACCCAGTGTATCAAACGCCTTCTCTAGATCTAGGGAGGCTTCCCAGGTGTTCGCGCCAAATGTCTACGGCCAATCCATCAGCTTGAAAAGGCGGCGCAATTTTAAAAAGGTGTTCCTCCTGGGTATAAAACCGTTTTGGGCAGGGTCTATAATGAACCCAACAGCAAGGGATCTCTGTACGGTTTGACGAGAACCACCAACACCAGTTTCCGCAGGGGGGGGAGGAGTATGTCCTCCAAAGATGCCGAGTTAAAAACCTGAAGAAGGCGCGGAGTAAGCTGAGATGGGAAGGCGGAAAAGAACTCCACTGGCCAACGGTCCGCACTGGGAGTCTTGCCTTGTGCCATTTGTTTGTGCGCTTGGGATATCTCTTCCTCTGTTATTGGTACCTCCAACTCTGCGCGATGAGTCGTCTGCAGTTTATGGAGACACAGCGCATCCAGGAATATCTGGATTGCTGCGGTATCCGCTGCCACAGGGGCGGTATACAATGAAGTATAGTAGGCACGGAAGGCTAGGTTGACAGCGCCCTGGGAGTCGACTATTTTGCCTGTCATGTCTTGTATAGCTGTAATTGGGACCCTGGGGTTATCGGAGCAAAGGAGAAAAGCCAAAAGCCTGCCCGCTTTGTCTCCTTCTGAGTGTTTCCTGGTCGAGTATTCTCTGTAGTCTAGGGCACCCAAGTTCTCTAAAGCGGCTGTATGTGCAAGCTTGGCCTACGCCAATGAGGTAGCAGCATCCCAGTCTGCAGATAAAGCCAATTCATGTATTCAAATTTCTGTTTCCAGGCTCTGAAGTTCTCTCTGCAACACCGTCTTGGTGCCGTAGACTGTTTTTATGGCCAGACCCCTGAGGACCACCTTAAACGCATCCACTCTATCTGGGTATCGGAGGTTGTACCTCTGTTCTCCCCAAAGTACAAGGTGATATGTTCAGAGAGAGTGGAGTGGACTGCGGGTCCTATGGGGCTTCCACCTGTAAGTGCCAGGTCGGAATGCGGAGGTGCCCTCGGCCCCACACCAATAGGATCTGGAGGGGGCTGTGAGCAGAGGAAGTTCGCCCCACATATTCAATTCTAGACACCTTGGCGAGCGCAGCAACTCTGCAGTAAAAGAGGTCGATTCTGGTGTAAAGATTGTGTAAACTAGAATGGTAGGAGTATGCTCTAGCTGTGTGATATAAACAGCGGCAGGTGTCTAGCACCTGGGTGTGGGACGCCATTGCTGGAAATATTTCAATAAAACAATAGACTGTGATCCAGGCACCGGCTTATGGGAGCGATCCAACCCCAGCTCCGGAACACAATTGTAGTCCCCGTCCCAGTAGCAAGGCACCAGTGTGTCCTGTAACAATGCTGGGGTGAAGGAGGGTAGAAAGAGTGTTTGGTTGGAGTTAGGGTCGTATAAACAAATGAGGGATATGGGAAGCCTGTAAAGCAACCCCTCTGAGTCAATCTGAGTGTGCAACACCGAAAGTGGTACCCCAGGAGCAACCCAAATCAAGGCACTCCTGGTGTACTTGGAGTATGTGGTTCCCACCACCATACCTCGCCATCTTTTGCACACCTCCTCCAGAGCTGAGGCGGTCAGGTTGGTTTCCTGGAGAAAGGCCATGTGAACCCGTTGCCTCCTTAAGTACTTATGAATGAGTCATGCCCTTAACATTCCAGGTCATAAGCTGGTATCTTGTCCCAGCTACTAGTTCACGATCCTGCATTGTACAGGTGTTATGACCTGAGGTCCCCACCTCACCCACCACCACTCCCACCACTCTACCTCCCACATTCACCCCCAACCGCTCAGCAGGGCATACTTGAACCAAAACAGAAAGCCTATTCAACAAAAAAAGGGAAATTTAACTACCCAACATCCCATCCAAGGCCAGTGCACCAACGGGTGCCCAGCCAGCTGCACTATAATGGAAAGAATCATAATCACGTAACAGTCATGTATTGTATCCACTGTCCTAATCAGGGCTAAGGGTAATGCAATGTCAATATGTCTACTCAATGAGCAGTCTCTTGTGTCCAGTCCTCTGCTAGAGTTAGAGGCCACCCGTTGCCCCTCCAGTAGGAGTACTTACAGTTCCTCGAGCAACCTACGGCTCATGCCCAGGTTGGTGGACCTAGAGTAGGTCATCTGCAGACATGGTAGTAATGACCAGACTAACCAGAAGCAGGGAGTCTGCCAGAGCAAGGTCTGATTCATATGCATTGTTCTCGGGTCCCTCCACCTCAGTCCTCGGGGGATGGAGTCGCGCTGTGCTGCTTCTCCACTGCGCACACTTCGGCTCTCTCTCTGGCTGCCTGCTCTTTCGAGGATCTGGCTTTCTTGCTTCTGTTGCGGGGTCTACATCAACGCTGCACCTTCCAGCCCATCGGTTCCCCTTCTCCTGTGGGAAGTGGGGCAATGCCCCTACGTTCCAGTCAGGCCCAGGCCTCACCAGGAGCCGTACCGAAAGTGGTGTGGTCCTCGTGCATTATCTTAAGAGTGGCAGGAAACTGCAAAGCATACTTAATGCCGTGGTCACAGAGTTGTCGTTTCACCTCCCGGAAGGAGGACTGCCACCTCTGTACCTCCACTGTGTAGTCGGGCAATATGTTTAACCTTGGTGCATGCCACCTGCAAAACATGGTCTCTATCCCTGTAATTGAAAAGGCGGGCAACCACTGTCTCAGAAGAGCACTGGGAGGGGCGGGCGGTTGCCCGGCACGGCACCCTGTGGGCTCGTTCCACAGAAAAGAAGGTCGATAGCTTACCTCCAGCACCATCTGTGTGAGCGACTCTTAGAGGTAGAGCTCTACAAGGGCCTTCGGTGAGCTCCGCTGACCCCATGAGCCTCACGATATTGCGTCCGGATCAACCTTCTTGATCTTCGACACGTTTCTTGAGGTAGCTGACTTTCACCTGCATGTCTTTAATGTGTGAGTCTGCTTCTACCACTGCCACCCTGAACGCGGCCACAGTAGATTCTGAGCCTTCTACCTGTTCTTGCAGCTTCTTATGGTCTACCCGCATGAGGCCCATGCCAATCCCAATCCCCAATGCGTCTATTTTGGGCTCCAGGGTGGATTTCATATCCAGGACAGGCGCCCAACTTCTCGTCACAACCTGGACCCCAGGTTTGTGTTGTCTCAATGTTCCCCACACAGATGGCAGCAGAGCAGGGAGGGGCAGAGGTAGGATAGCAGCATGAGTAACAAGGCCCAGTTGGCAAGTGAACGACTGCCTCCGCAAGACAGCGTGGTGTAGCTCAGCCCTGAGTCAGTGGGGAGTAACAGCAGAGATTTGTGCCAAGGTCAGACCCCTCACCAACCTGATGGCTCCAGGAGACCACAATTGCCAGTCCGCCTGTACACTAGTGCTGGGGGGGGGGGGGGTGCTGAACAATCACCAGTGGCTGAGATTCATTTCAGCATTCCTTCCATCACTATGTTTTTTGATGTCCTTCGTGGGCACACAGCAGAGTCTTCCAGCAGCGGCATCAGGGTTGCGGTAGAATCTACACCTTTTGGGTTAAATCAGAGCTGCAGCACGCCATGCCCAGCTATCAACAGTTATCTTTACTTGGAATTTAAGGTCTCTGAGCCATTGGAGCAGTTCTCAGTTGCAGCTGTGATGATGTCTGGATGCATAGCTTGGTGGCAGGCAGGCTCCATAGGTCGCAGCAGAGATGCCTGACAGCATACTGGTTCTTAATCTTGATATTGCTTCATGAAGTTCTCCAGATGAACCAAGTAGAGATGCCAAGTGACCGCTCTCAGTTTGAGTTGACACGGGGTACACTCCTGAATGCAAGTCAGCTTCCTTCGCATGTTCCATGCACTAGCAATATGGCTGGGATTCTCCTCCTGGACTGTCTCTTCGTCTGCAGTGCCAGTCACTCTTCTTTCCTCTCTGAGCCAGCAAGCAGACTTCTAGGCTCTGGGCAGAGCCATATCTTTTCCCACAAGTTGCACAGACTTCAGGTGCTATTCCCTCACATATGGGAGACTGGCTGTTCTGCAGACACCATCTCTGGTCACACAACAGTTCTTCGAGGACTCAGTGGAGCACCCACTTCCTTTATCAATAAGCACTTGGTAATTGAGTTAATTTGGGTGGTTTGGGTCCCATTATACTCATTTCCAGACAGGGAATGTGGATCCACTGTAAGAAATTAGGGTAATAGCTGAGGGGGTGAGTAAAACCGCAATGCTTGTCTGGGTAAATCACTAAAGTAACTAAATTAACATTAACCACCACCCCCTGGTAGCTATAGCATGGAGCAGACAAGCTTAACTTGGAGCCAAGCAGAAGTCTCCAACCATTTCTATAGTTAGAGCTACTTCTGATCAGTGAAAACCATTGTGAGCTACTGAAGGCTAAGCAACTCATGCATTGTTACCAGACACCCCTGCACCCAGCTTCATTGACTTTAAGCCTAATGTCCATTCAGTGAGATACTATGGTTTGAACAAAATAATTTGACTACGAGCACTGTGGCAGCCATGTGTGTCAGTAAGAGCGTGGTGCTGGGGATGTATGAACATGTGAGGGTATGAATGGGATATATGTGTATGGGTGACTGAGAGCCTGTGTCGTATGTACTTGTGGCACAGCCCCTACTTTTTGTTGTATGTGGCACCGTATAACACAATCATACAACCATTTTTTTAAATGAGAGAAATTTAAAGTGTAGGCAAATGTTCTGCAAAACTGTTCATAATATGGAACATTTTTCTGCACTTTAAAATTCTCCCACTTAAATTAATGGCTGTACTTCTCAATTATAATTTAAAAATTAAATTTATAATCAAACAGGTTCATTTATGCACATCCTGTGGGAATGCCCCCACGTACAACAATACTGGATAGACGTCACCCGACAATTAACAAGGACTTGTGACAAACCTATACACCCATCTCCCAAACTGTCTCCTCAATATCTGGGAGGCAACAGACCTCACACAAGCTGAACAATCGTGGGCCACCATGGGGTGGAGTATAGCAAAACGGAATATTGCCCAGAAGTTGGGGGTGGGCACTGTACCACATTTAAGGGACTGGGCGAAAGACATGGACCACGCCATGGTAGCGGAGAAAACTGTGTATAAAGGAAGAGGATGTCCACGAAAATGGGATCAAAAGTGGGGACGCTGGAACAAATACAGGGGTGAAATTTGCATCTCTCCCACAGTGGAACTTAGGAGGGAGAGACTTTCGGTGTTGGAGGGGAGGGTGAAGACAGAATGGCATAATCTCAGGGCAATAAGAACAATGAGAATGAGTGATGTTCCCTGACCCGGAGACATAGTTGCAACCCTCATAGTAACTGTTAAGCCGTTCATAGCGTGTAATCCTATGTGCTCCTGATGGATTGCAGGTCGTAATGTAATGATGAAAGTTTGTATCCCTTCCTGAGATGTCTATGTAATGTCATTATTGCTGCAGTTTGTTTCTAATAAAATTGTTATAAAAAAAAAGAAAAATTCAATTTACTGCGTATTGTGACAAATGGTATTGCCCTTTTATTTATGATGAGCTTCTGTGTTCCCTTTCATTTCTCAGATGTTGGCAGCGCGCATAGATTTTACAAAGTTTCTGTTGATTTTAGGTGAATTCCAATGGTCCATTGTGATGAATTTTTAAATACCATGAGCAGTATCAATAAATTGTGTCTTAGCTGACTATATGTACCCATGAATTTCTATTGCTGATCATTTTAATTAATCAAACAATAAATTTATATTTGATGTGACATTTCAGAGCACCGTGTTTACCAGGGTGCAAGATGCCTGCTGTGTGTAAAGGCGACACTTTGAAATGGGAGGAAATTAAACTGAAGAGTTAACTTAATTATTAAGGTAACTTTTATTTTAATATTCTCCCATTTAAAAGCATTCAGAAACATCATTTGATTCTCAGCTCCAGTATTGAGTTGACAAGGATATTTATTTACGATTTAAATACCTCAGTGCTTAAGTTGTCCACCTCTCCGCCCCATCCTGGGTCATGAATCTGACTGAGCACTGCTCATTATAAGGCCCTGCTATCTGCAGCCTGATGATAATAATGTAACATAAACACAGCCTTCCTCTAACTTTAAAAGAAAAATGTGACCCTGTGCTTATTTAAAAATTAACTTAAGGCTGTGGACTACTCTGAAGGTGTCGACTAGTCGGAGGCACCTGTTCTAAAGTTTGAAAAAGTGCAGTAAGTAACATACATTTGCAATGCAAAACAAGGGCCCAGGATCATAAGCAACTGGACCAGATTAGAAACCAAAAGTACCCCTGGCAAACCAGCATCGCACTGCATGAAGTCATGAGTAGAATTGCCAGGGGTGGCCTGGTTGGGACAAGGCAGGACATCCAGTTCTTAAAACAGTCCCATGCACTGAAGCCTATCAGACAAATGCTAGAATAGCAGAATAACCAGTCTGGCCCTGATAAGCAGACACAAACATATTGCTGCAGATGCATTGGGTAACTAATTATCAAACCGGTCAGATTTTTATTCTTAGATGGTGTATTTTCGTTTTTTTTGTTAGAGAGGATTGTTCCTTTCTGAGTAAAAAATCAGTGGAATGTGAGTACTGGAATAGAGCCGTAAGAGCAAAGTCTTCCCTCTGATTCAGAGCAACTTGTCCTTGGGTTGATAAAACCCTTCCTTCTCACACAATGACTTCCCATAACATGGAGCCTTCTGCAAGTGAGAACAAGCATCGGCAAAGCCAATATGTCCTGTCATTAGGTGGCAGTCTTTTCGCTTTCTCAATGCTTGTCTTGTTTTGTCATAGTTTTTGTAAAATGTTACTGTTTGAGGAACTGTAGGGCACTCACCAATATGAAAACAAATTGGATAAAAGCAAAAAGATTTTTTTGTTTTTTCTGTACTTTTTATATCAAAAGGGCTTATTGAGGGATCTGAGCTATGTACGACTCTTTAAAGACGAGAGCCCTCAACACAATTTTGTTTTTACCTCTGAGGAATCACTTACAAAATACATGCAGGAAACTTCACACAAGACAAGATTCACAGTACAAACCATGAAGGTTTATTTCAACTTTAAGATTCATTACAAAAGGCAAAAAGATAATGTCAATCAGTTCAACACATTCATTGACGGAACCCCTTTCAGAGGGCCACGAGGCATGCAGGGGCTACTGGGGCAAACCATGGTGCTTGATGACTTCTACTCCTTATGTTCCGGGCCCGACCTACTATGGATCCTGCACAACTGGACCAAGTACCCCCTCTGCATATCACTCTCAGTAGCAGCTGTGGTCTAGCAGTCAAGGCTCTCTCTGGGGGAAATATAGAAACAGGTTAGTGAGCACGGCTTATAACTCAAAGTGAACACAGTAAGAACAATAAATTAATGTCCAGTCAAATACTTGCTTTTATACGAAAAAATATTTTATTTCTATCGATACACATGCAAAGGTATACAACATTCTGAAGCAACCACATTATCGCTCTTGAGGTTGGGGCTCTAATAATTTTCAGGTAAATCCCTGTCTCATCCTCCTCTGTGTAACATGTTTGTGTTATTCCCCATTTACTAGTGGCCGCATCCATGGACTGCTCACTAATATGCCATATTCAAGAATTTCCCTTTGACTCTTCACCTTTTAGTCAACCTTGTCTATGGTGCCGCAGCACCATTTGCAGTGAGCCCCCCGGGGCACAACTGGCCCAGTTGACGTCTTACCCACTCTTGCAGCCCAGTAGAGTTCAGCGGTGCAGTGAGTGCCCTCAGCTAAAGTGCCTGCGAGTCCGGCTGTGCTCGGAGAAATCAGGCTGCTCGCGGCACACGCAGCAGCTCTCGGCGGTGCAGGCTCTTTCTCCTGACTGGCGCTACTGGAGTTCCTCTCAGTTGTCGGAGCAGCTCTCATTTCGCAAAGACGTGGTAAGTTGTCTTTGCCCAGCCGGGAGGGAATTCTTCCTTTAGCTCCCGACTGGAGCGAGCCAAGGAGTGTGTGACGTCGACCACGGCATCCTCAGCAGTCCTCAGTGGTCAGTCAGGGCAGTTCTCTTGCAGTGTTGGTCCAACCCTGAGAACGAAGCCTCAGTTTTTCAGTCGGGCAGAGACCTACATTTTCGGTAAAGTTTGTACCTGTAGGCCTTCTTGGCATAAGGGGTTGCCCCAATACTTGACAACATGGGCACAGACTATCTTGGTGCAGGTATCCACGCCAAGACGGTTAAGAATCTCGGTGCATCTGGAAGTAATAACTTTACTGGTGGTACCCTCTGGTGTGTGGGGTCACCGCAGTACTGGTCCGTCCAGTCCCATAGAGCGCTTAACTCATAGCTCAGTCTCTGGCGGCCCTCTCCTGGCTTACAGGGGTTGCCAAACTGACACTCTAACCGGGCAATGACCCAATCAGTGCACAGCCTCTCACCTCGCTTAGGAAATCCTATTGCAGGGTTTCCCACTGGACCTCGCTCCCTCTAATGCTCACCTCTTCCTCACAGAGCATACTGGCCTTGGCAAGCAGGCAGTAGTTGTTGCTCCAGGCTCCAGAGAAAGTAATCTTGGTGTACTGGGTGATGT
The DNA here is from genome assembly GCA_963921515.1 of Calotriton arnoldi. Taxonomy (NCBI): domain Eukaryota; kingdom Metazoa; phylum Chordata; class Amphibia; order Caudata; family Salamandridae; genus Calotriton; species Calotriton arnoldi. Next base: position 431,096 of record CAWUFW010012025.1, read on the forward strand.
CCCCTCACTGACCTTCCGTCCATCAATTATGTTTGCATTTGTCACCCCGAGTGGGACGGGTATGCCCAGACGTGGGTCACCATGCCACTGGAGTCAAGCTAGCCTGGCTGATGAGGGGTGCTACCCCAAAAGTGGTCCCAGGATGCTTGTTTCAAGTCCAGGGAGGATGTGGCCTGGCAGTTCGGGCTGGACTGTTTGCATGGGGAACAGGGTCAGGACTGATTTGCATGTGGCTGGGTCCAAACCGGAATGGCATGATGAGAAAAACAACATTGGATTTAGGCCCAGATCTCTGTATTGGGGGTGAATGTTTGACATTGTTTAGCATTCCTTCCATCAATTGTTCTTTTTGCATTTGTCACCCCGAGTGGGACAGGTATGCCCATACTTGGGTCCCGTTCTCACTGTGCCACTGGATTCAAGCTAGCCTGGCTGATGAGGAGTGATAAAGATAAGAAAAAGGAGAGGGACCCCTTCAACAGAACCAGGGGAATAGGGTACTACTGGAAGGTAGAAAGAATAATCCCTTGGCCAGAGATACAATACGATTGTTAGATACAATATTTGCGTATACACACAAAAAAAATTCTATCGCCCATGCATTACACCAGTTCACCACAACTCATACAGCCCATATGGTAGAGTCAAATGGTTACATAAACAACATCAATATATTGAGAATTAAAAACATATTTTATTGTTATTAAAACATTCCATGAATCACTATATCATAAAAATATCCCATACATATCACAAGGGTACAAGTTAAAATACATATACGTTAGACATTCATTACACAAATACAAGAGAGAAACACATAGACAGTACACTTTGTCATCCAAAAGCACATCTAAAGGGAACACTTCTCTCGCTTTTCCTGGATACACTCTATTATCTTTTGTCTGCAGGATAAGCTTGTTCCAAAGATTATGCAAGAACAGCGTCGACGCGTTTCGATGGCTTAATTTATTTTTCCATCTTGATCAAGACAACCTTTGGCACTCTCTTATTGGTACTGTATGGTTACCAAAAAAAACTAATCCTGTATAAAACAAAAGCATATATTTCTATTTAAAACTCTTGACCGTAATACAATACACAGTTCTATCAACACTCAATTTACACCACACTGTACTGTGTTTGTTCTACATAAAATGAATTTCATGACATATTAAAAACAATGTGAGTTCACAAAGCTAATATGTGATCCTTTTTATAATTTGGAGCAATTGCATTGGATCTTTCTTACAGAGAAACAATTTTACACATTCTTTAACTGATTCAATTCTAACCGCTTGTTTATATAGCGTCCACCCTTCAACTACTTCATATAGCTCTTGAACCCCATTGGGGAGACAAAGATATGCTGCTTGTGGGATCTCGTTATTACCCAAAACCAAAAAGGGCATATGTTTAAATCTGTTTGACATTGTTTAGCATTCCTTCCATCAATTGTTCTTTTTGCATTTGTCACCCCGAGTGGGACAGGTATGCCCATACTTGGGTCCCGTTCTCACTGTGCCACTGGATTCAAGCTAGCCTGGCTGATGAGGAGTGATACCCCGAAACCAGTCCCAGCATGCTTGTTTCCGGTCCAGTGATGACCTGGCTTGGCAGTTCAGGCTGAACTGTTCCCATGAGGAGCAGGGTCAAGACTAATTTGCATATGACTGGGTCCAAACTGGGGTGGCTTGGTGAGGAAAAAAACGATGGATTAAACCCAGATCTTTGTAACTGGGAGTGAAGGTTTGCATTGTTCAGCATTCTGTCCATCATTTTCTCTTTTTGCTTTTGTTGCCCTAAGTGAGAAGGGTATGCCCAAACGTGAGACCCGTGCTCACTGCACCACTGGATTCAAGCTAGCCTGGCTGTTGAAAGGTGATACCCCGAAACTGGTCCCAGGATGCTTTTTTCCGGTCCAGGTAGGACCTGTCTTGGCAGTTCGGGCTGGACTGTTCCCGTGAGGAGCTGGGTCAAGACTGATTTGCATATGGCTGTGTCCAAACTGGGGTGGTTTGGTGAGTGAAAAAGCGAAGGATTAAACCCAGATCTTTGGGACTGGGGGTTAATGTTTGCATTGTTTAGCATTTTGTCAATCATTTATTCTTTTTGGTTTTGTTGCCCTAACTGGGAAGGGTATGCCCAGACGTGGGTACCCTGCTCAACTGCAGCACTGGATTCAAGCTAATCTGGCTTGTGAGTAGTGATACCCCAAAACCAGTCCCAGGATACTTGTTTCCAGTACAGGGAGAACCTGGCTAGGCAGTTCAGACTGGACTGTTACCATGAGGAGCAGGGTCAAGACTGATTTGTATATGGCTGTGCCCAAACTGGGGTGGCGTGGTGAGCAAAACAACAATGGATTAAACCCAAATCTTTGTGACTGGGGGTGAATGTTTGCATTGTTCAGCATTCTGTCCATCATTTGTTCTTTTTGCTGATGTATTCCTTACAGACATACATGCACCAAGTACATGCACTAACCACACATGCACATTACTGCTCTATCCCTGTCCTGTACCCTTCCCAGGAACACATACATCCAGTGCAGTCACTACTCCCACACTGTGCAGCACTCCATATATACTTGATGTAGGCCAAGGGGTGAGTTAAGCTCACAGCATCAGAACCTTTAAAAAGATGAGTGAGTCTGTAGGCCTCACTCCAGTGACACAGGGTAAGAAGCTCCTGTTCACTAATACTGATCACTACGTGGTATGCTGCCACCACCACACTTGTGCTGCCTAACTCCTTGTGAAGGTGGTAGCTTTTCACCACTATGAGGGTAGTGCTTTGGGCAGCCTTCCTGGTCCAACAAGACAGCTTATCTGCGCAACAGGCATATGTCATTGTGCACACTCATGATTCGAATTCGCCAATGACAAAAAATCAGCAGTAGGGATCCAGACAACAGTGCATTTGGGCACTCGGGGCAGGGAACTCGTCTCCAACCACACAGAGGACTTTTCCGGCCCAGCATTCATAATGAAAATAAATACAATATAACATTGGCAGTGGAAACTAAGCCCTAAACTATACAATTAGTCTAGTATAAAACAGAATATGTGTCAAGGAGCATTTGTCATAAGGACTGTTCAGTATAGCAGAGTGAGAGAATCTGAAAAATATTCTATGTGCAGATTGATAAACCGACTAAAATGGAGTCTGCTCTCTGAGAGGGTCAGAGGAAGACTTGGCTCATTTCCAAAATGTTGAGTTTTTATACACCCTCAGGCATAGAAACCATAGTCTCTGTGGTTCAATGAGGAAAGTTACATTACATAATCCAATAGCAAAACAGAAAACACAGCATATGGTAAAAATGACTTTTACTCTATATCAAATGAATAACACTGCATTATGTCTTGCAGAGAAAACAATACCACATTCAAAAATATAAACAACACCTCCTTTCGGCCTAAGGAAGTGGGCTTCAATTGTATACAGTTGTAAATATGTCCTCTCCAGCAACCTCTTGATCGGAAACTAATACATTTTAAGAATGTTCCAGTGCAAGCAAGACAGTAAAGCTCACTTAATTTCGTATATTTAATCAAGTAATGGAGGTCACATTTGAGCTCTTGGGTGCAGAATCACGGAGGGAGAAAACTAGTTAGTGTTAGGCATTGTACCTAGCACTATTTAAACTGTGTGGTTTGAAAACACAACTAGGCCAAGCTGATGTCAACTTAATAAACTCCATTATTATACACAATAAGCACATTACATTTGCAGCTCATTATTATTATTAATTTAAAACACAGAATTATTACTTGTAAAATCTGCTTCCACAGTCTCAAAACGTACATGTTGTCATAGTAGTTCCTGGCATGGACGGGAATTACAATGTGTGTGAATGTGCTTCTAATGAACGAGCAAAATGTTGTCACTCATAGTGAAGTTAGCCCATGGCTAAAGTGGTCTGGCCCATTGGCACACGCTCTATGCTGGAGTGAGTATAAGAAAAATGTGAATGACACTACAGACAACTGGATGAAGACAGCTGGCTGAAAGCTCCAATGAGTAGTACTATATATATATAATGTTAGTAAAATATAAGGTCTGGGCTAACACCAGACCTACAGATGGGGTAAATTTGCAGGCGGCTTAGCAAAAGACAACCATAATCAGAATCAGTTTGCAGATAATTTACGTAGGAGGTGTAGTGGGCTGCACCACGCCGGGTCCTGGCGCCAGGGCACCTACTGCACCCACAATAGCTGTGCGCATATCTCCACATGACGTTAGTGACCTATAAGGATAGATCCTCTTGTATACAGGGGTCGATTCATTTTGCTTAATGAAGACTTTTTGCTGTCATACATAAAGTATCAATGCATGCAAGTATTTGTTTATTTTTAACTGATCTGTAATTTATTTTTCTGTGTTGCAGCTTTTTATTTGGGCATATGCCCTTAATCATGCGTATGGTGAAGAAAAACGAACTCTTTTATGACCAGGCACTGGAATGGTAAGTTGTGCCTCAGTTGTTTTTACATTGCTTTTTAAAGGTTGGCTTTCTGTTTCCATCCCAAAGGCAGGGCAGGAGAAATTAGCTGCTCATTGCCTAGACATTTATTCTAGACAATTCCCATTTAATAGCATAGTGCAAATCAGTGCTGGAGTGTTGCTGAGAGGGTTAATCTATATGTAGCTTACCATGGAAAGATGCAAGCATCCCTGTTACAATTATAGGTGGTTTAAGTCCTTTTTGTTTTTCTTTTAAACCTGTGTTAGGCAAATGTGAAAATTTAGGCAATTCTGCCCGTTTCTGCTAGTTTGCATCTGCTTGCCCCGTATAAACAAGCATTTGCAATGCAATCGGTCTCGCCTTTGGGACCTTACATGTATTTAGCTATGCAGCACATTAGCCTGAGTGCTGAAACATCTACTGTTCTTTAACATGGAGGGAAAGTAAGCACCAAACTGCGTGACACGCCAGCTATGGGAACACATGGAGAGAAATATTGCCTTCCAGCGGGAAATGGTATAGTCCAAAGCTCTGTTTTTAATATAAAATCTGGGCCTTCAGTGGTCATATCACTGAAAATACAAGATTTGAAAAAAATATTATTGTCTACGGGTGCTCGTGGAAGACAATTTCTATGGACTGTAATCTAGAGAATGCTAGAGTGATTCTGGTATTTTACTGACCTCTGCTGGTCGTTTTCTATCAAGAAAGTTAAATAGAGGCAGTTCCCAGAAAAAGAAAAAAAGAAAGTCCCTCAGCAGAAAGCAATTCTGGTATTTTACTGACCTCTACTGGTCGTTTTCTATCAAGACAGTTAAATAGAGGCAGTTGAACAAGCAGAAAGCAATTCTGGTATTTTACTGACCTCTACTGGTCGTTTTCTACCAAGACAGTTAAATAGAGGCAGTTGAAGAAGCAGAAAGCAATTCTGGTATTTTACTGACCTCTACTGGTCGTTTTCTATCAAGACAGTTAAATAGAGGCAGTTGAACAGAAAAAAAAGTCCCTAAGCGGAAGCAGACAAATCCTAGGGCTGATCTCCAGAGCCCACAAAGTACATACACATATAAGTATATACAAGAGGTCTTGAATGCTCGACCTAAAAATGAGGATAAAGAGGAGCTTCTTAGGGGGAAAGGGTTTCAGTCATGTCAGATCATAAGGGTTAGTTGAGAAAACTGCACTCTTCCCAAAAGACACAGGAGAACTTTGTTTCCATAACAAATCGAACTTGGCAGGAGGAAAAGGATTCACACGCTGCTTTGTACTTTGTGCACTTTTAGTTTTGCAAAAGAACCAATTATTATTTGGAGTTTACATAGGGAATTCTTCCAATTACAATAAATGGACACCTATGATGACACAACTGTATATGAATAAGTCTCTTTTGGTGAGATCTACTATGAGAATTATTATTTATGATTGAGCACATTTAGCAGGGTGTAATACACGAATGAATTGAGCAATAATGCGCATATGAGAGTAGGCTCTAAAATAGTGGAAGTAGGTTTACATTTGTTTATAAAGATGTAATTCTGTATTTTGGTCATTATGTACTACAAAGAGCTTATGAATTAATACATGGAAATAAATGATGAAAATGTGAAGGCCAAGTGCATATGATTTAAGAGCCTTGAAAATACAGGCATGTGAAGGGGGTACTCTGTTTACTGTATTAGGGACAAAGAAAAAAAAAAAAAGAGATGTGTCGTCATTAGTAATATACGTGCTCCTTTGAATAAAAAGTCGTACCATGCGAGGAGGAAAAGGACCGGAAGACTTCTTGCTGCTAAATTAAGGGCTTGACAGAAACAGATCGCTTCCATTGTGACTATGGAGGGACTCTTGTCCACTAAAAAAACTGATATTAAACAAGCATTCCAAAAATATTATTTAAAAAAAACTCTACAGAGCTGAGTTAGGGGATGAAAATGCAGCACTGGAATATGTTACAGATGCTAAACTCACGTTTAACCCCCGCTAACTAAGCTGGTACGTTTGCTCCCATCCCTCATTGACAAGCTGGATATATTTAGCCGGGCATCAGGTTTAAAAATCAACCTACAGACATGCCAACGCCTAAATTTATCAGTTCTGGTTAACCAAGAAAACACAATACGATCGCTTTTCCCTTTGGCGTGGGCTAGAAAACACATCACATACCTAGGAGGTCAAGAAATTCTCTTCCCTGGAAGACACATCCCATGTTAACTGCACAGAACTAAGCTTCCTTGAATCGGAGCAGCAGTAATGGCACAACAGAGGGCTCTCCTGATTCGGGTGTAGTGCTGCAGGTGAAGTGACGGCCATACCAAAGTGTTTATACCTGGAACAAACCCTCCCTTTGCAACTTCCAAAGGGTACCTCAACGCACCATTTATGCATCTACAAAAAAGTGGGGTCTTTACCAGATGTCCTAAATTAACATCATGCTGTTCAGTACATGGTCGAACGGGGGAGGCTGGCAACTGAAAGCCTGGTGTTTCATAATCACTGGGGAGCCACATTTGGAAGATACCTTGGCTACCCAAACCTTATCGCTTTTGGGGCTTATACTCCTCCCCTGCTACAAAAGCCACAGTGTCTTTTTTGTGAAACAGTTATGTATAGCCAAAGATACTCCAGGTATCCATCTCCTAACCCTGCCTTCCAGTTTTTCTCCAGGTATAAACTGCTCCCAATATCTGGCAAGGCAGATGGCCAACTTTAAACGAACAAGGAACCTCTTCGACAACCAAGGACTCAAATCATTTGAACAGGTCAAGCTTGATTCTGGCCTCCCTGAATCTGAAAGATTGCATTACTTTCAGATAAGGCATAAAGCACTGGGTGACAGAAAATGGGGCAGCTCAATCAGCCGCTAGAGCTATGACCTAATTTGAACTATGGTTTTTCCTGAAGATTGACGGCAAACACCTAGTATCTGAAATATACAAGGCCCTCGGTGGTGTTGCGTTTCAGGTTGGGACAGCTGGGCAAAGGAGATGGGAACCGGAGCTTAGGATGACAGTTATGACTAAGGATTGGGGGTGGGGGGAGATATTAGCGAGACTAAGACTGAGCGCATTTAGTACTGCAGTGAGAGAGAGACTCAAATTATAACCTACCGGCACTACAGCTCTAACAGAGTACATAAATGGGACACTAGCGTATCTGACTTTTGCTGGAGAAGCTGTGGTATCTCTAGGACCCTCCTTCATTTACTTTGGCATGGTCCCAAGCACAAGGGATACTGGGGAGACGTCCTTGATGACAGTGATCAGATGTTTGACGGTATTGATAAAATACAATCATACATCATTCTTGGGGTAGTTGATTGCCTCTCTTATCCACTAAAGTCAAAAGAGGTTGAAAGATTACTGCTATGTGCTGCTAAACAGGAGATCCAGGGCCACTGGGGCAAAGAACATATACCCAATCCCTGATCATGGCTGTATCGAGTGTGGGACATGCTTGGCATGAAACATTTTGATGGGGCTGGCAGGTATGGAGGAGAGATTTCAATTGATGTGGCAATTGTGTTTATTAGTGCTGGCATCAGAGTTCAATGAACTAACTTGTCCCAAATACTTAATGATCCTGCACATTGTTGGCCGACCTTTGAGACATGAATTTAGATTGACAAACTGAATTAATCATTAGTCCTCCTCCGATTTGAGACATTACTGGTAGGTATTGTGGAGTAGGGGTGGGATTTATTCAAGTTATACATTTCATACGATTTATTAACACCCAACGTGAACGCATTTAAGGATTAGAGACGGTGACACTTGTTATTCTCTAGACGTCTTTGCCTTTTTCTTTGCACTTTACTAAGCCACACCAGTCTTGAGATGAAGATGGGTGTATGTGTCTCTTTATAAATTAATAAACAAAGTTAATCCTAAAGTTTGAAAGTTTATTTCAGGTATCGGTGAAGGCACTAGGGGCATTTAAATTAGAGTCACCACAGTAATGGGGAATCGCAAAGATCAGGAGGAAAGAGTTCTGAACTTGGGTAGTGAAGAAAACTACCGTAGTAGGGAGAATGGGAACTGTCAAGCCAGAACTGTGGGAAAATACTACATGAGGAAGATAGGAAATAGGGGTGCATCATATCGGGAGTGAGAGAGAACAACACAACATCAAGTAAGCCAGAAAATGAGATCTGTCAGACATGGTGGTTCGCAACAGCATGTTACTTTCAGCTGTATCCTCCAAAATTATTTAAAGTTTACTGGACCTAAGGGCCTTACAAACAACATCAATAAAATTAGATTTTAACAGGGATACTGCGTGGACAGAGGGGAGGGACAAATCTGGGATAGTTATGAAGATGCTACACAGCTATGACTTCGAATACCACAAAGACGGAGAATAGAAATGTATCAAATAACACGAAAAAAGCCAGAGCACAGATAAATAGCATGTACTAGGACTCACAGGCACAACAAAAGCTGCAATGTGGTCTAAAATTGAAAGTTTCAGGTATACCCTGGGTATCCATGGTAGGCTGGGTAAGGAGGCCCCTGGGCCTGTGACAGCGCAGTAGTAGTGGCAGCTGCAGGCGGTGTAGGCATTGGAGCGGATGCAGGTGCAGAGGTAACTCCCGGAACCGCATGTGGGAAAGAAGCAGCAGCTCCTGATGTTGAAATCGATGGAGGTGGAGGTCAGGCAGGTGGCTGTGGCTTAGGCTGCTGAAAACAATATGTACGGACATACATTGAAACGGAGTAACGTCAGGGCACAAGTCCTAAAAAAAGACGTAGGAGTACTAACCTAGTTAGGCAGTATTCAAGTGACATCACGGCACGCGACATCACGGCGTGTGACATCACGGCGCGTGACATCACGGCGCGCGACATCACGGCGCATGACATCACACATGGAATCACAGGAATTGACATCATAGAAAGTGGCATCACAAGCCACGACTTTACAGGAAGTGGCATCACAAGAAGTGACATCAGATCTAAAGCCCTCACATATATGTTTAGCAGGTCTATCATGTGTACGTTTGAGCACATTGCGAGGATAATGGCACAGTGAGCTATGGAAGATGATAAGTGACTTCTACAACTTGCAATCTACCAGTTTTATGTAACGCATTGTTGTATTCCGCTTTAGGTGTCCGTATATAGGTTTTCCTGAAACATGTCCTTATATAGGCACAATTCGCATTGCCCTTATATAGGCATAAGATCCCAGTCCTTATTTAGGCATTAGCCATGCACTCCAAATACAGGCATGGTCACCGACATCCGTCCACCCTAACGTCACAACGAGTTCTTAGAAACCAAACCCTAAGCCCAGCACAGGATTATTGATTTCTCCAAGAACTCATCTATTATGCATGAACCACTATTCCTTAAGGGTTCATTCCTGACGTCTTCCTCTGTCCGACTTCACGTCAATGCTAACATTCCAAGGCACCTACCAGGTATAAATATACCTTCCATTGCCCAAGCAAGTTGGAGGAGACCTCGACTTTAGAGGAGCCCGTGTCCCGGCCTGACGCACTGAGAAGAAACGCTGTCATCCCTGCTCGCAGAGAATCCAGCTTCCAGTGGTCTGACTCCCTTCGCGGGGTGTTAGAGTTCGAGATCCGGAAGGAGATTCCCACCTCTCTCATTCTCAAGGTATGGAGCTGACTAGAACCTAGAGGGGCTCTTGGCATACTAGACTTGGCATATCAGACTCTTAGTATACCATACTATAGAATACTACACCTACTTCTTACCTTGCCCTACACCTAGGCTAGGTTAGGTACACTGGGGTAGAACTAGCTTAGAGAAGCATCGTATGAGAACTCGCATTTTTAGCTCATGTTATTTATGTATGTGAATATATGTATCATAGCTAAAAGATAATACTAGCACAGTATTATTTCTTTCTACTGCTTACGCTGTACATTATATATCTTGCATACTGTCTTGTGATCATAACACCTCATATCTCTTACACGAGAAACAAGACTGTTCAATAAATCCTTTTTATTGAAACGTCCATCTATTCTTTCTGTGTAACTCTGAAGAAACTAAGCATGCACGATTAGCTGAGTGAAACTGTTATCTATTGTTTCCATGATTCTGACAGTGTTCCGATTCTAAAGGGAAACAAAGTTGTCATGTTTATGCGGTTGCCAGAAACTACTCCCTTCTTGTTTACAAGGAGTTTCTAGTGGCCTCTGAGTTAGCTGGCGCAAAGTAATTAAGTTTAATACACTCGATAGGGACATACTGACCTCAGTCCTATGTCAAACCTATAGGGTATATTATTCCAATGCGCAGAGCCTATTAGGGAAATAGGAACTACACTACATGGTGCCCAACCGTTTGGTAAGGCAGTAATTTAACGCTAGATACTGAGTAACTCAGTCGTGCTTTTCTCTCAGAGACCCCTACTCACATACTCCATAAGACGTCTGGAGTGGGTAGGGTTAAATATCCGCCAAAGCTAAATAGGACAAAAAACCCTATATATTAGCTGTTTGGTTTGTTCAACGTTGAAGGATACAGTGTTCCAAAATATTGTGCACCTTATCTTTTGTTTCCTTGAAACTTGTACAACATTTTTCAAAAAAAAATGTCAGAACACGGGGACAATGGCACCGAGAACGGTGTAAATACGGCTGACCCAGTCGTAACAGCTTTTAACTTTACCGGTTTAAATGAAGCCAATGAGGGTGTTATAAACATCCCTCCAAACTTAAGGAGAGCCATCACTCTAAAACTTATAAAACACGGCCTATCACCAAGAGGTGGTAGAGCAGTTTTCGTGATAGAGGCACACGAATCCTTTCAGACAGAGGTATTCTATTCATGGATAGTATTCCCAGAATCAAATCCAGTAACAAGAGTGTTTCACTTCTTTAAAGAAGACGAACCACCAGAGGAATATATTTCTTTCGAGGATATTGAAATTCCACTCACATATCAGGAGCATAATCTCTGGTTTAAAGGCGCCCTAAAACATCACAAAAACATTACCAGGCTCGGTCCACTAGGTAGACCAGGAGCAACATGGCCCATTCTAGCCGGCTACACACCTCATCCTGACATCGATGTAATGTCAGACGAGGAATTACTTACTCAACTACAAGAGTTAATAAAAATTTACAGACAATTAGTCCAATATGTCATGCAGACTTTCACAGTCCAACCACCAATGACCATTCCAAATCAAACACCTCAACAGGGGAATACACTAAAAATTACTCCACAGACTTTACACGCAGTCATGGGTAAAATGCCCACAAAACGTGAGCAAATTCCATTCTGGATAGCTCAAAAAATTACTCAAATTGAAGCAGTATTTCTAAATGCTAGCCCTTATGAGAAACACAGAATCCTAACAATCTGTTTACCAATGGGGATCACACCACAACTGGAAGATTGCACCACTTGGGGCGCAGTCTTTGCTGCCATCTATACTAAAACACATGGTGTTCCGTCAATTGCAGTAATACCAGATGTCCTGAAACAAATTCAAAACGAATACGGGGCAGAACCTGCTCTGAATTTAGGTATGAAATTACTGAAAAACTTCGACCAGGTCTCAACAATAATATTATCTAATATTAAAGGAGAGGCAGCGTCAGTGGCGATCCGCCAACGCTTAAGGGAATTTGATGTTACAGAACATCAACATGAACTACCCAGAATAATAGAACAATCTTATGCAGAATTAGGCAGAGATAGTTTGTGTGGAGAACGTTTGAAGCCAAAACTATCTGAAAGTCCTGAGAAGGACTCTATTAAACAAACTCCTACATCTTCTAAAAAGAAGTGGGAAACTAATAAACAAAATTCAAACGAGACACGTTCTCAATCCCGAGGTAGGTCTCCTCAAAAGGAGCCCTCTGAAAGGAGGTATAACTTCAGGAATAGGGATAATTTAAGAAAACCTGACAGGTATCAAGACACTGATACACGTTCCTCTCGTACCTTTCAGATATCGTCACAGACATCAGAAAGAAGAGGCCGGTCAGAACATAGAGAAGAACGCTTGAAATCCAAAGACGACAAACACGTTCAGAAAAATAAATCAAAACCTCAATTCACAAAAAAGAAGGTAGCAGGTCTGAAGATCAGACATGCCGAGAATACTGAGAACACAGCTCAAGAACGGAGAATGGGCTCAGACAATGCTGGACAGTGCAGCAGAAGTAACAATAGCTCGCCAGAACCTGAAGGAACTTCTGGAGATAGTGGACTTGAATGAGTACATCACAGTAGAAACTGTAGACACCAGGGTTAGTACTCCACAAAAGTTATATGAAATAACACTCCGCATGGAGGGAGATATACCAAGAAAAGTGAAAGCACTCTTTTGGGAAAAACTTTCAAGGGGTTATGATATACTTCTAGCAGAAAAAGACTGGCCACCAAAATTTGTCAGGGAGTGACCACATGGTGAGGACATCATTATGCCTGCCTTCTCCAACCATATTCCAATTCACCTAAAATATACTTATGCCAGGAAATGGGCAGTTGCCCAGGCCCCAGCATTATATAAAAATCATGTAGGATGGGATGAGGACTCACCTCATCACAAAATACAGCTAAAAATGAACCTACTGCACAAAGGCAGTACCCAATAGAGCAAGAAGCTAAAAAACAGGTCAGGGAGATCTTAGATCAACTTGAATACCAAGGGGTGATTGAAACATGCACCTCCTCAATGAACAATCCTTTGTTTCCTGTATCCAAACCACACAATACATATCGTCTAGTTTTGGATTACAGACACTTGAACACTTGTTCAAAAACATTTGCAGTGCAAAATGTACATAGTACAGCATTAATGAATAACATAGTGCGTAAAAAATATAAAACCACATTGGACATTTCAAATGGTTTCTTTGTCAAATCATAGCACCTGAAAGCAGGTACTTAACAGCTTTCTCAATAATGGGGACCCAGCGTCAATTTTGTAGACTCCCACAGGGTTCAAAAACAGCCCGGGGTTATTCTCAGCGAGGGTAACAGAGTTACTACAAATTTATGATAATGAGGCATTGTCATATGTCGATGACATCTATCTGACAGACGATGACCTAGATAGGCACTTGAACAGGGTGAGTACCATTATATTGGGCTTCGCCTCTGAAGGCTATAAATTCAACTTTAAAAAATCCAGAATTGCCCATCTCAATGTCCTTTTCCTAGGATATGAGCTTTCAAGTGAAGGCAAGAACCTGGCAGCTAACTTTCTAGAAAAGTGCGCGCTGCTCCAACCTCCTAAAACGCTGAAAAACTTACAATCCATCTTGGGTTTCCCAAATTTTGGAAGAACTTACATTCTAAATTACGCAGAAAGGGTTAAACCTCTGTACGAATTAATCAAACCTGATTTTTCAATCAAACATTGGACACAAGAACACACAGAAATCCTGCGTTCACTCCAAGCTAACATGTTAGTAACAAATCACTTACAAACACGCGTAAATCAACGCAATTTAGTGGTCCGAATAATTTCGGGACAATGCGGATTCACCTATTTAACATTTAATGAGGGTGAAAAAGTACCAATAGCATACAAATCACATTTGTATACACAAGCAGAAATGCGCTTCACTTCAACAGAAAAAATACTGACAGCAGTTCAAACCTCTGTAGCAAAAGAAAGAGCTCTAGCCCAAGGGAAACGCATTATTGTCGTAACTCCAGTACCAGCCTTAGAGGCGGTCACAAAAGCGAGCATTCCAAATGCAAAAGCTTTACATCCTAGATGGATACAATGGGTTGATTCTCTTGCTGCAACAGATGTTGAATATGTTTTTGATCCTGATTTAAAAACACTAGCGTTCCTGCAATATGAACATGAATGTTCTCTGCCCACTGAAATTTTGCCTCTCGATCAGTATGAATTTATAATTTACACTGACGGATCCGCACAACCCGCTACAGGGAGTAAGCAAGCTTACAGTGCAGCGTGCGCAATCGTTAAAGGCCGCATGCAAGATGGTAACTTCAGACCAATGGTCACTAAAACTCAATCTCTAGGATATTGTACAGCTCAGCGAGCTGAACTACAAGCATTCAAACTGGCACTTGAAAAATACAGATTGCGAATTCCCCACACTCATAGTGTGCGATTCTTTTTACTGTGTTCAGTCGTATAATGAATATATACAAAATTGGCTTGAAAATGGGTTCAACTATGCAAAAGGTGGCACAATAAAGCATAAAACGCTTTGGGAACAAGTAGTTCGGTTGAAAGACGAACTACGAAAAGCTCACGTGATACACACGTTGAGTCATCAACGTGATGGCGTTCACGTTGCAGGGAATTCATTGGCTGATGAAGCCGCAAAGGGGGCTGTTCAGACGGCTTCCGTAGCTGTGATCACTCGTTCAAAAACGAGAATAGACAGTGAGATATTGTTGGCTGTCAATGCTTCAAGCAAAGGCAGTGGTGCAGCGTTACCAAAGAAATTTCCACTCAAGTACTCTTATGTAATTGATGCGAACAACGTTCCTTTTGCTCGAATCCCTGGAGTGGGGGATAGGGTAATTCCAAACATGGAACGTAGAGCAGCTTTGATTTATGAATCACCTCTGGGGGAGGGTCTGTCACATCAAGGGATCTCTAAAACAATATTGACATTAAAAGAGATGTACTGGTGGCCTGGAATGAATACACAGATTCACATCTTCATCGATGACTGCATAGACTGCAATAGACAGCGTGGTGCAGAAAGCCATCAGACACCAGACTAAGAAGTAGCATGCCCAGTACAGACACAATCGTTAGACAGCATTAGACTATCTACGCGCAGGCGTCCTTATGGACAAATGCAATCCCACAAATACAAAGTCAAGGTTCCTATGGATATGGCCTCAGCGCTCGGCTGACGCTCGAACTGTTATAAAAGATTTGCAAGTCTTTATCGGCACATACGCAATTGGCACACTACATTCTGTCCAGGGCCCTGCGTTTAGCTCTCGGGCTTACAAAGAAGCCATGGCCAGTTTGGGCGTTGCATTGTGGTACTCCTTGCTGTTTCATCCTGAGGGAAATTCTGTTGTGGAAAGGAAAAACCGGGACATAAAGCAGTCTATAACAGCTAGAGTATTAGGTTCGGGTGATGGGTGGGTCAAACATCTTTATGGGGTCCAACGCTCATTAAATAATTTGCCAAGAAGTTCTCTAGGGGGGGTCACTCCATATGAGGTCCTATTTGGGACAAGAATGTGGGTTCCTGATCTCGAATATAAAGGCACAGTGGTGGAAAATAAACCCTTTGATATCAAAGATCGTTTGGCTGTTTTACAGGATCTAAATGAACTAAGATCGAAGCAAAGCAACGTGTTCCTGAAGCCAACCACCACTGGGGAAATACCGGCAGTCCCAGCAAGGCCTGTCTGGATCCCAAAGGTTGGGGATCTAGTCAGAGAGAAGATTGCGGACAAGAAGGAATTTGGACCTTCTTACAGACAACCAGTACCTGTTCTAGCCATCCAGGGAACAAGAACAGTACTTCTGCCGCCTCTTGCTCGAAAAAAGGAGAAAAGATTTGTGTCAATCGACCTCATCAAACCACAGTATGTGGCCAATACTAAATAGTACGCCTCGTGGACTCCGACCTAGTAGCAGACGCACTCCTCTCGCTACTATCCAAGAGGTTCAGACTGAAAGACTCATAACAATCGAGAATTCAGCAGTAACAGATGAAGGAATAAGCAACAATGCTATGGAACTCATCCCTCTTGAAACTCAAGTAACAGTTCGTCCAGATACACCTGTCTACACCAACGTAACACGTGATCAACTGGTTCCAGCGATTTCAACAAATCCTGATGCAATTCCAACAATTGACAGAACTGCTTCTGGCTATTTCATTAACTTTGATACGTTTGCTGAGGATCCGAGTGAACCTGAAACGACGCCAGCATCAAAAACTTTCAAACAGCAAGTATAAGACCTTTTTCATTTCCTGAAAGAGACTTATCTGGTTTCACCATGGTTTGAACTATGGATAATTTCTGGAATATTTTTCTTTCTGCTTTGGCTAGCTTTGGTTATGACTATCAGCGTGCTTATAAATGGCAGATACATCCATATGGACACTGAAAGTAAAAATGTGAACTTACTTTTGAAACCACACAAATCATCCCATTGTGAAGCAAGAGACTTGTCAGCAGTGAACATCACAGCCGTTCCTATACAGGATGGTATCGTGTGGGACAAAACCGATTTCGATATATTCGGCCCGACGGAACTTTTGAACATTCCACATTTATTTAAAATTTCATTAAGTGACTTTATTACCTCCAATACCTATTCTGATGATTGGGACTTTGAGACTGTAAATGATATGATGTCTGATCTAGAAAGGTCTTCTGTGTTCTCTAACAATAAATACTTAGAGGGTTCATCAGACTACAAACAGCTTTATTGTTACAACCACTATGGTCATCATTTCTTGCATAAATCTGCAACACCTAGAAATGTGTTTATGTTTAACCAATGGGAACATTGTCCTACACCACCAAGAGGTAGTTCAAAAACGTTTGCTAAAAAGTTTCCTTTTTTTCAGGGTACAATACATCTGATCCAGAAACATTTTACTATAAAAATGTAAACAAAACAGGACAGAAAATTATGTTAACTAATACAAAACAGATTTACTCTGCAGCCTTTATTACCCAACTGTCTAGACATGGATTTGACTTTTGGAAAGACACAATAGACACAAAATCTGTCTGGGGTTCTAAAGATTGGCAAGTACAGGGGATAGAAGCTTTGTTTAGAGCATGTATCATCCCACAGCAAATAATGTTTTTGAATGACCCTGTGCAACAAACGTCTTGCCTTGGTTTAGCCAAGATCAAAGACATGAACACACCTTCTGTACCAACACCTGCAAGTAATTACACTACACAGGGAGCGGTCACAGTAGACACAATACTACAAAACAACAGAACTGATCCTGATTGGAAAAAATGGTTACTCTGGCCCACAGACACAAACATCTGTCAAGAAAGATTCCTGAATAGAATACAGGGCTTTACTATCCATAGGCCTGACCCACGATATGTTCAACGACAACATCCAGGGGTAGTAACAACATACAGTGTGGGAAAATTGTGCCTTGACTGGTTACAAAAGTCTACTCTTGAGGATGTGAAACAACACTTATCTTTACTTAAAGAAGACGCAGACCTTAGGGAATTCTTGCTAGGACCAAGAAAACCGCGTCAAAAACGTTTCATATATGCCAGCATTTATGCTGCTTATAATGAAGTATGGAAGGTTTCACAGGCAGAGGCCGCAGAACGAATACGTGAGCTTGATCGTATTAACTTAGAGAAAACTCTCTCTGTGGTCGACAATGGGTTAACAACTTTGTCATCCAGAATTTATTCATTGGACAACATTGTATCCACTGCTATTGACATACTGGAACAAGATTTAGCCATGTTACAACAAGGCCAATCTCAGTTACGTTCTATTATGTTATTAGGCTGGACGCTGCAATCTTTGCGTGCGGGCTATGTGCCTTGGCGTTTTATCAACACGTCGTCTCTGTTTGCAGAATACAATCTAACAGATAAACAGATCGAACTGGCACAAAGGGGAGCAAAGTATACAGTGCTGAGCATTGAAAAATTGGAAAAATTACCATTTACGGTAGCAGAAAAACCATCTACAGAATGGCTTATCCATGGCAAAATTACTCTGCCTGTCACTACTTTTCACTTTCAGTATTGCCTCAAACAAATGCAAGCAGGCAAATATGAAAGGTTGGGTAAAGAATACATTAAGACATCCTGGGATTTACCTTACGAATACAGATGTTGGAGTGGGGATCGTGAAGTGTTTCTAAGCGGTACAAACTGTGAAAAGGCATTAAGCGGTTCACTCATATGTCAGGACATTTCTTTATACAGGGCTTGTAATGGTTCTGTGGCAAACTTGTCCTGCCACCAGCAGGGTACTCCGGCTACTGTGATTAATCCAACGTTTGGCCAAATTTCTAACGGGAGTTACCTCATGTTGAATGATTAGAGTTGCTGTGCCATGTTGCCAGGTATCCCATATCTGGTAACGGTCGACTCCAGGGTTACTTGTTGTATGCAAGTATTGTTCCTCCCAATAGACACAGTCAGGGAGTCGCCTCTATGGCCTTCATTGAATGTTTCTTTTATACGTTTTGATACTTTAAGCAGAATGAAAGCCATGCTTTTGCAACAGACCGTGCCTTTGACCTCGGCCAAAGAAATCTATGATTTACAAATTGCAAGGACTTCGGCTGAGATACAGGCTTTAATTCGTACAAACTGCCCTATACATTTCGTAGAAATGATGGGAGGTATCTTAAACATGTCTGATACGAGCGGGATTGTACATGTATTTAAGACCATCTGTTCAGGACTGTTAGCACCCTTCCAGGCAGTCCTCGGAATCATCCCAAACTTCGCACATTCGGTGTTTGGTGGTGTGCCATTAATTCTAGCACTTGTTGCAGGAATTCTGTTCCTATTCCTACTATTACGCTATGGCAACCCTATCCACCGACGTCACTCCAATCGATGTGGAGAAAGCTCTCCTAGAACTGAAGTGCCGTGAGCGCATAGTGCAGCTTTTGGGCATGCCTTGTCTACGGGAACTTAATACAACATGGTTTCTGTCATTTAGACCAATCTGGCAAGATTGCATCTTACCTGTTCTACGCTGCCTGCTTTGCGGTGAAGAATGCATGCTAGACACCTGTCTAACACTCCCATCAGTCATGCCAACGGATATCGATACTCTGCTGGACTCGATAACGGCCCATGCTCTGTGTTGTCCCCAGAGGCTACCAATCCTGATGACGGCATTCATTGAGATCTCACAGATGCTTCCTGCTGCTGCTGAGGTACGAGATGGATCTACAGGCACACAGGTAACAACGGACGCAAACATTGCTGCAGCATCTTATGCTGAAGGCGATGCTTCTCATCTCTGTGCAATTAACCTTCTGAACGAGGTGTTCCAAATGTCACCAACATCGGTAGACAATATTTTGGCTACAGAAATAGATGATTTCATGTTTACACCAGACCCATACACTGACTTTGATTCAGCTCATAGTGTACCAGGGACGCAATTAATTTGGCCTTCATATTTTGAAAACTTGGAACCCTTCCTAAAAATTGGCTTTTTTTTTCTCTCTCTATTTTTGAAAATACATGGCAACTCAATCTGCTTACAGTAGAACTATTCATATAAAACGGACTTCTTTGAATAATTCCAGGGACACAATGTCACCTTATTTGACTAAAATTTCATTTAGTACCATGATATGCAATGGCTTTGATTTTTGAAAAACTTGTCAACCATTTCATCATATGTATATATTTCCGTTTATTCATTCATGTTGCATTTATTTCCAATATATGCTTAGAATGAAAAAATGCTTTAAAATGTACAGTACCTATTGCATTCCATGTTTTAGCAACAGTTCTTTTAAAAACTTCTTTTAATATGCTTTTAGAAATGTTTTAGCAATATGTGGTACTCAGTTTAATGTTTAGCATTTAATGTTTAGCATTTAGTACTATCGTTCATTCGAAAGTGGAGTGGGTGTTGTATTCCGCTTTAGGTGTCCGTATATAGGTTTTCCTGAAACATGTCCTTATATAGGCACAATTCTCATTGCCCTTATATAGGCATAAGATCCCAGTCTTTATTTAGGCATTAGCCATGCACTCCAAATACAGGCATGGTCACCGACATCCGTCCACCCTAACGTCACAACGAGTTCTTAGAAACCAAACCCTAAGCCCAGCACAGGATTATTGATTTCTCCAAGAACTCATCTATTATGCATGAACCACTATTCCTTAAGGGTTCATTCCTGACGTCTTCCTCTGTCCGACTTCACGTCAATGCTAACATTCCAAGGCACCTACCAGGTATAAATATACCTTCCCTTGCCCAAGCAAGTTGGAGGAGACCTCGACTTTAGAGGAGCCTGTGTCCCGGCCTGACGCACTGAGAAGAAACGCTATCATCCCTGCTCGCAGAGAATCCAGCTTCCAGTGTTCTGACTCCCTTCGCGGGGTGTTAGAGTTCGAGATCCGGAAGGAGATTCCCACCTCTCTCATTCTCAAGGTATGGAGCTGACTAGAACGAAGAGGGACTCTTGGCATACTAGACTTGGCATATCAGACTCTTAGTATACCATACTATAGAATACTACACCTACTTCTTACCTTGCCCTACACCTAGGCTAGGTTAGGTACACTGGGGTAGAACTAGCTTAGAGAAGCATCGTATGAGTACTCGCATTTTTAGCTCATGTTATTTATGTATGTGAATATATGTATCATAGCTAAAAGATAATGCTAGCGCAGTATTATTTCTTTCTACCGCTTACGCTGTACATTATATATCTTGCATACTGTCTTGTGATCATAACAGCTCATATCTCTTATACGAGAAACAAGACTGTTCAATAAATCCTTTTATTGAAACGCCCGTCTATTCTTTCTGTGTAACTCTGAAGAAACTAAGCATGCACGATTAGCTGAGTGAAACTGTTATCTATTGTTTCCACGATTCTGAGAGTGTTCCGATTCTAAAGGGAAACAAAGTTGTCATGTTTATGCGGTTGCCAGAAACTACTCCCTTCTTGTTTACAAGGAGTTTCTAGTGGCCTCTGAGTTAGCTGGCACAAAGTAATTAAGTTTAATACACTCGATAGGGACATACTGACCTCAGTCCTATGTCAAACCTATAGGGTATATTATTCCAATGCGCAGAGCCTATTAGGGAAATAGGAACTACACTACAGCATCCTGTACATTCATTTACAAACTTATATAATTTATTGTACATGTAATATGCACTTGTTGATGTAAAGCGCTCTGACACCCTGCATTGGGATGAGTATTGTATACAAGAAAAAATAGTGTACTTAAATTATTCCAAAGCCACCTCAGGGGAAGTAAGCTCTATTTAAATGCAATTTGTTTTGTGTAAATACTGGGAAAGACCAACACATCTGACATTCTTACAGTGCATGCATATCTTCTTAACAGGGACTGAACAAAGTGAAAAGCTGCCTCTCTTAAGTATGTGTGAAGTGCTAACAAGGTGTGAGCTTTTGTTTCCCCTCTGCTTCATTTGCATCAGGTGTGAGGCTCCTGACTTCTCCCAGCCAAGACACTCGAACAAAAGGAGGCCTGATGACCCCTTAAATTTGGCCTTTGTTATGGGCCCAGCAGGAGTCTAAAATAAGAAAGCCCCGTCCCCGCCTGCACGTTGCTGCTTGTTGCAGATGGAAAGCAAACAACGTGCAGGTGGTGCTGAAAGTGTCCCGGTGTTTGGAAATTACACCGGGACGAGTTCAGCACATTATTCAGTGGGGCCCAAATTCTTGGCAGGGTGGACGCCATCCACCCGCGTGTACCCCCGACTCGTGCCCTGAGTAACGTAAAATACATCCAGTGTAAAAATACTTATATGTGCATCTTATATCAAAACACGGGTTAACTAACGCTGATCTAACAGTTTAATTAATTGTGTTACATAAATTAAAGAACAATTATGCTCATGCTAACATTACAACACAACATGCATGCACGCACACGCAGCAAGACGTGAAGGCCTACAAGGGTTTCAATGTGTGAAATGTTAATAAACAAAAACGAGTCATAAGCAGAGCGCCCATGTGGATTTTCAGCTCGCACAAGAAATATAATGTCGTAGGGGGGTTGTTGGGGAAGGCATTCCGCGAATTATCTATTTATATATGCAATGCTGCATGATGAGTGACAGTATTTTTCTTTACGCCGTATAATCACGAGGCACACGAAATCGCTCAAAAGTTCACCGGTCACTGTAATTCTACAGATTAACTGCTATTTTTCGGGTCAAGTAGGTAGAGGTTTCAATCATAATTTCAATAAAAACTATCCAGAAACGAATTATTCAGAAGCAACTTGGCTGTGCGACTACAGTAACGCTGTTTCACTTTGTATATCACTTGTGACTGCTACTGGCAAGTACTGGAACATGAGTTTTTTAGGCTAGAGAAATCGCCTTTTCCACATTCCTTTATGTCCACTGAAGTCATCCCCACATAGTCATTTCACCAAGCTACAGTTCTTGTCCCCTTAAAAGCAGCAAATGCATGCTGAATGCAAGGTTTTCTTCACAATAATATTTACTGTCATTCGGCAAATCAGCATGCAGCCTTACAGGAGGCTTGAAGGAAACGTCACCAGGGCTGTTGAGACTGCTAAAATGGCAGACATATGGTGTTTTTATAAGTTAGAGGAAGACAGCGCTTGAAAGGCAAGTCATGAGGGACACGGTTTAGTAGCCTAATAATTCTGTTTCTTATACAGCGCTCAAAGTATCACTTTGCTGTAGCGCACGCAAGGTGAAACAAGCATTTGTAATGCAATAGGACTCGCATTTACGTGAGACCTATTGCATTGCAAACGGGAGTGCGGGCGGGCGGGCCAGGGGGGCAAGAAGGCACGGACAGTGGGAGTGCGGGCAGGGGGAGGCGGGGTTGGTGAGAAGGCACGGACAACGGGAGTGCGGGAGAGGGGGAAGAAGGCACGGGCAACGGGAGTGCAGGCGGGAGGGTAGCAAGATGGCACGGACAACAGGAGTGCGGGCGGGGGAGGGGGAGAAGGCAAGGACAACAGGAGTGTGGGCGGGGATGGAGAAAATAGATCTCTAAATAACACGTACCGTACAGTGTAACACTCGAAGGAAAGGGGCAAATAGCCATGGGAGGGTACAAATGACGACATGGCATAATAAGACGGGACTAACAAGCCTCATAATCAATCAGAAGACAGAATTTACAAAGGACAAAGACAGAAGCCAATGAAAAATATGGGCGGAGAGTGAGGGCAGCTTGTCTCCCATATCTCTACTACTGCATGCCTCGCAGAGCGAGCAGCACATGCGCGCTGGCGCTAAAGCTCGACGTAAAAAGGCAGAATCTACTGCTGCACAAGTGTTCCTGGTTCCGCGCAGTGAGGAATGGATGGATGTATGAATTCTTGCGCCTTTCTGCACTGTCAGAGACTGGACAGTGTATTTGCCTTAAGTTAACTACATTGCATGGTACCCGTCAGTGCACAAAACAAGTTTCCAAGCACCTACCAACTAGAGCGCCCAGAAACCCCGTGAGGGAGGAACTGCACACAGTCTTGGCTGCTGGAAAAGTTGTTCTCAAGAGCTGTCAGAATTTCGGGCAGTGAATGAATTAACCTTAATGCAATTATCATCTCCTAAAAGCATCTGTGTTGGGCTTATGTTTTTTTTCTGCTTGCAACAACGAAATGGGCGAATTTCACAAGTTCTGAAATTCGCCCGAATGTTCCAACGACCCATAGAATGTCTGTGTTGCAATGAAGACTGAAACCAATCATGTAAACTTCAAAGAGCTGCCTGTGACCTGGTTGTGTGCATAGATTGGGGGTGGTTCTTGTTACTCGCTAGCGATTCCTTCTTCTGTCAAATACTATAATGTACTTGTCTTAACTTACATTGTTTTTGCCTATTGCCCCCGTTGTAGAGAAATACGGCCCTGTTATACGTCTAAATTTTATTCAGAGACCGGTGATCTTCCTTTCAAGTCAAGAAGCAGTCAAAGTAAGTACAACAAGCCCAGATGTCTCAGTCATATATCACTGTAGGTTGCCAGCTGTAAAATATGTATTCGGTTATTAATACCCACCTAGACTCGTTGGACACCAGTTATTAGCAACGCAACCATAAATTTGATTGTGACCCTATTTGTCATGTTAGATTAATCACTTTTGCATTGCATACTTTTACAAATTGTAGGGCGTTTCAGGGCTTTTGGGGTCTGGGTGTCCTGTACACATGTGGGATTCTCATTAGTCCGATTCACGGTAAGGCTGGTTATTGAAGATATGCCTTTGCAATGTATTGATGAATATTGTTTCATAGTGAATGATCGTGCCCATGAGATGCCTTGGGGCCTTCAGGGATCTTTGCAATGTCCTATATGCCTGGATGCGGCCCAAGGAGGCTGTTCTGTTGATAATTATAATTAGTTTGCTGTTTGGCTTCTATTTAAAGTTGGACATAACTGCGTGTGGCATATTTTAGCTAACTTTTTTATCTTACATATGACACCACAGATCACAATATTGATGTCATCACAGGTGACATCACATGTGACTTCAACATAAACACCAGGCTGTGGGAGCTGTGACTGGGCTTCACAATCCCGGACTTGAGAGTGAAAGGTTGCCCAACCCAGAGCCCACTTTGGCTGTGACCAGCATGTTGTAGGCATACAGAACCTGGGAAGGTTGTGTGCTAAATACCCACAGCCACAGAGTTCAAAGGGCATTGACTTTTGTCATGACAAAATGTACTCTGTGTACACGGATGTGCCTCTGGCCAAGCCCTGCATCTTGGACCTGAACTCAGCTCTTCAAATTCCAACATCCACTGGATAGTTTGCTGGGTACTTCTCAAGGCAGCAGCCATTGATCTCTTGGTACTGGCAAAATGTACAGTCCCAGTGTTCAAGAGCCCTCTCCCCACAGCTGATTTTACTTGTCCTTGGTGATACCCAATATATTATGGGCATAGGGTTTGGGTTTTAGCCTGACTATTTTTTGTGTCCCTGCTGCCAGAGCAGCGTCATTTATGTTATTGATGATTACATGTTTACTATTATCTATGATAACAAATGGGAAGAAATGAGTAGTCAACAGGTGGGGTTATGGTTTTGTTGCTTATCATGATTGGCAAACTGAGTTGTTTTATACTGAGTTGTTTATACTGAGTTTAAACTGAGTTGTGCAATATCTATTAACCTCTTTCTCAGGGTGCTGGGGGTATCAACTGTGTGCCTCTGAATAGACAACCATTCCTCTCTGACAGCTCTCCCTTGACAATCCAATATGGTCTTAACTGTTCCTCCAATTTGTTTTCAGTGTCCCACCTTTTTATCAATAACTCTGACACCTTCTTAAGGATGGGACCAGTGCTAAGTTCATGCTTCCACATGCCTTCTTCTATGGCCCCTCTGGTCCTCATCCTGATCTTTGTCCATCACTTTACCCCGACCACTGTCTGCCTCTCTCACTAAGTTTGACAAATAATCAGCTGTATAGCTCTTGACTCCTGGAAAATATTCCATCTCAAAACTAAATACCTGTAAGCTTACCACCCACCTCTTGATCCTGCTGGAGATCTCTACTATACCTTTGTGAAAACCACTGTTCCCCATATGAAATCCCTAAATTTGGTGAGCGCCCGTATAGCTAGTGCTTCACATTCAATTACAGAGTAGTTAAATTCTGCCTGTCTTAATGGAAGGCAAAGCAATGGCATGCTCCCCAGTACTATCTTCTTGTGATAGCACTGGCCCCAGTCCTTTAGAGCTGGCATCAGTTGCTATGATGGTTGTTAGACCTGGCATCCTTGGCGTGGGTCTCCCTTCCATTTTTTGATGATGCCTCCAATGTTATTGATCTGTTTTTGCTGGTTTAGATGCTTTGGGCACTGTGCCACTGCTACTCAGTGCCACAGTGCAAGTGCTCCCTATGATAAATTGTGTTATGTATTAGTGACTCCATGATTGGATGATTGGTTTACTTGTCAGCCCCTAGTACAGTGCACTGAGTGTGCCCAGGGCTTGTAAATCCAATGCTGCTGGTGGGCTTGCAGCACTGGTTGTGCCACCCACAGACGCAGCTTGTAAAATGTGTCTCAGGCATGCCATTGCAGAGCCTGTGTGCAGCCTAGGGCTGCCATTTCGACTTGGTGAGTACACCCACTTACCAGTCCCTAAACCTTCCCTTTTCTTCATATCAGACACCCCTATGGTAGGCCCTAGGGCAGGGTGCATTGTAAGTATAAGGTAGGACATGCCCTGGTGTGTGTGGCATGTCCTAATAGTGAATTACAGCCATTTTCGTTTTTCACTATTGCAAGGCTACCTGTTCCCCATAGGCCAGACTGGGCAGTTTGATTATTACACCTTATAATCCTAACTGACCCAGGGAACATGGTAGAGAAACTAATTTAGTATGCCTGAACTCAGAATGATAAAATACATCTTTTAGTGAAGTTGATTTTAACATTCTGTGTTTGAAAATACCACTTTTAGAAAGTAGGTATTTTCTTGCCTAACTATCCAAGCCTGCCTCTGCTAGGTTGTGTATTCCTTATCTGGAGTTTGAGTGACAGGGGCTGGGGGTGGCTACAGGAGACAGGGTGAGTCAGCACAGGGCTGAATAGAGAGATCTGCATCCAGAGTGGAGGGAGGAGTTGCACCTGGGTCTGAATAGGGCTGTGCCTGCCTTCCACAATGCTGGCTCCACCTCCTGCCGGGCGGCTGAGCACTCTGCCCCACATTCTGAAAGGAAAGAAGGAGTCCTGTAAACAAAGTGCTCCAGGACTGACCAGAACTGGTTTTGGACTAGGCAAAGGCCTCTCTGCCTTCAGAGAACAAAGAGAAAAGGTGTATAAAAAGGGGACCCAGACCCCTAGGAAATTAGATCACTTTTGGGAAACAAGAAGAAACCTTTGCTGAGGAGCGGAACCAAGAAGAAACTGAGGAGAAGACTATCCCTAAGCTAGAGGAATCTGCCTGCAGTGGTTGCCTGACTGCCAAAAAAAGGAGAAGGGAACTTTGTGTGTACTTTCATCAACTTGTGAAGGATCTCCAAGGGCTTGATTTCAGAGCTTGCCTCCTGCTGAAGTCTCAGGGACAGTAACAGACTACAGGAGGTAGCCCATAAACCCTAAAGAGACCAGGGCAATAATCTGTAACAAACAACAATGTCTCAAGGGTATCGTTTCAAAGGACAAATATAAAAACATGTGTAATGACACAGTTAATTATACAGGATTGAATCCATAGGGGAAAGAAACCAGGGAAACATTTCATGTAAGCGTAGAATATATTTTATGTAATATACATGCTGGACATATTAACTTCATATATTCAAGCACATGGGTCAGTAGCACTGCGTTACATTCAATGGCATGTAACCAACAAAATACTGTGCACAAGTGCTCGTGAAG
Source organism: Calotriton arnoldi (assembly GCA_963921515.1). Taxonomy (NCBI): domain Eukaryota; kingdom Metazoa; phylum Chordata; class Amphibia; order Caudata; family Salamandridae; genus Calotriton; species Calotriton arnoldi. Next base: position 458,577 of record CAWUFW010012025.1, read on the forward strand.
TGTAGTGACGGCGCAAGTGACACATGACGTGGTATAAACAGTGAGAAAGATGGGCGCAAACAGCAGGTGAGATAAAAAACCACGATTTACATGTTCAGGATACCGCGACAATAAATGACAAGAAAAATCAATTTTAAATGTGTAGGGTATCCGTGGGTGGGGGCGCCAAGAGTTCCACTTTGGGAGTCGACGGCGTTTCGGCCTGCAAAAGTCTTAGGCCATCATCAGGACCAGGTTACATTAGTTCAATTGCAGTGCTGGGGATAGAAGAATAAATATGGAGGGCTCCGTATGCTCAGTGGACCAAGAGGGACAGATAGATTGAATTAAGGATAGAGGGGTAGAGGTGGAGCCCTGATAGAATCAAGGATTAAAAAGAACGCTGCTAGAAAAATCGCGTGTCTAGGCTCCTGAAGAGAGAAAAGAAAAGTGGGGAAAGCGCTTAGAAGGTAATGAGTTAAACTCACTCTTAGCGTCCAAGAGGGATTAATCCCAGAATTGGGCTTGGACCGGTGAGAATGCTGCTGGAGAGTTTCAATTTCAAGGATATCTGCGGAGAAGAAAGGACGTTCAGTTTGGCAAACGTGGAATAGGCGTGCGTGTAAGGAATCGGCCATGCGGTAACTGGATCCAGGGGGCAACGACGTGTGAAGTAGGTAGTAAACCTAATAAGCCTAGCGTGTGAAGGAGCGGGGAGTGCCCTGGGGCTAGAGGGCACAAAAAGTTACCTCTCAGTAAGGAAAATTTCCGGGGTATAGGAACCGTGCAGTCCCAATGAGATCGCTGAGGCAAAACAACGGGAAAAGCGGGAAGCGTGTGGAAGGTCTGCCGCTAGAGACCGGTCAAGGGGGGAAGGGGACACATAAGTACGGGGGCCATGGGGCTGCCATTGGGTCGTGAGCGGGAAAACACGGGAAGAGGCAGGCAGCGGAGTACTTACTAAATATCCGGACGTAGGACAGTGAACAGCCGAAGAGTCTGTCTATCTGTCAGGAATGAATCACGGGTCGCTGGCAGGAGTCAGGCTGTGATTACGCGGAAGAGGAGTGGAGCGTGATAAGGACGCCTAGCTAACCACGTGATGGGGCGGAGAAGAAACGCTAGAAAGCACACTGGTACAGTTTTAGGGGAAAAAAATGAAGACAGACTAAGCCAGAAGTAAAACATTAGTTAAAGCGTGGATAGGTGTTATATGAGGCGCAAAGAATAATGAAAGAGCAGTTGTAATTAAGTAATTTGGAAGTACAGTTATTAACAGTAGGTATGGGTGACCAATAGTAATATACATTTAATTAGCTAACAATTAGCACTAGACATCATCGTGAACCATCCGTAGACCGAGATGAATTACTTCGGTTGGTATTGGTGTACCAGAGCTATAAGTAGGATCATCAAGTGCAAATAAAAATAAAATTACAAATTATAAAAGAAATAGTAACAATTTATGGTGAAATTTATACGGATATACAATAACAAATAAATACCCAATTGTATACCGGATCATAATGGTACAGAAGGTCATGTAGTGTATAGGTACAGCTACCAGAGTGAAAGAGTGGGAGGGGACTGGTTAACCACAATGTCTGGAATGGAAAGCCGTCCGGGGTAGAAAGTCAGAGAGAGTATATATACCTGGAATGCGTGTATTTACTCGGGTTGTAGTAATTGGAGTTTAGTCAGATAAAAAGACGTGAATGGTGTGAATGAGGCTAGGAAAGTGTCGTATTCCATTCATCAAGAGTGTTCAAGCCCTGTTCAAATGTGTTAAGACGGGCTATCCAACGGCATTCGCATCGGTTTAGAAGTCTCTGGATGTCGCCACCTCTTCTGGGGATAGAAGGTTGGTCGATCACCATCCAAATGATGTCATTCTCATTGTGGTTGTGTTCCTGATAGTGTGCAACCAATGGTGCAGTAGTCGTCCCACACCGGATGCAGCTGCGATGCTGTAGAACCCGGTCTTTGACCATCTGGGTGGTCTGTCCAATATATAAGAGATTGCATGGACAGCGGATTGAGTAAATTACATTCTGTGATCTACAGTTGGTGAATGATTTCAGGTCATATTTTTGTCCATTATTTTCAAAATATTTCGTGTTCAATGTTAATGCGCATACAGAATACCTTTGGCATTTATTGTGTCCAATAAGTGGTGGAAGATCCCATAGTCCTCTGACAGTTGTCTGTTTGGTAGTTGTTTCGGGCCATGTAACGGCATGCACTAGATGATCAGAGAGGTTTTTGCCTCTCCGGTATGAGAACAATGGCGGTTCGTTGAATATATTGAGGGGAGTCAGTATGTTCCAGTTGGCTCTGATGACTTTTGATAGTTTATTACTGGAAGGTGAAAAAGTGGAAACAAAGGGGATGCGGGAATTAGTTCTTTTCTCCCTTGGTGTTAGTAAGTTTTCACAGTGATTGTACCATGCGCGTTTTCTCGCTCTTGTTACCAATTTTTTCGGATAGCCGGGTGTGATGAGTTTTTCTGTTAGGACCTTTGCCTCCCTGAAGAAGTCCTTTCTCCACTTGCAATTGCGACGAATCCGTAAGAATTGTCCAAACGGTAGACCATCCCGTAGACCTCGAGGATGGTAGCTGGAGTAATGTAAAAGGGTGTTTCGCTCTGTTGGTTTTCTGAACAGTGTAGTCCCAATCTTGTTGTCTTCTACTTGGAGAGACAGGTCAAGGAATGGCAAGTTATTCTCCTTGGGGTCAACAGTGAATCTCAGGTGTTGTTGTTGGGCATGCAGCCAATCCACGAATTGGAGGAGGGTCGTCTTATTTCCTGACCAGAAGAGTAAAATATCGTCTATGTAGCGATGCCAAAAAGTTATATTGTTTCTGAATGGGTTAAGGTTAGTGAGAATGATGGTGTTTTCCAAATGGTGGACATAGAGAATGGCAAAATTTGGGGCGAAACAGGCGCCCATCGATACAGTTTTAATCTGGAGATAGTATGTATCTTTGTAGAGAAAGCAGTTGTTCCCCAAAGCGATTTCCAAGAGGGATATCACAAAGTCAGTCGGGATTCTAGTCGGTTGTGGTCTTGCGTCCAGAATTTCCTTTATGACCGCCAGGCCCTCTCGGTGCGGGATATTGGTGTACAGTGACTCGATGTCCATACCGACCATCAATTCTGTGCCAGGTATGAAGGGGGTATCCTCGATGAGATTGATGAGATCCATACTGTCGCGGACATAGGTATCAGATGTTATCAATATATTTCCCGATGGGTTCAAGGATAGATCCGCATCCTGACACGATCGGTCTACCTGGCGGATTCTGTTGGTCCTTATGGATCTTAGGCAGGACATACAGTACAGGAGTGCGTGGATGGCTGTTGTTCAGATATAAAGCTTCCTTGTTCGTTATGATGTTGTTATATTTAGCTGATTTAGTTATCTGTAAGATCTTGTCCCTGATCCCGGTTAAAGGATTGCCAGATAAAGTACGGTAATGTTCGTTGTTGCTCAGTTGTCGTAGGATTTCAATATCGTATTTAGTTTGGTCCTGAATGACGATTCCTCCGCCCTTGTCAGCGGGCTTGATGATTATCGCCTGGTTGATTCTGAGGTTATTTAGGGCTTGTTTCTCTTGTATTGAGAGATTATAAGGGACATATTCATGTTGGTTTTGGATGATCTTTATCTCATGGAGAACCCTTCTTTCAAAGGTGAGTATCTTGGTTGGCATTAGTATAGAGGGTGGGTTGAAGGTAGAGGGGGGATGGAAAGGTGAATAGTCTCTTCGTTCTCGTGATGGTCTCTCTGAGAAGAACTGTTTAAGTCTGATCCTTCTGAAAAATTTCAATAGATTTTCCTGAATCTCAAAAAATAACTTTTGTCCGTTGGGACAAAGGATAGTCCTTTGCTTAAAAGACTAATTTCGTAGGAGGAGAGATCATGTTGGGACAAGTTAAATATGGGAAGCGTTTTGCTTACATCCATGTTGTCGTTGTCTGTTGTTAGTTCTGTTGGTAATTCGGGCCCCATTGATAAAATTTGCGTCTGGTTTGTCGCTCCCCGGAGTGTTGGTACTGGTAGTTCCCTCTCTGTCGTCCTCTGCCTCTGCCCCGGTTTACGTCTAAAAAACCGGCTGGTAACAGTGGTTGGGGTCTTGGTTGTTGGGCTCTTTGTTGTCTAGAGGTCCTTGGGCCCTCCCCTGGGCTGGAATCCTCAGCTGAGGTATTGGAGGAGTCGGAGAAAGATACTTGTTGGTGGTTGCGAAACCTTCCCCAATTTCTTTGTTGTCTAGGTGGTTTGTATGGTGTATCATAAAACTTGTCCCTCAGGTATGGATAGGTCTGTTCGTTGCTGTAGTTACAGATGTCTTTTTGGATTTTATTTATTTTTTTGTTTTGTTCAAAGGTTTCAAAATTGGAACTTGTTATGTTTATTTTGTCCAGGAGGGATTTAGCATCCGTGATAGTATTGTCCTCCAGAATAAGTTTTTCCAATTCGGCGATTTCTTCCAGTTCCTTACGGCTATGTTCCAGGGCTGTGTCTAAACCCAAGACCATCCAGTGTCTAGAGCATGTTGTTCCCAAGTGGCTGAATCCTGATCTGAATTTGGGGTCTTGGGTAAAGATGGCAGGGACGTTACGGATTTGTAGTCCCAGAGGGATAACGTCTGATTTCAAATATTCTGTGAGCATGCGGGCATGCAGATCAGTACGGATCTGTTTTTTCTTGAGTCTTTCAAGTCTATCAAGTAGAATTTTTGAAGTGCTCTCCCCCGTGGTGGTCCGGGTGGTGGATGTGGAAAAGAGGAAGGGTCCACTGAGGATTCTTTGGATGTACTCGTCTGAGTAGTTAGGGGTATCCCTGGAGACCATGCTGTGCAAGCAATACACAGATGGTAAGGGAATTAATCAATTGGATAAGTCCCCGATAGGACAACCTCTCGCAACAAGCAGTTGCTCAAAGTAAGCAGTAACAGACTACAGGAGGTAGCCCATAAACCCTAAAGAGACCAGGGCAATAATCTGTAACAAACAACAATGTCTCAAGGGTATCGTTTCAAAGGACAAATATACAAACATGTGTAATGATACAGTTAATTATACAGAATTGAATCCATAGGGGAAAGAAACCAGGGAAACATTTCATGTAAGCGTAGGATATATTTTATGTAATATACATGCTGGACATATTAACGCAAAAGAAACTATTGATGGACGGAATGCTGGACAATGCAAACATTCACCCCCAGTCACAAGGATCTGGGTTAAATCCATCATTCTTTTGCTCACCACACCACCCCAGTTTGGACCCAGCCATATGCAAATCAGTCTTGACCCTGTTCCTTGTGGGAACAGTCCAGCCCGAACTTATGTGCCCCCTTGACCGGTCTCTAGCGGCAGACCTTCCACACTCTTCCCGCTTTTCCCGTTGTTTTGCCCCAGTGATCTCATTGGGACTGCACGGTTCCTATACCCTGGAAATTTTCCTTACTGAGAGGTAACTTTTTGTGCCCTCTAGCCCCAGGGCACTCCCCGCTCCTTCACACGCTAGGCTTATTAGGTTTACTACCTACTTCACACGTCGTTGCCCCCTGGATCCAGTTACCGCATGGCCGATTCCTTACACGCACGCCTATTCCGCGTTTGCCAAACTGAACGTCCTTTCTTCTCCGCAGATATCCTTGAAATTGAAACTCTCCAGCAGCATTCTCACCGGTCCAAGCCCAATTCTGGGATTAATCCCTCTTGGACGCTAAGAGTGAGTTTAACTCATTACCTTCTAAGCGCTTTCCCCACTTTTCTTTTCTCTCTTCAGGAGCCTAGACACGCGATTTTTCTAGCAGCGTTCTTTTTAATGCTTGATTCTATCAGGGCTCCACCTCTACCCCTCTATCCTTAATTCAATCTATCTGTCCCTCTTGGTCCACTGAGCATACGGAGCCCTCCATATTTATTCTTCTATCCCCAGCACTGCAATTGAACTAATGTAACCTGGTCCTGATGATGGCCTAAGACTTTCCCAGGCCGAAACGCCGTTGACTCCCAAAGTGGAACTCTTGGCGCCCCCACCCACGGATACCCTACACATTTAAAATTGATTTTTCTTGTCATTTATTGTCGCGGTATCCTGAACATGTAAATCGTGGTTTTTTATCTCACCTGCTGTTTGCGCCCATCTTTCTCACTGTTTATACCACGTCATGTGTCACTTGCGCCGTCACTACACTTCACGAGCACTTGTGCACAGTATTTTGTTGGTTACATGCCATTGAATGTAACGCAGTGCTACTGACCCATGTGCTTGAATATATGAAGTTAATATGTCCAGCATGTATATTACATAAAATATATTCTACTCTTACATGAAATGTTTCCCTGGTTTCTTTCCCCTATGGATTCAATCCTGTATAATTAACTGTGTCATTACACATGTTTGTATATTTGTCCTTTGAAACGATACCCTTGAGACGTTGTTTGTTACAGATTATTGCCCTGGTCTCTTTAGGGTTTATGGGCTACCTCCTGTAGTCTGTTACTGCTTACTTTGAGCAACTGCTTGTTGCGAGATGTTGTCCTATCGGGGACTTATCCAATTGATTAATTCCCTTACCATCTGTGTATTGCTCGCACAGCATGGTCTCCAGGGATACCCCTAACTACTCAGACGAGTACATCCAAAGAATCCTCAGTGGACCCTCCCTCTTTTCCACATCTACCACCCGGACCACCACGGGGGAGAGCACTTCAAAAATTCTACTTGATAGACTTGAAAGACTCAAGAAAAAACAGATCCGTACTGATCTGCATGCCCGCATGCTCACGGAATATTTGAAATCAGACGTTATCCCTCTGGGACTACAAATCCGTAACGTCCCTGCCATCTTTACCCAAGACCCCAAATTCAGATCAGGATTCAGCCACTTGGGAACAACATGCTCTAGACACTGGATGGTCTTGGGTATAGACACAGCCCTGGAACATAGCCGTAAGGAACTGGAAGAAATCGCCAAATTGGAAAAACGTATTCTGGAGGACAATACTATCACGGATGCTAAATCCCTCCTGGACAAAATAAACATAACAATTTCCAATTTTGAAACCTTTGAACAAAACAAAAAAAAAAAAAAAATCCAAAAAGACATCCGTAACTACAGCAACGAACAGACCTATCCATACCTGAGGGACGAGTTTTATGATACACCATACCAACCACCTAGACAACAAAGAAATTGGGAAGGTTTCGCAACCACCAACAAGTATCTTTCGCCGACTCCTCCAATACCTCAGCTGAGGATTCCAGCCCAGGGGAGGGCCCAAGCACCTCTAGACAACAAAGAGCCCAACAACCAAGACCCCAACCACTGTTACCAGCCGGTTTTTTAGACGTAAACCGGGGCAGAGGCAGAGGACGACCGAGAGGGAACTACCAGTACCAACACTCCGGGGAGCGACAAACCAGACGCAAATTTTATCAATGGGGCCCGAATTACCAACAGAACTAACAACAGACAACGACAACATGGATGTAAGCAAAACGCTTCCCATATTTAACTTGTCCCAACATGATCTCTCCTCCTACGAAATTAGTCTTTTAAGCAAAGGACTATCCTTTGTCCCAATGGACAAAAGTAATTTTTTTGAGATTCAGGAAAATCTATTGAAATTCTTCAGAAGGATCAGACTTAAACAGTTCTTCTCAGAGAGACCATCACGAGAACGAAGAGACTATTCACCTTTCCATCCCCCCTCTACCTTCAACCCACCCTCTATACTAATGCCAACCGAGATACTGACCTTTGAAAGAAGGGTTCTCCATGAGATGAAGATCATCCAAAACCAACATGAATATGTCCCTTATAATCTCTCAATACAAGAGAAACAAGCCCTAAATAACCTCAGAATCAACCAGGCGATAATCATCAAGGCCGCTGACAAGGGCGGAGGAATCGTCATTCAGGACCAAACTAAATACGATATTGAAATCCTACGACAACTGAGCAACAACGAACATTACCGTACTTTATCTGGCGATCCTTTACCCGGGATCAGGGCCAAGATCTTACAGATAACTGAATCAGCTAAAGATAACAACATCATAACGAACAAGGAAGCTTTATATCTGAACAACAGCCATCCACGCACTCCTGACTGTATGTCCTGCCTAAGATCCATAAGGACCAACAGAATCCGCCAGGTAGACCGATCGTGTCAGGATGCGGATCTATCCTTGAACCCATTGGGAAATATATTGATAACATTATCAAAGAGTTTGTGCCCCTGACTGATACCTATGTCCGCGACAGTATGGATCTCATCAATCTCATCGAGGATACCCCCTTCATACCTGGCATAGAATTGATGGTCGGTATGGACATCGAGTCACTGTACACCAATATCCCGCACCGAGAGGGCCTGGCGGTCATAAAGGAAATTCTGGACGCAAGACCACAACCGACTAGAATCCCGACTGACTTTGTGATGTCCCTCTTGGAAATCGCTTTGGGGAACAACTACTTTCTCTACAAAGATACATACTATCTCCAGATTAAAGGTGTATCGATGGGCGCCTGTTTCGCCCCAAATTTTGCCATTCTCTATGTCCACCATTTGGAGAATACCATCATTCTCACTAACCTTAACCCATTCAGAAACAATATAACTTTTTGGCGTCGCTACATAGACGATATTTTACTCTTCTGGTCAGGAAATAAGACGACCCTCCTCCAATTCGTGGATTGGCTGCATGCCCAACAACAACACCTGAGATTCACTGTTGACCCCAAGGAGAATAACTTGCCATTCCTTGACCTGTCTCTCCAAGTAGAAGACAACAAGATTGGGACTACACTGTTCAGAAAACCAACAGAGCGAAACACCCTTTTACATTACTCCAGCTACCATCCTCGAAGTCTACGGGATGGTCTACCATTTGGACAATTCTTACGGATTCGCCGCAATTGCAAGTGGTGAAAGGACTTCTTCAGGGAGGCAAAGGTCCTAACAGAAAAACTCATCACACGCGGCTATCTGAAAAAACTGGTAACAAGAGCGAGAAAACGCGCATGGTACAATCACCGTGAAAACTTACTAACACCAAGGGAGAAAAGAACTAATTCCCGCATCCCCTTTGTTTCCACTTTTTCACCTTCCAGTAATAAACTATCAAAAGTCATCAGAGCCAACTGGAACATACTGACTCCCCTCAATGTATTCAACGAACCGCCATTGTTCTCATAGCGGAGAGGCAAAAACCTCTCTGATCATCTAGTGCATGCCGTTACTTGGCCCGAAACAACTTCCAAGCAGACAACTGTCAGAGGACTATGGGATCTTCCACCACTTATTGGACACAATAAATGCCAAAGGTGTTCTGTATGCGCATTAACATTGAACACGAAATATTTTGAACATAACGGACAAAAATATGACCTGAAATCATTCACCAACTGTAGATCACAGAATGTCATTTACTCAATACGCTGTCCATGCAATCTCTTATATATTGGACAGACCACCCAGATGGTCAAAGACCGAGTTCTACAGCATCGCAGCCGCATCCGGTGCAGGACGACTACTGCACCATTGGTTGCACACTATCAGCAACACAACCTGTAGTGTAGCTCCTATTTCCCTAATAGGCTCTGCGCATTGGAATAATATATCCTATAGGTTTGACATAGGACTAAGGTCAGTATGTCCCTATCGAGTATATTAAACTTAATTACTTGTGCCAGCTAGCTCAGAGGCCACTAGAAACTCTTTGACAACAAGAAGGGAGTAGTTTCTGGCAGCCGCAAAACATGACCACTGTGTTTCCCTTTAGAATCAGAACGTGTCCCAGAGTCGTGGAAACAATAGATAACTATTTCACTCAGCTCAGTCGTGCATGCTTAGTTTTCTCCAAGTTACACAGAAAGAAATAGACGGGCGTTTCAATAAAGGATTTATTGAACAGTCTTGTTTCTGGTGTAAGTAAAATGTGCTGTTACGATCACAAGACGGTATGCGAGATAAATAATGTACAGTGTGAGCAGTAGAAATAAATAATACTGCGAGAGCATTATCTTTTAGTACATATGCTGTTACATAAATAACACAGACTAAAAATGCGAGTACTCATACGATGCGTTTCTAATCTAGTTCTACCCCAATGTACCTAACCTAACCTAGGTATAGGACGAGGTATGAAGTAGGTGAAGTATTCCTTACTATAGTATACTAAGAGTATGTTAAGCCTAGTATGCCTAGTATGCCTAGTATGCCAAGAGTCCCTCTAGGTTCTAGTCTGCTCCATACCTGAAGAATGAGAGAGGTAGGAATCTCTTTGCCAGACTCGAACTCCAACACCCCGCAAGGGAAGTTAGATCACTGGAAGCTGGACTCTCTGCGTGCAGGGATGACAGCGTCTTCTCAGTGCGTCAGGCCGGGAAACGGGCTCCTCTGAAGTCGAGGTCTCCTCTGATTTACAGGGGCTAGGGAAGGTATATTTATACCTGAGAATTACCTCAAAATGTTAGCATTGACGTGAGTCGGACAGCGGAAGACGTCATGAATTAACCCCTAAGGAATAATGGTTCATGCATAATATATGAGTCCTTGAAGAAATCAATAGTCCTGGACTAGGGAAACTCCCGCAGCCTAAGGGTCTGTTCTTCAAGAACTCGTTGTGACGTTAGGGTGGACGGATGTCGGAGACCATGCCTGTATTTGGAGTGCACGGTTTAATGCCTAAATAAGGGCTGGGATTTTATGCCTATATAAGGGCAGGGCGAATTGTGCCTATATAAGGACATGATACTGGAAAGCCCATTTATGGACACCCTAAGAGGAATACAACACCCACTCCACTTTCGTGTGTACGATAATACTAAAATGCTAAACATTTAAAATGCTAAACATTAAAATGGAGTACCGCATATTTCTAAAATATTTCATAAAACCATTTAAAAAGGCATTTAAAAAACCTATTAGAATGCAAAAGGTACTGTACATTTGAAGCATTGCTTTTCATTTCAGGCATACATTTAAAATAAAATGCAATATGAATGAAAAGAAGCAGTAATATTTACATGTGACAAAAAAATGATCGATAAGCTTTTTTAAAAATCAAAGTCATTTCATGTCTTGAAAATCAATGAACTGTTTTAGACACACAAGATGACTAAGTGTCCGTGGAAGTACCTTGAAGTATGTATTATAAGGCTAGTTCTACTTTAAGCAGATGGAAGTGCCATTTTCGTTCGAAAAATGGGAAAAAGTTCAATTTTGGTAGAGTTCCAAGTTGTTTTGAAAATGAAGGCCAAATTGTCACTGCATCTCTGGAACACAGTACGCTGAATCAGAGTCAGTTTACGGGTCTGGTGTAAACATGAGATCATCTATTTCTATAGACAAAACATCGTCCACTGTAGTTGGTGTCAGTTGGAACACCTCGTGTAGCAGATTAATTGCACAGAGATGTGAAGCTTCGCTTCCAGCATAGGGTGCCACAGCAAAGTTCGCGTCCGTTGTTACCTGTGTGCCTGTAGATCTTTCTCGTACCTCAGCAGCAGCCGGAAGCGTCTGTGAGTTCTCAATGAATGCTGACATCAGGATTGGTAGCCTCTGGGGACAACACAGAGCATGGGCCGTTATCGGGTCCAGCAGAGTATCGACATCCGTTGGCGTAGCTGATGGAAATGTTAGACAGGTGTCCAACACGCATTCTTCACCGCATAGCAGGCATCGTAGAACAGGTAAGAAGCAATCTTGCCAGATTGGTCTGAATGACAGGAACCAAGTTGTATTAAGGTCCCGTAGACGAGTCATGCCCAATAGCTGTACTATTCGCTCACGGCACTTTCGTTCAAGGAGAGCTTTCTCCATTTCGCTCGGAGTGATGTCTGCGAATAGGATGGCCATAGCGCAATAGCAGGAAGAGAAATAGAATTCCGGCAACAAGTGCTAGAATTAATGGTATGCCACCAAACACCGAATGTGCAAAGTTCGGGATGATTCCTAGTATTGCCTGGAAAGGTGCTAACAGACCGGAGCAGATGCTCTTAAATACATGTATAATGCCAGTTGTATCAGACATGTTGAAGATACGTGATATCATTTCTACGAAATGTATAGGGCAGTTTGTACGTATTAAAGTCTGTATCTCAGCCGAAGTCCTTGCTACTTGTAGATCATAGGTTTCTTTGGCCGAGGTCAAAGGCACTGTTTGCTGTAAAAGCATGGCTTTCATTCTGCTCAAAGTATCAAATCTTATAAAAGAGACGTTCGGCGAAGGCCATAGAGGCGACTCCATGACTGTGTCTATTGGGGCAAACAATACTTGCATACAGCAAGTGACCCTGGAGTTGACCGTTACTAGATATGGGATGCCTGGCAGCATGCCGCAGCAACTCTGATCATTCAACATGAGGTAACTCCCATTAGAAAGTTGTCCAAACGTTGGATTAATCACAGCAGCTGGTGTACCCTGCTGATGGCAAGACAAATTTGCCACAGAAACATTACAAGCCCCGTGTAAAGAAATGTCCTGACATATAAGCGAACCGCTTAGTGCAAGTTTACAGTTTGTACCACTCAAAAACACTTCACGATCCCCACTCCAACATCTATATGTATACGGTAAATCCCAAGATGTCTTAATGTATTCCTTACCCAACCTTTCATATTTGCCTGCTTGCATTTGTCTGAGGCAATACTGAAACTGAAAAGTAGTCACAGGTAATGTTATTTTGCCATGAATAAGCCATTCTGTAGCTGGTTTTTCTGCCACTGTGAATGGTAACTTTTCCAGTTTTTCAATGCTCAGCACTGTGTACCTTGCTCCTCTTTGTGCCAGTTCGATCTGTTTATCAGTTAGATTGTATTCTGCAAACAGAGCTGACATGTTGATAAAACGCCAAGGCACATAGTCCGCACGCAAAAATTGCAGCGTCCAGCTTAATAACACAATAGAACGTAAATGAAACTGGCCTTGCTGTAACATCGCCAAATCTTGTTCTAGTATGTCGATAGCAGAGGATACAATGCCATCCAATGAATATATTCTGGAGGACAAAGTTGTTAACCCATTGTCGACCACAGAGAGTGTTTTCTCTAAATTAATACGATCAAGTTCACGTATTCGTTCTGCAGCCTCCATCTGTGATACTTTCCATGCTTCATTATACATAGCATAAATGCCGGCATATATGAAACGTTTTTGACGCGGTTTTCTTGGTCCAAGCAAGAATTCCCTAAGGTCTGCGTCCTCTTTAAGTAAGGTTAAGTGTTGTTTCACATCCTGTAGTGTAGACTTATGCAGCCAATCGAGGCATCATTTTCCTACACTGTATGTTGTACCTACCCCCGGATGTTGTCTTTGGACGTATCTTGGGTCTGGCCTATTAATAGTAAAGCCCTGAGTTTTATTCAGGAATCTTTCATGACAGTTATTCGTGTCTGTGGGCCAGATCAACCATTTTTTCCAATCAGGATTAGATCTGTTGAGTTGTAGTATATTGTCAACTGTCACCACTGCCTGTGTATCGTTATCACTTGCAGGTGTTGGTACAGAAGGTGTGTTCATCTCTTTGATCTTGGCTAATCCAAGACAAGATGTTTGTTGGATGGTTTCATTCAAAAACATTATTTGTTCAGGGATCATGCAGGCTCTAAATAAAGCTTCTATCCCCTGCACTTGCCATTCTTTAGTACCCCACACAGTTTTTGTGTCTATTGTGTCTTTCCAAAAGTCGAAACCCTGTCTAGACAGTTGGGCATTAAATAATGCAGAATAAATCTGTTTTGTATTTGTTAACATAATTTTCAGTCCTGTCTTGTTTACATTTTTATAGTAAAACATTTCTGGTTCAGATGTATTGTGTCCTAAAAAATATGGAAATTTACTAGCAAATGTTTTTGAACTACCTTTAGGTGGTGTAGGACAATGTTCCCATTGTTTAAACATAAACACATTTCTTGGATATGCAGATTTATGCAAATAATGATGACCATAGTGGTTAAAACAATACATTTGTTCATAGTCTGATGAACCCTCTAAATATTCATGTTTAGAAAATGCAGCAGATTTTTCTAGGTCAAACATTATATCATTGACAGTCTCAAAGTCCCAATCATCTGAATAGGTACTGGATGTTATTAGATCACTTAGTGAAATTTTAAACAAATGTGGAATGTTCAATTGTTCCGTCGGACCGAAGATTTCAAAATCTGTTTTGTCCCACATTATACCATCCTGTATAGGAACAGCTGTGATGTTCAATGATGACAAGTCTCTTGCTTCACGATGGGAAGATTTATGAGGTTTCAAAAGTACGTTCACGCCTTTTCCTTCAGTGTTCACATGGATGTATCTGCCACTTATAAGCACGCTCACAGTTGTTACCAAAGCTAGCCAGAGCAGGAAAACAAAAAGTCCAGATGTAATCCAGAGTTCAATCCATGGAGAAACCAAATAAGTCTTTTTCAGAAAGTGAAGAAAGTCTTGTACTTGCTGCTTGAATTTCAATGATGCTGGCGTCGTTTCAGGTTCACTCGGATCTTCTGAGATCGTATCAAAGTTAATGAAATAGCCAGAAGCAGTTCTGTCAATTGTTGGAATTGCATCAGGATTTGTAGAAATCACTGGAACCAGTTCATCACTTGCCACGTTGGTGTAGACAGGTGTATTTGGACGAACTGTTACTTGGTTGTCAAGAGGGATGAGTTTCATAGCTTGGTTGCTTAGTCCTTCATTTGTTACAGCTGAGTTCTCGATGGTTATCAGTCTTTCAGTCTGAACCTCTTGGATAGTAGCGAGAGGAGTGCGTCTGCTACTAGGTCGGAGTCCACGAGGCCTACTATTTAGTATTGGCCACATATTGTGGTTTGATGAGGTCGATGGACACAAATCTTTTCTCCTTTCTTCCAGCAAGGGGCGGCAGAAGTACTGTTCTTGTTCCTTGAACTGCTAGGACAGGTACTGGTTGTCTGTAAGAAGGTCCAAATTCCTTCTTGTCCGCGATTTTTCTCTGACTAGATCCCCAACTCTTGGAATCCAGACAGGCCTTGCTGGGACAGCCGGTTGATCCCCAGTGGTGGTGGGCTGTAGGAATACGTTGCTTTGTTTCGTTCTTAACTTGTTTAGTTCCTGTAAAACAGCCAAACGATCTTTGATATCAAAGGGTTTATTTACCACCACTGTGCCTACGTGTTCAAGGTCTGGTACCCACATTCTTGTCCCAAATAGGACCTCATATGGAGTGACCCCCCTAGAGAACTTCTTGGCAGGTTGTTCAATGAGCGCTGAACCCCACTAAGGTGTTTGACCCACCCATCACCCGAACCTAATACCCTAGCTGTTATAGACTGCTTTATGTCCCGGTTTTTCCTTTCCACAACAGAATTTCCCTCAGGATGGAATGGAGAGGAGTACCGCAATGTAACGCCCAGACTGGCCATGGCTTCTTTGTAAGCCCTAGAGCTAAACGCAGGACCCTGGTCAGAATGTAGCGTGCCTATTACGTATATGCCGATAAAGACTCGCAAATCCTTTATAACAGTTCGAGCGTCAGCCGAGCGCTGAGGCCATAACCATAGGAACATTGATTCAGTATTTGTGGGAATGCCTTTGTCCAGTAGGACGCAGGCGCGTAGATAGTCTAATGCTGTCTAACAGTGGTGTCTGTACTGGGTTGCCGCATTCGCAGCATGGTGTCTGGTGGCTCTCTCGATGTAATTTACAGTCGAGGCAGTTGTTGATGAATATGTG
This sequence comes from Calotriton arnoldi, assembly GCA_963921515.1. Taxonomy (NCBI): domain Eukaryota; kingdom Metazoa; phylum Chordata; class Amphibia; order Caudata; family Salamandridae; genus Calotriton; species Calotriton arnoldi. Next base: position 474,287 of record CAWUFW010012025.1, read on the forward strand.
AATTTCTGTATTCATTCCAGGCCACCAGTACATCTCTTTTAACGTCAAAATTGTCTTAGAGATCCCTTGATGTGACAGACCCTCCCCCAAATGTGTTTCATAAATCAAGGCTGCTCTACGTTCCATGTTTGGAATTACCCTATCCCCCACTCCAGGGATTCGAGCAAAAGGAACGTTGTTCACATCAATTACATAAGAGTACTTGAGTGGAAACTTTTTTGGTAACGCTGCACTGCTGCCTTTGCTTGATGCATTGACAGCCAACATTATCTCACCGTCTATTTTTGTTTTTGAACGAGTGATCGCAGCTACGGAAGCCGTCTGAACAGCCCCCTTTGCGGCTTCGTCAGCCAATGAATTCCCTGCAACGTGAACGCCATCACGTTGATGACTCAGTGTGTGGATCACGTGAGCCTTTGGTAGTTCGTTTTTCAACTGAACTACTTGTTCCCAAAGCATTTTGTGCTTTATTGTGCCACCTTTCGCATCTTTGAAACCATTTTCAAGCCAGTTTTGTATATAGTCATTATACGACTGAACACAGTAAAAGGAATCGCACACTATTAGTGTGGGGAATTCTCGATCTGTACTTTCAAGTGCCAGTTTGAATGCTTGTAGTTCAGCTCGCTGAGCTGTACAATCTCCTAGAGACTGAGTTTTTGTGACTATAGGTCTGAAGATGCCATTTCGCATGCGACCTTTAACGATTGCACACGCTGCACTGTAAGCTTGCTTACTCCCTGTTGCGGGTTGTGCGGATCCGTCAGTGTAAATTATGAATTCGTACTGATCGAGAGGCAGAATTTCAGTAGGCAGAGGACATTCATATTCGTATTGCAGGAATGCTTGAGTTTTTAAATCTGGATCAAAAACATATTCAACATCTGTTGCAGCAAGAGAATTAACCCATTGTATCCATCTTGGATGCAATGCTTTAGCATTTGGAATGCTTGCTTTTGTGACCGCTTCTAAAGCTGGTACCGGGGTTACGACTATAATGCGTTTCCCTTGGGCTAAGGATCTTTCTTTTGCTACAGCGGTTTGAACTGCTGTCAGAATTTTTTCAGTTGAACTGAAGCGCATTTCCGCTTGTGTGTACAAATGGGATTTGTATGCGATTGGTATTTTCTCACCCTCATTGAAGGTTAAGTAGGTGAATCCACATTGACCCGAAATTATTCGGATCACCAAATTTCGTTGACTTACGCGTGTTTGTAAGTGATTTGTTGCTAACATGTTAGCCTGGAGTGAACGTAAGATTTCTGTGTGTTCCTGTGTCCAGTTTCTGGTAAAAAAATCAGGTTTGATTAATGCGTAGAGAGGTTTAACCCTTTCTGCGTAATTTAGAATGTATGTTCTTCCAAAAGTTAGGAAACCCAGAATGGATTGTAAGTTTTTTTAGCGTTTTTGGAGGTTGGAGCAGCGCACATTTCTCTAGAAAGTTAGCTGCCAAGCTCTTGCCTTCACTTGAAAGCTCATATCCCAAAAATAGGACATTGAGATGGGCAATTCGGGACTTTTTAAAGTTGAACTTGTAGCCCTCAGAGGCGAAACCCAGTATAATGGTGCTCACCCTGTTCAAGTGTTTTTCCAAGTCATCGTCTGTCAGATAGATGTCATCGACATAGGACAATGCCTCATTGTCATAAATTTGTAGTAACTCCGTTACCCTCGCTGAGAATAAACCTGGGCTGTTCTTGAACCCTTGTGGGAGTCGACAAAAGTGACGCTGGGTCCCCATTATGGAGAATGCTGTTAAGTACCTGCTTTCAGGTGCTATGTTTTGACAAAAGAAACCATTTGAGATGTCTAATGTTGTTTTATATTTTTACGCACAATGTTATTCATTAATGCTGTGCTATGTGCATTTTGCACTGCAAAAGTTTTAGAACAAGTGTTTAGGAGTCTGTAGTCCAAAACTAGACGATATGTATTGTCTGGTTTGGAGACAGGAAACAAAGGATTGTTCATTGAGGAGGTGCATGTTTCAATCACCCCTTGATATTCAAGTTGATCTAAGATCTCCCTGACCTGTTTTTTAGCTTCTTGCTATATTGGATACTGCCGTTGTGCAGTTGGTTCATGTTTCAGATGTATTTTATGGTGAGGTGAGTCCTCATCCCATCCTACATGATTTTTATATCACGCTGGGGCCTGGGCCACTGCCCATTTCCTGGCATATGTATATCTTAGATGCATTGGTATATGGTTGGAGAAGGCAGGCATAATAATGTCCTCGCCATGTGGGCACTCCCTGACAAATTGTGGTGGCCAGTCCTTTTCTGCTAGAAGTATGTCATAGCCCTTTGATAGTCTTTCCCAAAAAAGTGCTTTCACCTGTCTTGGTTTGTCTCCCTCCATCCGGAGTGTTATTTCATATAACTTTTGTGGAGTACTAACCCTGGTGTCTACAGTCTCTACTGTGATGTACTCATTCAAGTCCACTATCTCCAGAAGTTCCTTCAGGTTCTGGCGAACTATTGTGACTTCTGCTGCACTGTCCAGCATTGTCTGAGCACATTCTCCGTTCTTGAGTTGTGTTCTCAGTATTCTCGGCATGTCTGATCTTTAGACCTGCTACTTTCTTTTGGAGAATTGAGGTTTTACTTTGGTTTTTGGAGCGTGTTTGTCGTCTTTCGATTTCACGCGTTCTTCTCTATGTTCTGTTCGTCCTCTTCTTTCCGAAGTCTGTGATGAGATCTGAAAGGGACGAGAGGAACGTGTATCAGTATCTTGATATCTATCAGGTTTTCTCAAATTATCCCTATTCCTGAGGTTATACCTCCTTCCAGAGGGCTCCTTTTGAGGAGACCTACCTCGGGATTGAGAACGTTTCTCGTTTGAATTTTGTTTAGTAGACTCCCACTTCTTTTTAGAAGATGTAGGAGTTTGTTTAATTGAGTCCTTCTCAGGACTTTCAGATAGCTTCGGCTTCACTGGTCTTCCACCCAAACTATCTCTGCCTAATTCTGCATAAGATTGTTCTATAATTCTGGGTAGCTCTGTTTGATGTTCTGTAACATCAAATTCCCTTAATTTTTGGCGGATCGCCACTGCTGCTGCCTCCCCTTTAATATTTAATTTTTCAGTAATTTCGTAACTAAATTTAGAGCAGGCTCTGCCCCGTATTCGTTTTGAATTTGTTTCAGGACATCAGGTATTACCGCAATTGACGGAATGCCGTGTGTTTTAGTGTAGATGGCAGCAAAGACTGAGCCCCAAGTGGTGCAGTCTTCCAGTTGTGGTGTGATCCCCATTGGTAAACTGATTGTCAGTATTCTGTGTTTCTCATACGGGCTAGTATTTGGAAATACTGCTTCGATTTGAGTAATTTTTTGAGCTATCCAGAATGGAATTTGCTCACGTTTTGTGGGCATTTTACCCATGACTGCGTATAGAGTCTGTGGTGTAATTTTTAGAGTGTTCCCCTGGTGAGGGGTTTGATTTGGAAGTGTCAATGGTGGTTGGACTGTGAAAGTCTGCATGACATATTGGACCAATTGTCTGTAGATTTTTATTAATTCTTGTATTTGAACAAGTAAGTCCTCATCTGACATTATATCCAGTTCAGGATGAGGTGTGTAGCCGGCTAGAATCGGCCATGTTGCTCCTGGTCTACCTAGTGGACCGAGCCTGGTAATGTTTTTGTGATGTTTTAGGGCGCCTTTAAACCAGAGCTGATGCTCCTGGTATGTTAATGGAATCTCAATATCCTCGAAAGGAATGTATTCCTCTGGTGGTTCATCTTCTTTGTAGAAGTGAAACGTGTGTTACTGAATTGGATTCAGGAAATATTACCCATGAATAGAATACCTCTCTCTGAAAGGATTCATGTGCCTCTATCACGAAAACTGCTCTACCGCCTCTTGGTGGTAGGCCATGTTTTATAAGTTTTAGAGTAATGGCTCTTCTTAAGTTTGGAACGATGTTTATGACACCCTCCTCGGTTTCATTTAAACCTGTAATGTTAAAGGCTGCTGCTTGGGCTGGATCAGCCGCAGCTACACCGTTTCCAGCGGCATTGTCCCCGTTTAAGGACATTTTGTTTTTTGAAAAATGTAGAACAAGTTTCAAGGAAACAAAGATAAGGTGCACAATATTTTGGAACACTGTATCCTTCAACGTTGAGCAAACCAAACAGCTAATATATAGGGTACTGCCCTATGTAGCCGTGGTGGATACCTAACCCTGCCCACTCCAGACGTCTTTTGGAGTATATGGGTAGGGGTCTCTTGAGAGAAAAAGCACGGCTGAGTTACTCAGTATCGAACGTTGAATTACTGCCTTACCAAACCGTTGGGCGCCATGTAGTGTAGCTCCTATTTCCCTAATAGGCTCTGCGCATTGGAATAATATATCCTATAGGTTTGACATAGGACTAAGGTCAGTATGTCCCTATCGAGTATATTAAACTTAATTACTTGTGCCAGCTAGCTCAGAGGCCACTAGAAACTCCTTGACAACAAGAAGGGAGTAGTTTCTGGCAGCCGCAAAACATGACCACTGTGTTTCCCTTTAGAATCAGAACGTGTCCCAGAGTCGTGGAAACAATAGATAACTATTTCACTCAGCTCAGTCGTGCATTGTTAGTTTTCTCCAAGTTACACAGAAAGAAATAGACGGGCGTTTCAATAAAGGATTTATTGAACAGTCTTGTTTCTGGTGTAAGTAAAATGTGCTGTTACGATCACAAGACAGTATGCGAGATAAATAATGTACAGTGTGAGCAGTAGAAATAAATAATACTGCGAGAGCATTATCTTTTAGTACATATGCTGTTACATAAATAACACAGACTAAAAATGCGAGTACTCATACGATGCGTTTCTAATCTAGTTCTACCCCAATGTACCTAACCTAACCTAGGTATAGGACGAGGTATGAAGTAGGTGAAGTATTCCTTACTATAGTATACTAAGAGTATGTTAAGCCTAGTATGCCTAGTATGCCAAGAGTCCCTCTAGGTTCTAGTCTGCTCCATACCTGAAGAATGAGAGAGGTAGGAATCTCTTTGCCAGACTCGAACTCCAACACCCCGCAAGGGAAGTTAGATCACTGGAAGCTGGACTCTCTGCGTGCAGGGATGACAGCGTCTTCTCAGTGCGTCAGGCCGGGAAACGGGCTCCTCTGAAGTCGAGGTCTCCTCTGATTTACAGGGGCTAGGGAAGGTATATTTATACCTGAGAATTACCTCAGAATGTTAGCATTGACGTGAGTCGGACAGCGGAAGACGTCATGAATGAACCCCTAAGGAATAATGGTTCATGCATAATATATGAGTCCTTGAAGAAATCAATAGTCCTGGACTAGGGAAACTCCCGCAGCCTAAGGGTCTGTTCTTCAAGAACTCGTTGTGACGTTAGGGTGGACGGATGTCGGAGACCATGCCTGTATTTGGAGTGCACGGTTTAATGCCTAAATAAGGGCTGGGATTTTATGCCTATATAAGGGCAGGGCGAATTGTGCCTATATAAGGACATGATACTGGAAAGCCCGTTTATGGACACCCTAAGAGGAATACAACAAACCACAATGAGAATGACATCATTTGGATGGTGATCGACCAACCTTCTATCCCCAGAAGAGGTGGCGACATCCAGAGACTTCTAAACCGATGCGAATGCCGTTGGATAGCTCGTCTTAACACATTTGAACAGGGCTTGAACACTCTTGATGAATGGAATACAACACTTTCCTAGCCTCATTCACACCATTCACGTCTTTTTATCTGACTAAACTCCAATTACTACAACCCGAGTAAATACACGCATTCCGGGTATATATACTCTCTCTGACTTTCTACCCCGGACGGCTTTCCATTCCAGACATTGTGGTTAACCAGTCCCCTCCCACTCTTTCACTCTGGTAGCTGTACCTATACACTACATGACCTTCTGTACCATTATGATCCGGTATACAATTGGGTATTTATTTGTTATTGTATATCCGTATAAATTTTGCCATAAATTGTTACTATTTCTTTTATAATTTGTAATTTTATTTTTATTTGCACTTGATGATCCTACTTATAGCTCTGGTACACCAACCAAAGTAATTCATCTCGGTCTATGGATGGTTCACGATGATGTCTAGTGCTAATTGTTAGCTAATTAAATGTATATTACTATCGGTCACCCATACCTACTGTTAATAACTGTACTTCCAAATTACTTAATTACAACTGCTCTTTCATTATTCTTTGCGCCTCATATAACACCTATCCACGCTTTAACTAATGTTTTACTTCTGGCTTAGTCTGTCTTCATTTTTTTCCCCTAAAACTGTACCAGTGCGCTTTCTAGCATTTCTTCTCCGCCCCGTCACGTGGTTAGCTAGGCGTCCTTATCACGCTCCACTCCTCTTCCGCGTAATCACAGCCTGACTCCTGCCGGCGACCCGTGATTCATTCCTGACAGATAGACAGACTCTTCGGCTGTTCACTGTCCTACGTCCGGATATTTAGTAAGTACTCCCCTGCCTGCCTCTTTCCGTGTTTTCCCGCTCACGACCCAATGGCAGCCCCATGGCCCCCGTACTTATGTGTCCCCTTCCTCCCTTGACCGGTCTCTAGCGGCAGACCTTCCACACGCTTCCCGCTTTTCCCGTTGTTTTGCCTCAGCGATCTCATTGGGATTGCACAGTTCCTATACCCCGGAAATTTTCCTTACTGAGAGGTAACTTTTTGTGCCCTCTAGCCCCAGGGCACTCCCCGCTCCTTCACACGCTAGGCTTATTAGGTTTACTACCTACTTCACACGTCGTTGCCCCCTGGATCCAGTTACCGCATGGCCGATTCCTTACACGCACGCCTATTCCGCGTTTGCCAAACTGAACGTCCTTTCTTCTCCGCAGATATCCTTGAAATTGAAACTCTCCAGCAGCATTCTCACCGGTCCAAGCCCAATTCTGGGATTAATCCCTCTTGGACGCTAAGAGTGAGTTTAACTCATTACCTTCTAAGCGCTTTCCCCACTTTTCTTTTCTCTCTTCAGGAGCCTAGACACGCGATTTTTCTAGCAGCGTTCTTTTTAATCCTTGATTCTATCAGGGCTCCACCTCTACCGTTCTATCCTTAATTCAATCTATCTGTCCCTCTTGGTCCACTGAGCATACGGAGCCCTCCATATTTATTCTTCTATCCCCAGCACTGCAATTGAACTAATGTAACCTGGTCCTGATGATGGCCTAAGACTTTTGCAGGCCGAAACGCCATCGACTCCCACAGTGGAACTCTTGGCGCCCCCACCCACGGATACCCTACACATTTAAAATTGATTTTTATTGTCATTTATTGTCGCGGTATCCTGAACATGTAAATCGTGTTTTTTTAATCTCACCTGCTGTTTGCGCCCATCTTTCTCACTGTTTATACCACGTCATGTGTCACTTGCGCCGTCACTACACTTCACGAGCACTTGTGCACAGTATTTTGTTGGTTACATGCCATTGAATGTAACGCAGTGCTACTGACCCATGTGCTTGAATATATGAAGTTAATATGTCCAGCATGTATATTACATAAAATATATTCTACGCTTACATGAAATGTTTCCCTGGTTTCTTTCGCCTATGGATTCAATCCTGTATAATTAACTGTGTCATTACACGTTTGTATATTTGTCCTTTGAAACGATACCCTTGAGACATTGTTGTTTGTTACAGAAGTCTCAGGGACAACAGACTTCACCCACCAGCTCCCCTGAATTCCCTTGCTGGGAATTTGGACCTTCTGACACACTTGCGTGTCTCTGGGAGCTGGAAGCGCGACTCATGACGAAGAAGCATGTCGCCGCTGCTTCTCGCATCACCGGAGAAGAGTGTCGACGTCGCATCAGACGCCGGCGCATCCCCGAAGAAGCGCGCCGCTGACACCCTCGCATCCTTCGAAACGCCTCGCAGCACCGGAGAAAAGTGTCGCCGTCGCATCAGACGCCGTCGCATCCCCGGGGCAGAGCATCGACCTTGCATCAGACGCCGACGCATCGCAACACGAGGCGCCCCGCATCCCAGGAGAAGATCGTCGACCTCGCATCAGATGCCGTCGCATAACCAGGGAAGCGTGTCGCAGGGCCTGTCGCGGCTCCAAAGATTCATCAAAATTGCCGCACGGCCGTCGGGCGTGCACGCATCACCCCTTCGTTGTCGCAACATCAAGAAGACGCCACTTTGTTTCTTTGCACCAGATCTTCAACGCATCACCGTCCTTGCGTGTAAGGGACTACCGCATCACCTTCCCTGCAACACTTTCGTTGCCGTGCGTTACGCATCTTAAGGTACATTGAACTCAAAGTGTCGCATTTCCATTTTAAGAGACTCAAGCTAATTCTACCTACTTTAAAGTACAGTATTGTGGATTGTCTTTGTCGTTTATGGTCTTGTGGTAAATCTATATAAAAGATACTTATTTTTATAACACAACCTGTGTGGTGTCCATTTGTAGTGTTGTCACTGGATTACTGTATATGTTCACAAATGCTTTACACACTGCCTCTGAACTAAGCCTGTCTGCTCGTGCCAAGCTACCAAGGGGGTGAGCAGGGGTTATTTCAGGAGTGTACCCCCTTACCCTGACTAGAAGCAAGGGTCCCTATTTGGACAAAGGTACCTACCTCTGCCAACTAGAGACCCCCAGTTCTAACAATGGTGTTTTTCCCTGGGACTAAGGACTGGAGACTAGGTTTGCTAGACAGTGCTTTCTTAGTATCTAAAAATTCACTTTCACACCCCTCATCCCATGAATAAAGGGTATTCTTTTTGAGCAATTTGCTCATCTGGAATGTGCGGCCAGCAAAGTAGTTTACAAACTTGCTATAGAACTAGACCATTCCAAGAACGGCTTGAGCTCATCCTTATTCTTGGGGGCCGTCTAATTCAAAATTGTGTTTAAAATATCCTCCTTCGGATGCATACCTTGAGCCGAAATTGATTGCCCTCAATAATTAATTTTTGCACACTTAATCTTACATTTCTCCCTTTTTACTGTGAGCTCTATTCCATGAACTTTTTAAGCACTAAACGTAACCTTTCATCGTGGTGTCTGCCTCCCCAAAGATTAAAACATCGTCTTGATAAAAGAAAGCCCCTGGTACATCAGCCAGTATAGTTGACATGGCCCTCTGAAAAACTGATGCCGCCGACACCAGGTAGAACGGCATTCATTTGAATTTGTATGCACCCATAGGTGTTATAAATGCTGTGAGGTCTTGGGATTCTGCATGAAGGCAAACCTGGCAGTATGCCGATGTGAGATCAAGAGTGGAGAAGTTCTTGCCACCCGCTAATTTGGTAAAGATTTCCGTGATCTTGGGCAATGGGAACTTGTCCACCATGACTTCTCTATTAAGGGCTCTCAAGTCGATACATAGGCGGATTTTTCCATCAGATTTGTTTACAACAACTATTGGGGCCAACCACTCTGTCGCCTCTACATGCGTAATAACCCCTAATTTGCACAAATTTGCCCTCACAGCTTCTTCTACACTAATGTGCAGGATTCGTACTTTGGCAGAGACTGGAGTGGCATTGTCTTTCATTTTTATTTTATGTACAAAGTTCTTTAGGTACCCCAACTTGTCAGTGAAGACTTCATGGAACTCCTCCTCAGTTTGGAGCCTATTCTTCCCCATTTGTGTAACACTCTGTACCAGGATTTGAGGGCAGGAATTCAGATCAATATACACTCCTAAATCCTTCTGTACCAGCCACCCCAGGATATTGTCTCCATGTTCTGATACATACATTTTACACACTGCTTATCTGTTTTTGTACTCTATTTTTCCTATGAAAACCCCTTTCATTTTTATCAGCTTCCCTCCATATCCCTCAGGGGATATGTCCATTTTTCGCAGTTTCACCTGACCATTATGAATATGTTTGAACAATTATCTGACACGATCGTGAGCCTAGAGCAAGAGTCAAACATGACCTCAACCTCTTTGTCATTCATTTTAACTAAATCTTTAGGATTGCTGAGGTTTGAGTCAGATACTTGCAGCACTATTTCATCACAGATTTCTGTTACATTTCTTCTATCTGGTTTCTTAATAAACTTCCCACTCCTACAGCATGCCATGTAATGCCCCCTTTTGCCACATTTGTTACATTGCACATTTATTTCTGGGCAATCTCTGCTGTTGGCCAAATGCCCTGCATGTCCACATCGGAAGCACCTCCCTTTAAAAACCACCCCTTTCTTCTTCTCACATCGAATCTTTTTCTTCTTTATTGACTGTACACTGCACTCTTCCATGTCCACTTGTTGCACATCCTCTTTGCTTGTGCCTGTGTTCTCCCTCTGTATCTCATGTGCGCACTCCTGTCTAGCAACTATTAGCACCTCACTCAACGGCGGATTGTTTTTTTAGCCATAACTCTTCCCTAACTTTCTCTACATTGCAATTTAGTAGGAATTGGTCTTGAATGTGCTCATCCACACTAGCCCCAAAGTTGCATGTGGCAGCGAATTTCCTTAGTGCTGATACAGTCTTCCATGCTTTCTCCTTCCTTCTGCGACCTTTTGCCAAAATGGAAGCATTCTAGTATGGTGCTAATAAGGAGTAGAAAGTGATTGTCCAACTTCTTTATGGTTATCTCGTACTCATTCAAACCCCTGGCTTCATTCACCCCTAATTCTGACAGGTGCTCTAATATTTCCTGTCCTTCCGCACTTAAGCAATGGAGCAACAAAGCTGTTTTCCTTTCAAGCCCTAAATTTGGTCCGCAGACAACTGCATAGTTGTGGAAGACCTTTTTCCACTTGCTCCACCTCAACGGAGGTTCTCCTGGGCACGATAAAAAGAAAGGAGGGGGTGTGACACTGTGCATGTTAGCTCTTTACACCCTTGGACTAGGCGATGTCACTGTTCCTTGACTCCTCCAGGAAACCCCCCAGATGGTGATTTGCCGAAAAGGCCTATCAACACTTGACAAACAGTGTGCCAATCACAGATGAGGTATGCAGTTGATGCGCCAGAGAAGGAAGACTAAAGATGTGGGATTAAAAAGGCCAAATTCACAGTGTGCGGCTCACTGAAGAGGCACCAACAGAGACCGCTTTGAAACTGCTCCTATTACTTTTTCCTTTTTAGCTTGTGTAAGTTCTTTTATTACCAAAATTGTAGTGTGCGGATCACTGAAATGTTACCATCAGAGACCGCAGAAAAATGTGGGCTTAAAGGGCCAAGTTCACAGTGTGCATATCACTGAAGAGGCACTAGCTGAGACTGTATTGTAATTGCCTTTAATTCTTTTTCCTTTTTTTATCTTGTGTAAAGGCTTAAATTACCAAAATTGCATTGTGCAGATCACTGAAAAGTTACCACCAGAGACTACAGAGTAAATGCATCTATTGGTTTTCTAACCAACAAATCTCCACTCTTCAAAAATAAAATCCTTTACTTTTCTCTTTACCTTTGTAAGTGTGCGAATCACTGGTAAAAGATACACATATTCATTGTCCGCAATACGACCAACAGACCACTAGGTGGCAATATTAAAGGCAGAATAGTGAAGACGATGAGCAGACCTTACAGAGAGGGAACCACTTCTTCAGCGACTCATGCTACTCCCACTCCAGTCAGGAAACTTCTGCAGGGTTGTTATGAGCCTCGGTGGACAACAGACGAGCGCCAGCACCTCCGCCGGCGCCCCCTGCCCCCTAGGTGCAGTCCACATTTATAAAAGCCTCCGACCCAGAGCACAGTGGAGCCCGACTTCGTCTCGGGAAAGAGAACAGTAATGCGTAGGGCGCACCGCCTCTAACGCGTACCTCTCACAGAGCCCGGACGGGCTGAAAACACCACAGGCCACCCAGTTAGATGCCTCCCCGATAAATTCACACCACGGGTAAAGAAGGGTGGGGTAACTCCCGGTTTGACAATCCCCGCAAGTGAGTCAGTAGGTATAAGTGCTTCTGCAACCCCTGGCCAATCTCTAGATGCGGACAGGCTTGTGGTTTCAACCACGCTCGTCTTCAGCTTCTTGACAGCCGTAATAGTGCCTGCTGCAAAGTCTTCCCTTCGGTGTGTTGAGGTGTGTTAGAAACGAGGCCATTCCTTTACCTCCCGTCCATCGTCGCCAGTGTCCCCACTCCCTTGGTTTCTTGTCTCGGGCCAATACAGTGACTACAGACCAGCCAATGATATGTCATCAAAGGCAGACTGCCACACACACACATCGATTCACCTGACTTAATTAGGGGTATGTTTGTTTTGTAGTAATTAGTGTTTTCTTTTCTGTTTTCTGAGCAAAAAATCATAAATTACCTTATAAAAATGTTTGTCAGATTTTTTGGGGGGATTTGTGTAACATACTTGGGTCTCTACCAAAAGCAAGAAGACAATATTATTCCCCAAATGATTTACTCAGCAGTCGGTAGGCACAAGTTGTGACCTCAAGGCCACTTCTGTGAACATCCCAAGGGCCTTCACAATCCAATGTGTATGGACTTTGGCCATGCTCTATGCCCTTTTCAACTAATGGGCTTCCAATTTCATTTTCTTCTTTTAGACCCATCCTAGAGACTGCTTAGCTGTCTCTACAGATATTTGTAATCTCGTAAATTAATGCTTCAGAATCTTAGCAATGCTACATACAGAATGGGGCTTTGGGTCATCCTCCTTCAGCCATTGCTTTGTTGAAGTGTCAATCGCACTTTAGTATGGCCCCTAGGGCAGCATAGCTGGAGTGGGAGACTGGGTCTGCTCCCTTCAGTGATTTGTGTGTAGGCAATGCTATCCTCATTATGTATCAGCCCACAGGAGAAGCATTTGATGTTTGGATTGTCATGTAGTGACAGTGTGAGTGATGGCATTTTGCCTACTCAATGAGTTTTTCTGCATCCACAGGGGACAGCTTCGTACAGGCAAACTGTCAGTTTGTGAACTTCTACTCTACGCCCACCCTCATTCTGCTTCTCAATATGACCCTGGCTCCTGCTCATCAAATTCCTTCTTGTTACAATGGCTCACAACTGGTTCAGGTCTGCTCTGCCCCACCTGTGCCTCACAGCATTCATTTAATTTCAGTGGGCGTTCTGCATGATAATGTTTATCAATAGGTTATACAGTACCAATGCATAACATTTTGAGATCTTGACAGAGCAGTGCTGTATTACCACCTCCGCCACCAATGCTGTTTAACATCATTAACACCACATCACTAATTGCCATAATCACCACCATCAACACTGCTGCTGCTCATGAAAGCAGTGTGCTTCGTGCATAGCATCAGCCCCCAAAAGGCAGTAACTTTAGGCTGAGACAGAACTACTCACCTGGGCTGAGACAAGATGTGAATGACACTGTCTTAAAGAAAGGGCTAAAGGAGGCTATGTCAGTGCCCCCTAGTGGCAGGAATGACCTTACTGAAAACTTCCTACCTCTATATTCTTCATGTTAATAACTAAATACCTTAGCTATTACCAGAACTAACAATGACTGGGGGCCTGATTTAAATCTTGTTGGATGGTAATACTCTGCCACAAACGTGATGGATATCCCGTCCACTGTATTACAAGTGGCATAGGATATAATGCACTTGTAATATGGCAGGCGGGATATCCGTCACGTTTGTGATGCAGTATCCAATCCGACAAGATCTAAATCAGGCCCTGAGTCTGAGTAACATCTGCGGTCATGTAAAATTAAATTCAGTTGTTCTGGATAGTTTTTCTGTGGAAAGAAGCAGTCATTGACATAGGACTTTAAGAGATAAACACTACTTTTAGCTCACCACAAATAGTTTGTCCTATACCCTCCTTGAAAAGGACTCAGCTCTGAAGTGACCTGAACTATACATGCCAACTGTATGCAGATTAACATGCAGCTACATCCAGATGTGCCAATGATATTAGCAAACTGAATTTGTTTACTATGGTAGTCTCTGCATAAACATAGCTACACTGCCGCTATCACCGAATCAGTGTTATTAATATAGTATACATGCTGGTATGCAGAGCGTAGTACTCTTTCCCACTGTTGTGTGTGGAGATGTGCCGCGACTCATGAGAGGAGAACCCGAGTGGATGATGATCCATGTGTTCCCTCCCTTAACAATGGCGATTGATAAATAGCTTGTTTCTCTCAGCAATGTGTGTGTATGTTGGTATGTGTTTGTGTGAGTGTTTTGTTGCCCGTGTGAATGTGTTTGTGTCTTTGTTTGCATGTGTGTAAGTTTATGCCCTTCACCACAATTTCAAAATAAAACAGATATAAAAGATGAAAATCACCTTACTATAACAATGTTTTAATGTGTTTTTTTCATTCCAGGAGTTTCTGATGTCACCCAAGTACAAAAAAGATAAATTCTATGAAAAAAATATTTTCGCTTTTGGAGTAAGGTAAGTATCATGATATTAAAGAGTTCCCAATAATGTATGAGATTAAACTGAATTGCATTGTTAGGTTTTACACCATGCAACCTAACTTTATCTCAAACAGTGTATTTCCCTTATGCATGGCAGCTCAAAAGCAGAGTCTGTTTGTTTCATGGCCTTTTTTTTTTAGCCTACATGCTAAGTACCACACTACAAACTTCAAATCATACTTTTTACCTTTTTTTTATTTTTATTTTCAAAAACCTTTATCGAGGATGAGACACAACAAAATTACAGTGTTGCACCATATCAAAATAATATGCACTGCGATACAACAGAAAAGATCAAAGGTTACCACATACATATACAACAAAAAAAGCAATGTCAATGAAATAAGTTGGGGAGACACCAAAACCAATGAAGAGAAAATGACTTGTACTGCACCATGCGTGAAAAGGGGGGGGGGGACACTGAGATTCGGGAGAGGAAAGGGAGCAGAGAGGAGGAGACTCATTGACCTTCACCGGCGGCCGCCACGGGCGGGGTGCCGGCGGGGAGCACGGGAGAGGTCGCCGGGTGCTGGGAAGTGTGACTTAGGAGGTAGGAGATAAGCGGTCCCCAGATATCCAATGGGCGGGATCTGGCAGGCATAAGGTCCCAGAATTCGGACAGGAGGGTCTGGCAACGGGAAGCATCTTCAAGCCAAAGGGCCACCTTCGGCGTGGGCCGGCGACCCCAGCACATGGAAACCCTGCGCCGCGCAAGAACTAATAACATAGCAATCAGTTTGCGGGAGGCATTTGGACAGAATTTGACGAAGTCTAAAAGGCAAAGCAGAGGGTCAGGTTGGAAAGGAGAGGAGGTGATCTCAGAAATGACAGCGCATACCTCACGCCAGTAAGCAGAGACCTTGGGGCATAGCCAGGCGAGGTGGGAAAAGTCGGCCACGGGCGCTGAGCAGCGCAGGCAACTGTCGCTAGCAATGCGTCCCATCTTGTGTAATTGTACAGGGGTCCGGTAGAGCCTGTGTAAATACTTAAAGTGGATAAGGCGCAGACGATAGTTGGGGGAGAGGCGTTTGATCTGAATGCAGCAATACAGCCAGTCGGCCTGGGAAATTTCGATGCCTAGGTCCTTCTCCCACGCCACGCGCGCCCTGTCAGTAGAGATGGAAGCAGCTGCCAGTGTGGAAGCGTAAATTTTGGTGACCAGTTTCTTTGGGGAAGGGGATGTGTAAAGGAAATTTAGAGTGGCCATCGAGGGGGGAGGCTGGGGGAAAGAGGGATGAAGCTTCTTACAGACCACCCGGAGCTGATAATAAAGCAAAGTGTCCAAAGGGCCAGAATCAGTAGCAAGTGTATAGAATGTGTTCTCAGGGTAGAGATCAGACACGGTGGAGAGCCCGAGACGAGTGGCGTGTTTCGCCAACCCCGAAGATTGAAGAGGAGGAAAGGCCGGGTGGTGAGCAATGGGCATCGCAGCTGCAGAGAGCATGTCTGAACCTGAAAATTTCCGGAGCCCATCCCAAGCCCAGCACAGGGTCTCGACCGTATCGACCTCAGCGCGCGGAGGCCTTGCCGGAGCAAACAGGGCGGTGGTGAGCGTCCACGGGGCGGCCAGGGCAGTCTCGACCGTGACGTGGGGCTGGAACGGAGTGGGGTGAAGCCAGAAGTGGAGAAAGCTGGCCTGGGCGCTGAGGGCATAGAGTTTGAGGTCAGGGGCACCGAGACCACCGCGCGACATAGGAAGGGTTAAGATATTATATGCAATCCTGGGTTGACGGCCAGCCCAAATTAGAGTGATCACTAGGGAGGGGAGTTTACGAAAAAAGTGAGCGGTGAGGGGGATGGGAATATTGAGAAATAAATATAAAAACTTCGGGAGCACCACCATCTTGGCAATGGCTATGCGACCGGCTAAAGAGAGTGGCAAACGACTCCAGAGGGGGATTTTGGATTCCAACCAGTCCACCGCATGGCCGAAGTTGGCTATCCAGAGTTCGTCAACGTCCCTACTCAACCAGATCCCGAGGTACCTAGTGGGCTCAGTTGCCCATACAAAAGGATAATCCGGATCAAAGGGCATCGTAGCGTCGGTGAGAGGAAACAGCACAGACTTGTTCCAGTTCACCTGGATGCCGGAGTATCCGCCAAAGCGTATCACCTCACAAACTAGAGGACTGAGGTTCTCCTGAGGGTGACGGACGTATAAGGTAACATCATCCGCATACATAGAAACAAGCAAAGCGCGAGACGCGAAGCCGATGCCCCTCTGGGTGTGATGTTGGCGCAGTCGAGCTGCGAGAGGCTCCATTGCGATGGCGAAAAGCATTGGCGACAACGGGCAACCCTGCCGTGTGCCATGCTCGATGGGGATGGGATCGGAGATTTGGCCGTTGAGTCGAAGGCGGGTGGTGGGAAGAGTATAGAGGAGCAGTACTTTACGTATAAAAATCGGACTGAAACCCAAGCGGGGGAGAAGATAAAATAGGAAGGGCCACTCTAGGGTGTCAAAGGCTTTAGTGGCGTCTAGCAGGGCCGCCACTGCCGGGAGCGCTGGGTTTATTTGATGAAGAATGGAGAAAATGGTCCGGAGGTTATAGGAGGTGGCACGGCCAGGGATAAAACCGGACTGATCCGGGCGAGCGATAAGCGGCATGAGGGGCAGAAGGCGCGAAGCGAGCAAATTGGCAAAAATGTTGTTGTCCGGGTTTATCAGTGACAGGGGGCGGTAAGAGTCCCGTGACTCGGGTGATTTGTCCGGCTTTAAGAGCAAGGTGAGCAAAGCCTCGCGAAGCGATGGGGGGAGCTGTCCTGTCTCGAAGGACTCATTATACATGGCAGCTAGGTGAGGGACCAGAATGGGGGCGAAGGCCTTGTAGAAAGAGGCCGGCAGGCCGTCCAGGCCAGGAGCCTTATCGCCCGGCATTCCATTTATTGCAGCTAATATCTCTTCTTTGGAGAAAGGCTCGTCTAGGAACTCCCAGTGGGGATTTCCCAGCCATAACAGTTGGAGGGTGTCGAAGTATTGATCAAGGAGCTCATGCGAAGGGACTGAGCCGGCCGTATAAAGTTGCGTGTAGAATGAAATAAAACGCGCTTTGATTTCGTCAGGTGAGGTCGTACGATCAGGACCGCCGTCGCAGAGGGCGTTGATATAAGATGCAGCCCGAAGCGGGTGAAGAAGGTTGGCCAGGGTTTTGCCGGGGTGATCGCCCTCGCCGAAACGGCGCGCCCGAGCCTCTCTCCCGAGAAAAGAAAGTTCTCTGTTGGCCTCGTCGGCGAAGTCTGTCAATTTCCCCCAGATCTGAGCGAGCTTATCAGGATTGGGGTCCTGAGCATGAGAAGAGTCGAGATCCTTAATCTCCCTTTCCAGTTTGCTAAGAGTGCCGCGAATGGATCGAAGAACGCCGGACTGTTTAGAAATACACTCGCCACGAATTATGACTTTGAAACTCTCCCACAGCATGGACGGTGAATCTATTGAATCCTCGTTAAGTTCGAAGTAGTTTGTGATTGCAGTCTGGATTTCATCGCAGAATACAGAATCGCAGAGAGCATTAGGGGGGAGCCGCCAAGAGAAGGCGCGGCAGGGAGAGTGGGGAAGGCGCAAGCGCAAGCGAACAGGAGCATGATCAGAGAGGGTGCGCGCCATGTGATTGATGGAGGTCCCAAGGGCCCTCCACCTTATCAAGGACCCACTCCGTTCCAAGGACCACCGATGTGGCATTATCCGCCCTACCAAAATGGACCTCCATCACTCTTCGCCCCCTTTCAACCTCAACCTTTTTAGGCAGAGGCTGGGGCAAAGGGCGCGGCAGAAGAAGAAGAGGCGTACAGAACCAACCCAAACAGGTACAATGGCAGGATCAGACACATCTGAATCCATTACACATGGAACTGAGGAGTCACCAGGACAAGAGAAATTAATTGTGAATCTCTCTGATCGTCTGCTCACCGCTACAGAAATTAAAATCCTCAAGAAAGGACTGGGTTTCGTACCCACTCCAAAGGTGGACCACTTTCGCACTAATTGCGAAATTCAGGAATTGTTTAGGAAGATACGCTTAAAAGCATTCTTTGGCAAACAACCTGATGTACCATCAACAGATACTGGTTTGCGAAAACCCTCAACTTTTACACCCACCTCAAGCATGGTACCACCTGAAGTTCTTACCTTTGAACAAGCAGTTCTTAAAGAAATAACAGAGAAACGTCTGGACGCTAGGTTTTGCAACATGACAAATTCTGAAACTGAAGCAATAAAAGCACTATCAAATGACACTACTATAATGATAAAGGAAGCAGACAAAGGGGGCGCTATTGTTATCATGGCCATCACAGACTACCGGACGGAATGTCTACGCCAACTAGAGAACAATCACTACTACACTCCCCTCATCCAAGATCCTACCCCACGCCTCCAAACCAGAATAAATTCTATGGTTACAGCGGCACTCAATCAAGGTTGGATCACTAAAAACGAGGCAGATTTCTTGACCAATCAGAATCCCAGACTACCCTATTTTTACATCTTGCCCAAAATTCATAAGGGGGTCAATCCACCCCCGGGAGACCTATTGTCTCGGGTATAGGGTCTGTCCTGGAACCTCTATCTAAGTTCTGCGACCACTTTTTCCAACCCTTGGTCCGCAGGACTCCCACCTTTCTCCAAGATACTAGGGATGTCCTAAGACTAATTGAAACAACCAACTTAGAGGGCCCCCTGCCAGACATACTACTCACTCTGGATGTGGAGGCCCTCTACACTAACATTCCACAATTAAACACACTAGAGGTGGTGGAGGAAACACTCCATAGTATTCCTTGGTCCTCACCTACCCCGATCAGTTTTGTCATGGAATGTGCCCACATTGCACTCACTGAAAACTTTTTTCAGTTTGAGGAACAATTGTTCCATCAGACACAGGGCACTTCCATGGGCAGTACCTTTGCTCCGAGTCTGGCATGTCTCTACATGTCGGACTTCGAGGCAAGGTATGTGCTCACGGATTCCAACCCTTTCACGGATAACGTTCTCTTATGGAAGCGTTATATCGATGACATTTTGATATTCTGGAGGGGTAATAGGGACACCATCCCCAATTTTCTCCTGTGGCTTAACAATCTCAATCCGTTTCTTAACTTCACAGCCAATTGCTCTGAACAAGAACTCCCTTTCCTCGATCTGTTGATCATCAAGAAACCAAACAGGTTGGAAACTATTACATATAAGAAACCCACTGACAGTCATTGTCCCCTTTTGTATCAGAGTTTCCACCCAAAAGCCTTAAGGGAGAATCTACCCTATGGCCAGTTCCTACGTATTCGTAGGAACTGCAGTAACATTGAGGATTACAAAAAACAAGCCTCTGAATTAAGTACGCACCTGGTTAGGAGGCAATATCCATCACGCATCATCAATAATGCTCAAAAACGAGCACGGAACATCAATAGGCTAAACCTCTTAGATACACAAACAAGATCAACAAGTGATATTATCACATGTGTTACGACCTACACCCCTGAGTCGAACTTGTTAAAAAGAATAATTAACAAGCACTGGAGAATTTTGGGAACAGGGGACCTTGCCCTTAGCAAACCACGGTTTGCCTTTAAGAGAACAGCAAACATCAAGGATCTATTGATCAATACAAGACCAATAAAACAAAGGTCCAGGGCCCCTAATACTCTCTGGAACTTACCACCTGTGACTGGACATTATCCTTGCGGACAATGTGTTGTCTGTCCCTTCACCCTAGCCACTAAAACTATTCCACTAACCAATACCTGGACGTGGACCCTTAACAAGCACACGAATTGTAACACACGCAACTGTATTTATCTGATTACGTGTCCTTGTCAACTTCAATACATAGGGATGACCACTCGTGCTGTAAAAACAAGAATCACTGAACATAGGAGCAACTTTAGATGCAAAAAACGAACACCAAAATGTGTGCTCATTTTGTGGAACGAAATCACACCGCCAATGACATACAATGGACGGTTCTTGAAGCCTTTCCAACTATTACCAAGGAGGCTCTATTCAGAAAGGAACAACGTTGGGTATTCAAATTGGGGGGACACATTAGGGGACTCAACGATGATATTCCTTGGGCAGAACTAAACCATTAGTGAATTTGGTCACTATCTATTCACTATCTATTAGTTCTCCTAAGTATTAGTTCCTTTCTATTAGTTTCCCAAAGCAGCACTTTCTATCCATCTTTGAATGAAGTTCCTCTGTAGGAGGGTGGACCAATTAATATACCCCCTCTGACTACTTACTAACATGTCGATCTGCATCTTGAGTCTCCAAATAGGCATTCTTCACAGAACCTTAGTACCTCTTGCCTTTTCCAACATATTACAGATCTCAAGAGTCACCTCTTAGCGGAGCAGAGATCCTCCTCTGCCTGGTGTTTGTCCGTCCCCGCACCGCCCATGCTTGTCCCGTATCCCCCCTCCCTTGACCCGCACCCCGCCCCCCCTCCCCCCGTTTTTTAAAAGAGAACTCTTATTGGTTTCTAAGGAAGATATCAGTACAAATGGCATTTTATCGACCTTATGGCCATCTACTTGTTACTCAGTTTAGTACTTGCCAAAAAGACCAGCAATCTGGGTACTCTACACGTGATTACTGTATTCAATTCGTTTTAAACACATCATATAAGGTGATTACTGTATTCAGTATCATTTGCCTTATTTTTATACATCACATATGGTAATCCATCGTAGAGTAGAGACCCTTGGCCCACTATCTGTAATTCTGTTCGTCCTTTGACGAGGTTTGTCCCTTCTACATAAAGTTTTCGTACTACACCCTTCCAAGATGGCCGCCATTCTTACACACATTCTAGCCTATAAAGATCGGTAACCCGGAAGTGATTACCCACGGGACCCGGAGTAAGGGTAGGACGAAGGCTAGTTGCTTGTCTACGCCTGTGAGTATGCACCTCCTTTCAGGAGTTCCTGCACTACCGGTAAGCCTTGTCACTTTGACCTACAACTGAACCCACCACTTGTCCTTTTTAGATTACCGGAGCAACGACGTGCTCTGGCTACTCCCGTCAACTCTAGACGTTGTGACTAGGGGTGAGTGCGTGCAAGCATTGATATGTTGTCGTGAGTGCGTCTGTGCTTGCATATGGTCTTTTGATACTGGCCAACAGTCACCCGAAGTGGGTCTCGTTAGTCCGACCACATCGTGGTTGTCCTACTCTTCCTCCCCTTCCCTCCCCCTCTCCCCCTCTCCCCCTCCTCTGTCACTTGCCATCACGGACGGTTTATCGCGCACTTTAAATTTCACATCTTCATTGCCCATAATTTGGTCTTTTTAACCTCTGGCACTCAGTTCCTCTTCCTTAACCTTTAAGGTTTCTATGCCACTTATCTGTTATAGGTGAACTTCGGACGAAAATTTCTCGTCCTAAGCGATACCTTTTACATTGTCAATGACCTTTAACATCTGAAGGCTATTAATTGTTTCCATGTTGTTATGCACATCAATGTTCACAGTACTATAGCGGTATAGTCCCAACACGCACGTCCGGTCATTTTTGCAATCGGGACCTTATATGCCACGCAATACGAAATGCTCAAAAGTACAAATGACATTGCTGACAACATGATATGCTCACAAGTATGAATGCCCACGCCCACATGAGATTGGTTGTTACTTGCCAGTTATACCAATGGTTATACTGGCGTTGCTTTTACACAATTCAACCACCATGTGACTCAGATTGTGTATGTGTTTTTAATGTTTTCTACGGTTTTACTGGTTTTTACTGGTTTAATCAATTTTCACTGATCTGCCGTACCTAACGATGCACTGGCTATGTCTACAAAATGACTCACTAAATATCTTTGTGAAAATCTGTGATGTTAAATTGTGTTGGTAACATGGGCTAAACATGTCGCTTCCTTAGACTAATGTCTTTACGTTTTTCCATATCTCACTTTATTTTGGTTGTTCCAAACCCCCCCCCCTTTTTGTCCCTCCTCTCTTACAGGTCTACAGTACTCTTCAGTACACGTCTTTAAGGACAATTCTACCGGTCTTGGTAATTTATGTTAATATACCGAATACCAGACGGTAGTGCACCTTATTATTCTTCTTTTGCTTATCGGTCCTGACGAAGTGCCAATTGACCCATTAGGGGCGAATCGGGCACGAAACATGTTGACCACTCGTATTTAGTTTGCCCTTGAGGAACACTATTTCCACCTGGGTACACACATAGTTTTTAATTAGGCTAGAGCTACCTAGTTTATTAAAATTTGATTTAATAGGACTGCTCCACACCTATTTTAATTATTTTATCACTTTGTGCACTACCTATCCTTCATACCCGCACGCACCCTACGGCTTCTTCTTTAAAAGATCCCCGGCAAAGAGCCCCGGTTTCGGGAGCCCGTCAGGCATTGCAGCGCCGGCCTGACGAGGGGCAAACGCCCGATGATGAAGCATGACACCTCCAGGGGTGTGTGAGGGCAACAAGAAGAAAGACCTGTCTTTCCCATTCATCCAGATAGGAACTGCACACCCTTTTCAGATACTTAGCTATACCCGGGAGCTTGTGTGCAGGACCTCCTAACCCAGCTCCCTGTCCCTCCTTTTCAACAAAATCGATGGAGGTGAGCCAAGCCAAGGCATCCGGGGTAGTAATCCAGAGGTCCAAGCGGGACCAGCAGCCACGGGAGCCAGTGACACAGGTACCCTCACGCGTGTCGGGGCGAGTGTGACACCATGCGTCGTACAAGGAATTGTCAGCGAGAATGGAATTGAGGAGGGCGGTGGTGCGCGGGTGAAGGGTACGGGGGCTGGATCGATCAAGGGAAGAGGAAAGCGTTATATTAAAGTCCCCACCCCAGAGGAGCGCAGCAGGGCCAAGAGCAGAAATGTGGTGCCAAATTTGTGCGAAAAAATCAGGGTCATCACAGTTAGGACCATACAGGGCGGCAAGTGTCAGAGGCTGGGCATAAAAATTGCCGTAAAGAATCACAAAGCGACCCCCAGGGTCAACAACCACCTGTGAGGTCTGCCAGGGGAGCCCCTTACGTAACAGGATGGACACCCCCCGGGAATAATTAGAATAATAAGAGGAGTGAATCTCGCCCCAGTGTTGGGAGAGGAGCCTAGAGGACGTGGCGGGCGTGAGATGGGTTTCCTGTAAGAAACATACGTCCACCCTATGACGAATAAGGTGGGCATGGACCAGCCGCGCCTTACGGTGGTCGTTAAGCCCCCGGACGTTCCAGGTCCAAAGGACAGTGTCCGTCATAGTGCCGTGTCAGGGAGAAGGATTGTGAACAAGTTAGTGAGGGGGAAAGATGGTGCGTAGCGGTACAAGCGGAGCTGCCTCAAATGGTGCAAGAGTACGGTCAGTGCAATAAGCATGAAGGCGCAAAAAGGTGTCATAACCATAATGCAAAAAAGGGCCCCGCAGGAGGGTGCAAGTGAGATCTTCAGAGTGCACTCGGCTGAGGAACAAGCAGTGAAAGTGCATAAAAAGGGCATGGCGATGAATACATCAGGTGCATAAAACAGAAATGCTAAATGATAAAGGCGTGTCATGAAGGAGCGAATAGCATAGAGCAATGCGAGAACAAACAACAAAGCCCCAATGAGAGGCAAAAGTCCCCAGATACCCCTAACCCAGCCTCCCATCCCACCCAACCCAAGAAACAACCCCAGGAGACCCACCACCCCCACTCCCACTCCAACCCCCCAATCAGGCTGAGATTCCACCCATTCCCACCCCAGGGACCCGCAACTAGGAAGGGGAGAGACAATTTCAAGTGAGGGAATTATCCCGTGGGGGCATGGCGTCGCTCAGCATAAACCCTTGCCGATAAGGCAAGGTGGCCAAGCCCTAAGCATGTCAGACAACCATAAAAAATGTACCAAATGGCAGAGGAACGGAAGCCCCTATGTGTGGGCCGGGAAAGGCATGACCCAGGAGGCTAGAGCAACATAGAGAACCAACGTAGAGCAAGCCTAGGAGCCACAAAAATTGCAAGCAATAATCAAGAGTTAAGACACAGCCAGTTAATCATTATCACTAAGGCGGTCAGCTGCAGTGGCCTGAGAGTCAGCAGGTGAAGAGCGATGTGACCTGTCCAGTTTTTTGGCAAAGGCGAGGGCGTCTTTAGGGTCCGGGAAGACAAGCGTTTTAGAACCCTGCCGGACCCGCAGCTTCGCGGGATAGGCCAGTGAATAGGAGACTTCGTGCTTTTTGGAGGATCCACTTTGCCGGGAGGAATTCACGGCGAGCCGCCTGGACAGCAATGGTATAGTCCGGATAGAACGAAAGAGAGTTGCCTTGGTGACGGATTTCGCCCTTCTCTCTGGCCGCCCGGAGGATGGCATCGCGGTCTCTGAAATTCAGGATTTTGGCAATTATGGGGCGAGCCGGCAATCCAGGGCCAGGACGGGGGCCGAGGGAGCGGTGTGCACGCTCAACAATGAAGACGGGGGAGAGGACGTCGCCAAAGAGTTCCCTGACGAGCTGTTCCACAAAGTCCTCCATGCAGGAGATATTGGTGGATTCCGGTACTCCCGTGATGCGGAGGTTGCTCCTCCGGGAGCGCGCCTCCAAATCTTCATTTTTATTCCGGATGAGGTCTAGTATTTTGTCCATCTGTAGTCATTTTAGACGATCTTGAGTGGCGGTGTCTTCGGCATCAGAGACCCTGGATTCGACATGCAGAATATGAGCATCATGAGAATCAACTCGGGCCTTGACAGAGTCCAGACGGGCGGAAAGCTGATCAAGCTGGGCCGCAATACCTGTGACCGTTTGACGTCGAGCATAATTGCCTTCAAATCATCTTCACGTGCGGGGGTGCCTCCATGATGGCAGCGGGATCGCCACTATCAGAGCTTGCGCCATCCTGACGCGTCAGGCGGCGCTGGTCAAAGGTGATCTTGGGCTGCTTAGGATCAGTTTTCCCCATGTCCGGTAGGAGGCGCAGCCGGAAAGCAAGGGGGAGTAAACAGCCAGAGAGGAGGACGACAGAGACCGCAGCAGGTAAGCCACGGACCAACAGCAGCTGAGCCAACAATAAGGGGATGGCAGGGTGTCAAGAGGCGTTTCCAATGCAGGCGACCAGGGGCAAACAGTCACTGAAGACCGCAGAGGCAGCAGGGTGGCGGCAGGACTTGCCACAAGGTGCGCACACCGGGACGGCAGGCCGGCAAAAAGGCAAAGACAGACCTCGCAAACACAATGAAGTCCAGAGGAGGTCGCGCCACTTCGGGCTATGAGGTGTGGCAAATGCCCGTAGAATTCAGGGGACCCAGCGGTAGGCAACAGATGGGGTGGCGCGATGCCAATGAGAACACCGCTAGGGCACGTTAGGGGTACGAGATTAAGGCGGCGCCAGGAGTAGTGGGGCCGTAGGTGTGGTCCACCAAGTGCAGTTTACGAGTTCCAATGGCACAGATTTGGTGGCGATGTCACAGGATGCCATGGGGGACAGACGGCCCCCCGCGTGGGGTCTGTGTCGCAGGCCAGCAGGAAGGAGGAATAGCGAAGGATGGCACGTCAGGAGTATGAGGCAGAGGGCACCCCTGTGTAGCGTGCACACCCCAGCTCCGCTGCGGAGATCCCTGCCGGGATGATAGGTGCCGTGGAGCGACGGGGCCAGAAGATTGAAGATGCCAGGGAGCGCCGCGACTGGGTAGTTTGCATAAATGTGCCAATGTCGAGGCCCGCAGTCAGGGGGCCGAGGATCCTGTGTAGCAGGCAGCCCAGGCCGGAGATGGGCTAGCAGTGAGGTTGTGAGTCGCGCCCAGGGCGAGGGAACCTCAGGCAGGTAGTGGAGGCAAGCTGGGCCCAGGGCCGGAATCACCAATGGAGCGGGGGCTGATGTGGCCACGAGGGGGCTGAGGCGGTGCAGCAGTGCATCGGAGAGCAGCAGGAGAGGCCACAAGGAGGATTGAGGGCGCCAGATGTATTTAAGCAGCCCTACGGGGGGAGCCGAGAGGACGCGCCGTCCGGGACACAGACGCGACGGGGAGTCGCGGGGAGCACGCCGCCCCGTCACCCGACCCGGGCACTCCGGGCTGCCGCGGCGGGCACCAGAGGCAGGGGGAGATGGCGCCCACGACGCGGAAAGGCCAGAGCCGGGTGGTGCAGCGCACGGGCTCCCAATCCTGCTGCGAGGGACCCAGCGGCACTCACCAGGCACAGCAGAGCGAGGTCCTCCGCAGTCCCTCAGTCGACCCCCGGGCCCAGGAGGCCACACCAGCAGCGGGTAGGAGGACCGGGCCTCGCCGGCGGCAGGGCCCAGGCTCAGCGTCTCAAGGCCGGATGGCAGATCTCGGCTCCCTCGCGCCGCCGGGGGCTGCAAATCCCACAGAGTGACTCCCCAGGAGCAGAGGCGGCAGGACAGCAGGGAATCAGGCAAGTTAAGTTAAGGGCGGTTGTCTGGAGGATGATTGCGGATATTTGGCTTGGCCGGCAGAGCCCACTTAAAGTGCGGCCGTCTTGCAGCCGGCTAAGCCACGCCCCCCTCATCATACTTTTTACCTTAATGTGTTCTCAAGAAAATGAAAGAGGCTTTATTTTTTGGCAAAAGCTAAAATCATTCCTCAGAAGAAGCTCAAAAGCAAATGGGACAGATGTCTGGGCATCCCCGTCGCACTTAGTGCATCCACTGCAACAAACAACAAGGTGATGGAAAGAATGCTTGGATTAACCTCAGCCACTGCTGATTGCTCAGCCCACTTTCCAGTCCATTGTTTTTCACCCACTATGCCACTTCAGATAGAGAGAGATTTGCATATAGCAGATATACCTAGATGTAGGTCCCATTCTCGCTGTGTCATAGGGCTCTAGCTGCACCCGACTGACAAGGCCCAAATTATCTGAGACCTGTCTGGGGTTGCTTGTGTTCCCATTCAAAGGAGACCTGCCCTGAGAGCTTGGGCTGGACTGTTCCTCTTAGAGTAAGGCTGATTTGGATATGGCTAGTTACTATTGGAAGTGGCATGGGGCAAAAAAAATAAAATACATTTGGACTGGATTGCGGCCCAGATTAATTACCAGTGGCTGAGATTAATTTAAGCAATCCGCCCATCACTTTTTGTTTTATGCACAAGTAACTCCCAGGATGGCACACAACAGTTTCAGCCATAATAAGTGCTCTTCAAGGGCTACTCTTGAATGGTGGAGGAAAAACACTCAGGAGTACACTTGGTTACACCATTGGAACATTTTTATTGAGTCTCCCTCAACAAAATAGGAGGGACTCTTAGGCAAGCACTTTCAGGTGGTTTACAGCAAGTACCCATTATTGATACAAGAGGCTCATCAATGGCCTGCACTGGATGCAGGCAACCACTAAAAGACAAAAAACAAACCACTCAGTTCAGGCGCATATCCAGTAGGTATACATGGGAGAAGGGAAGCCATAGTGGGAACTTGGTAGGATCTACCCCGGACTGGTAGATGGTATTCTGCGAATATGTACTGGTTATAGGCAGTGAGAGGCATTTTATTACAAATAAAGACTCTAGGCAAACAGTACAAACAAGACCAACAGAAATGGTAGAGCTCTGTGGGTCTGCCGTCTGGCTGAAGGATTGAACCTAGGCAGGGCATTGTTGCCTAAACTCTCTGGTGCACACACAATGGCCATGAGTATCTGGCAGAGAAGAACAAAGGATTGTGCACTGCTTGGACACAGCATAGGCCCTTAACTCAGGGCCTGGTGTGTATGCAGTTTGTGCAGTGGCATGTTTGATTAGTATGACGCTGTACCTGCACCCAGAACCTGCTGCAAGTAGCCAGTGGTTATGTGAGGGTGGCTTAGTGACACAAGAGGCTGGCATAGGGCTATCAGCGATAGCAGCTGGATTGATGGCTTAAGGGCTGGCTGGCATGGAGGCTAGTGTAGGGTGGTAAGCCAGGCAGAGTATATTCATTATTGCCACAGGCTGTGCACAGTTTATCTGGTGGTGTAACCCTGCGCCCACAGCCAGCTGCACCAGCTGAAATTAAATTAATTTTAAAACCTAGGCACCCAAATAGGCTCTATGTCTACACATAGATTCTGTGCAGCATGATTTGGCTGCATGGTGGGATAGCCACTTGGGAGGTTGGAGCAGGGTTTGGCTTCTAAAAATAACACTTTCAGATTATTAATTCCAAAAGAATGCTTCGAAAACAGAACACCACCCAAAGTGTTTGTTCCCAAAATATATTGAAGTAAGGAAAGTGTGAAAAGAGACAGTTTAAGGGTTAGGGCTTAAGGGATTAGGGCATTAAGTATTGGGTATATGGATTTAGGTTAGGGGTTGAAATTGGTGTGTTGTCATTAGCAACTGGGCGAACAATAACGTGCACTCCTTGTATGCAGGGCTCATGATTTCATTGGTGAAGTTATATATGATCTCATCAATGATATCATTAGTGATGCAATGGATGCTCATGACTAGTCTATTAAATCTGAGATATGGTTTGTATAGCTAACAATAAGCAACACATGCCAGAGGTTTTTCCACTGGAAATAATAAGTAGATCTTCACTTTTACTGAGGTGTGTTAGTGAATTTCCAAGGTTTTCATAATATAATTTTACTTTAATGAGCAAATAGAAACCTAATCAATTTTGGTCAATTGCGGTCAGTGAGGAGGCTAGTGCTGCAAATGATCTCTGCATGCCAGACATAGAACTATGAATGGTTTCCAGGTATGCTACCATTTGTTGCAATTGGAAACTAAGGCCCTGAATGCCATTCAGGAGTGCAGTCTGGCCTACAGAGATACTGTATAAGAGTTCAATAGTCTCCTCACTCAGCACAGCCTGGGTGACAGGGGGGTGAGGTGCCTGTGGCTGTCACACAGGATTTGGTTCAAATACCTACTAGCTGGTTGTATGCTTCTTAACCACCTACTAATTTTGGTATGCTTGGTTAAATCACTTTATCTTGCACTGTTTTGGTCCTGAAGAAGGCCACGGCACCTCTACGGAGGGCACAGCAGCTGAAACATGTCGACCAGTTAGAGTCTATGATAGGTTGAATTCTCGTGTCATAGCCCACACTTTCTTAATCCTGACCCCTGGATGTCCTATTAAAGCTTGTCCTGACATTCCAGGTCTGAAGGCTAAACAACTGAAGGCTAAACAACTTGTGCATTGTTACCAGAAACCCCCACACCTAGCTTCATTAATTTTAAGGCTAATGTCCATAAAGCCAGATACTATGGGTTGAACAACATACTGTGACTAAGGGCACTATGAAAGGGCTGCCCTTGTATGTCAGTGAGAGCATAGTTTTTGGTGGATGTATGAACATGTGTGCGTATGAATGGGACATATTTGTATGGGTGACTGAGAGCCTGTGTCGTATGTACTTGCAGCCCAGGATATACCTTTTGCCATATGTATCACCGTTACATGAATAACGCAAACATACATTTGTTTTTATTTTAAATGGGAGATATTTAAAGTATAGAAATATATTCTTCCCAAAAGTTCATAATATGGAACTTTTTCCTGCATTTTAAATTTCTTCCCAAAAAAAAGTTAGAATTACATTTTAATTTTCAACATGTACCTGTTCCTCTGGTGAGCCATACAGCTGGCTGTAGAGGGACAGGACCTCCATAGTGAGCAACTCCAGCTCCTCTGGCAAGAAGGCTGGAGCCGTGTCACCTGCTTTCCCAGACATCGTGGCTCCCAGAGGTTGGAAACAGCAGCAAAAGTAGAGGAGATGTTTTTGGCTGCTGTGTTAGGAGGCACGTGAGTTCCCTTTGAAACATTGCATACATGTACATGCCATACACGATTGTCGATGGACATGGACAAATCCATTGGCTTTCGTACTTTGCTATCACACACATTAGCCTATCGCTGTTTCCATTGTGAAGTATCACACCCACTACCCGGTCAACTTCAGTCACAGATGTCTGATAGTAAATGTCCTGACGGCGCAGTCAGGCGTCCGCCATGACATACCAGGTAGTTAGTTTTAACATCACCTTCACCTTCTCCTTGCACTCCCTCCACGCCAAGCTCATCTGAAGGTTTCAGAATACCTCTTGACCACATCATAAAACATCCCTGAGCTCCTCCCCCTCAGTGAGGGGGCTGCAGCCCGCACTGTGACTAGGTTCGCAGTGCGAGGAAGTTACCCAATGATGAAGCATGCCACCTATGGGTGGGTGAGGGAAACCGTCCTTTAAAAGGGTTCTCCCCGCACTCCTTTTTCACTCTTGACCAGGGGTGGTATTTTGTGTTGCCAACCTTTATGTTGACGCCATAATTTGTTGCTGTAACAAAAAATAGTTATGTAACATGAAACTCCAAAACTTACCCCCTTTATGCTGCTGTTGGGCTTTCAACTGCCCATCAAGCTGGGGATAGGCCACCACAAGTATGCAGACCATTAGGGGGCTCGGGTTGCAGTGCACACGATTCCAATGTTGAGAGGACTGGCCGAGCTGGACTTGAGCTGACTTTATGTTCCAGCGTCGTAGGTCCTCCCACCTCTTCCTGCAATGGATGCTGCGCTATTTTTAGATCCCCAGGGTCCACAACGTCTTGGCAATGGCCTTCCAGATGGATTTTATTTAAAGGAGATTGACCTGTATGGATACAGAAAAAGAAAAAAAAACAATTGTTTTGTGACTTTTGTTTTATACAATTTCGAGAAATCAATCACAAGCATTAGTAAAAAGTTCAAACTGCATTTATTTTAAAGACTTTTGTAATACGATGAAACAAAATTGTAGTAACATGTTGAGTACCCTTATCCCTTTCATGTATGTCCTAATCTTACCAATCCAAGCCACTGACATCATCTAAGCCAGGGGTCGACAACATTTCCTGTAGTAAGAGCTACATTCATCAGTGAAAATCATCATGAACTACTGAAGGCTAAACAACTTGTGTATTGTTACCAGAAACCCCCACACCTAGCTTCATTTACTTTAAGGCTAATGTCCATAGAGCCAGATACTATGGGTTGAACAACATACTGTTACTAAGGGCACTATGAAAGGGCTGCCCTTGTGTGTCAGTGAGAGCATAGTTTTTGGTGGATGTATGAACATGTGTGCGTATGAATGGGACATATTTGTATGGGTGACTGAGAGCCTGTGTTGTATGTACTTGCAGCCCAGGATATACCTTTCGCCATATGTATCACCGTTACATGAATAACGCAAACATACATTTGTTTTATTTTAAATGGGAGATATTTAAAGTATAGAAATATATTCTTCCCAAAAGTTCATAATATGGAACTTTTTTCTGCATTTTAAATTTCTTAAAAAAAAAAAGTTAGAATTACATTTGAATTTTCAACATGTACCTGTTCCACTGGTGGTAGGAGGCACGTGAGTTCCCTTTGAAACGTTGCATACATGTACATGCCATACACGATTCTCGATGGACACGGACAAATCCATTGGCTTTCGTACTTTGCTATCACACACATTAGCCTATGGCTGTTTCCATTGTGAAGTATCACACCCACTACCCGGTCAACTTCAGTCACAGATGTCATATAGTAAATGTCCTGATGGCGCAGACAGGCGTCCGCCATGTTAGATTGTGAAATAGTGTGTTTGGGAATGTTAAGTGCATCACCCCCAATAAAAATGGTGGGTACTTTGTTTACATATACAATATGCTAATGCTGTTTATTTGTTTTAAAAAATAAGTGTTATGTAGTGAGATAATGTGGTTAGATGCAATATTTGCGCGTTGTTGTTTATACCGTAGTTGACGGTATTTTCGATGACAAAAACTAAAAAGAACAAATAGAATGTGTAAATATACATATTATTTGCACATGTAGGAAAAGTCATTTAAAAAAAAAAGATAACTATACCAAACATATTAATATTCTGTATAATTATGTTGAAAACAGTGTATATTTACTGGCAACTAGTTGAAATCTGTGTTTTAATTTAAAAATATGTTAACAAACATTTCCAACAGTTGTATTATTTTAAATGCAGATATAAGAACCCAGGGAGAGTGACGAGATGACAGCCTCAAGTGTTCAGACCATTTCCAGGCCTTACCACCATGGAAGAACAGGATATTATCAAAAAATTCAGATTGAATTCTTGATTTATGTCATCAGCTGGACCCAGTGCTTCTGCCTCACAAAAGGGATCCCACATCAATAACACCAATAATCAAAATCATGGCAGTACTACATTTGGGGCCATATGGTCATTCCAGTACACTGTGGCAGTATCTGGTGGAATGTCACAACCAACTTTCAGTGGTGTGCTACAAGAAGTTCCTCTTCAATGATGAGACAGACACATCAACAGCTTCATACAGTTTCCACAAAACGAGGATTTTTCCAATGTGAAGGGACATTTTTATGCTTTAAATCGCCTACCACATGTGGTTAGAGCAATTGATGGCACACATATTGCCTTAATGCTACCACACGGAAGAGAACAAGCCTACGGCAATCGAAAGACTTCCATTCAATCAATGTGCAAGTTGTCTGTTTACCAGATTTTTACATCAAAAGCATTTGTGCAAGTTTTGCAGGATCAACCCATGATTCCTTTGTTCTAAAGAACAGCAGCATACCCCTGCAAATGTCACAGCTTGGACTTAAGAGGGCCTGGCTTGTTGGTAAGTTCGATCTGTCAATATATTGTTGGGTTAATTTCAAGTTTAATGATCTAAATTAGCGTTACTTTTTTGGCTAAATTATTTTTTTTCTTATAGGAGACTCAGCTTATCCTAAGCGACCATGGTTGTTGGCGCCACTGAAGAATCCAACAACGCCAGGGGAAGTCCGCTTCAAGGACACCTTTCAATGTTTGAATAAAACTGGTGGAGCCCTCCTCTACTCACCCGATAAGGTGTGCCAGATTACCATGGGCTGCTACATTTTACACAACATAGTCCTGCGACGGAACATCCCATACATTACAGACGATGGAGACCATGAAGAGCCATCAGGTGAGGATGTTGATATACCAAATGAAGATGATAGTGGTGAAGAGGAAGGAATTGACTTACGTCAAGATGTTATAGACAGCTTCTTCATATGAGTATATATTTACAGTTAATTACATTACACGTTAAACCAACTTTTAATCTAATGAGGATGATGGTCTATGCTGGAAATGTTTTAGAAAGGACAAGTTAATGAAAAAATACAGTTTGTTGATAAAGGTTTTGACACATTGAGTACTCTGTTCATTTGCATTGTTTATTTTTGTTTGTTCTTAGGAAATGTCTCCTCAAAATTATTCATTTGTTATGTGAAAATGTTGTAATGTAATTAACTAATTGCTTTTGTCTTTTTAATCTGTTTTAGGTTCCTTTACCATGTCATCTTAATTTAGACATTTCAAAGTTGTGACATTTGCAGTTCCATGCTTCTGTAGCAAAGTAGAAATGGAAGATGGTTTGATCCTGTGAAAGACTCACACAGACTATGGGTGTACTTATCTTGTACAAAAATAACTTGCACAGTGATTGAATTTAAGGGGCTTATTTACAAGCCCCTTGCTCCACCAGTGCGTCATTTTTTCCCATATAAAAAGTGACGCACCGGTGGCGCAAGGGCTTGGAAATAAGCCCCTAAGTTTTTAAGATTGTGTTAGACTTGTTTTCTGTGGTATGTTGGCACCAAGCCAATATACTTAAATTGCTCTAACCACATGTGGCAGTCAACACAAAGCATACTAATCTCCCTTCACATTTGCAAATTCCTCATTTTGTGATAAGTGTCTGAGGCTGTAGATGTGTGTTACCATTGTAGGAAGAACTTCTTGTAGCACAACACTTACTGGTATTTGAGACATTGCTCCAGATAATGCAACCCTGTTTTGGAATGATCCTGTGGCCACTACATGGAGTCGTGCCATGATTAAGACTATTGGTATTATTGATGTGGGATTCCTATTGAGGGCCAAGAGATCTGGATCCAGCTGATGACATAAATCAATAATAGTTAGCCTATTTACTCTGATGTATTTGTTTATATTCCAATCTTCCATGGGGGGCAAGGTCTGGAAACGTACTTGGGTTATGCATGTGCTGTAATGTTTAGGACAGAAATATATTTCTTACACTTTAATAAACTACTAGCTATTGATCTGTGGTTGTTGTTGTTTTTGCTCATTTTTGAAACATGTGGGACACATTAAATACATGGAAATTATATATGACTAAACAGTCATTTTAATGTTTACATTTTAAAATGTATGATGTAAAGAAAAAAAAGAAACGTTGGACAGATGAAATACAACACTCTTTGACTTTGTCAGTTTTGTTTTATTCAACATAACCCAAAGAAAAATAAAACACAGGATGAAATCAAAATAAATAACCAAAAATTAAAACAGTCAATCATGGTGAATGAAACAATTATTGCAGAGCCAAAATTGTTTGAAGTCAAATGTCCAGAATATAACTGGCATCACAAAGGTAAATGTGTCTAAAAAACAGAGTGAATGGTTGTCAAACACTGGAGGAAATTAGGTTCTGCGTCTCTTGCTGGTGGTGGTGGTAGAGATCTTGCCAT
Source organism: Calotriton arnoldi (assembly GCA_963921515.1). Lineage (NCBI taxonomy): Eukaryota > Metazoa > Chordata > Amphibia > Caudata > Salamandridae > Calotriton > Calotriton arnoldi. The sequence continues at coordinate 509,129 of CAWUFW010012025.1, forward strand.
CCTCTTCTGGTTGTCTGTGTGAAAGTCCCCTCCTGAGGGGATTGGCGGGGGGGCTGTGAATCCACAGTTGAAGGGACTGAGGTAGTTGCAGCTGTTTCCTCTTGTGGCAGAGACTCCCTTTCTATGGCTGAGGCAGATGTAGTTGGGCCAGGTGTAGTTGGACTACAAAAAGGGGGAGATGTTGCTGGAAATGCCTGCACATATGGGTGAAAGCTCTGTCAGGACCTGGCCCATCATGTCTTGGGACTGATCCCAAGACTTGGTCAATTGTGTCCTGGGTGTCAGTGAACCCAGTGGCCTCACTTTGCTGGCCCACAGATTTCCTCCCACGACCCCCTACCCCCACTACCCTGTGCCCTTGGCCCCGTGTGCCCCATCCCACTGGTTCCTAGCTGAACCGGAGGTAGTGGTGATAATGTATAAACAGCAGCCAGGACTGAGGGGGGCACAAGATTGGTGTGATGTTGGTTTGGACACAGGAAGTGGAGGTAACCTTGGGCTAAGGTGTGGGAACAGCTGGAGTGGTTGGCATATGTGTGGACCGAATGAGACTTACTCTAGCTGTCTGCCCAGACAGACCAGATGGACCACACTGCTTCTTGTCACCCGGACTTGCAGGACTGTAGTCCTCACTGAAGGCTTGATCCCAAGACTTGGTCAATTGTGTCCTGGGTGTCAGTGAACCCAGTGGCCTCACTTTGCTGGCCCACAGATTTCCTCCCACGACCCCGTACCCCCACTACCCTGTGCCCTTGGCCCCGTGTGCCCCATCCCACTGGTTCCTAGCTGAACCGGAGGTAGTGGTGATAATGTATAAACAGCAGCCAGGACTGAGGGGGCACAAGATTGGTGTGATGTTGGTTTGGACACAGGAAGTGGAGGTAACCATGGGCTAAGGTGTGGGAACAGCTGGAGTGGTTGGCATATGTGTGGACCGAATGAGACTTACTCTAGCTGTCTGCCCAGACAGACCAGATGGACCACACTGCTTCTTGTCACCCGGACTTGCAGGACTGTAGTCCTCACTGAAGGCTTGATCCCAAGACTTGGTCAATTGTGTCCTGGGTGTCAGTGAACCCAGTGGCCTCACTTTGCTGGCCCACAGATTTCCTCCCACGACCCCCTACCCCCACTACCCTGTGCCCTTGGCCCCGTGTGCCCCATCCCACTGGTTCCTAGCTGAACCGGAGGTAGTGGTGATAATGTATAAACAGCAGCCAGGACTGAGGGGGGCACAAGATTGGTGTGATGTTGGTTTGGACACAGGAAGTGGAGGTAACCATGGGCTAAGGTGTGGGAACAGCTGGAGTGGTTGGCATATGTGTGGACCGAATGAGACTTACTCTAGCTGTCTGCCCAGACAGACCAGATGGACCACACTGCTTCTTGTCACCCGGACTTGCAGGACTGTAGTCCTCACTGAAGGCTTGATCCTGGTCTGGAGTGAAGGTATCCACAGTGGTAGATGGTTGTCCACGTACTCTGGCTGTTGGACATATTATGAATTAATAAAATATACGAAATCAAACACAAAAGCATTTCAGAACCAAGCATGATATAGAGATTGATCAATACCTAACACTTTGACATATGTAAAAATGTGATATGAAAGAGAGAATGAGCAAGATAACATTGCAATATATTTTCACAAAAGAAAAACAAAGCATCATGGTGGTTGTAGTCATTTCAATTATACATTAACACTTGCAGATTTGTAAGTTAAACATATCTAGTCAAAGTATACTGTTAAAAAGAACAGACATTTACAATATAAAAAACATACATGCAATATGCTATTTGGTGTAAAGACACTTACAAGCAACATTACATCATGTGAAATGTTATGGAGACTTAAACCTGTAATCTTATATACAACAAAATACATTCAAACAAACATACAAGACAACAAAAGAATTGATAAAAACATATATATGTTTTCAAAAGGTTCAAAACACATTAACAACAGCGAGCTGAAAATGGAAAACGAGTTTTAGGTTTAGTGATACATTCAAAAGTGTAATTTACCAGACTCCACTCCACAAGGGATTCCTATAAAGCCTTCAGGATTTAGGAGCTGCAAGACCTTCTCCTCCCAAGGAACAAATTGTAAGGGGGGGGATTGGAGAACCACCAGCAGGCCTCTGGGCCTCCAGGTGACGCGCGGAGGCCAGGTAACACACTCTCCCCCACAGGTCATTCCACCTCTTCCTAATTTCTTCCTGTGGCCCAGGTTGTTTGCTACAGCATTCACTCTGTCAACTATTCTGGCCCACATTTGCCTTTTCTGAGATATGCTTGTATTTTGTACTTAGGCTCCAAACAACTGTGGCCAATATCAAATAAACAAAAAATAAATGATTGTTATAACCCACAAGAAAATAAATGAGAGAAGAAATAAGGGACAAGAAACAGAGAAAGAAAAAAATAACCTGACAACTGGCAAAGGTTCTGCTTGAAAATGTTGTGGTGCAGTAGAATGGCTAAGGGTCATGGTCTGAAATAGAGTGTGTTTTATGGGGTGGTATGCAGGTGAACGCAATTAGTCAGGTGTGTGATGCTAGCATCCATCCAAAAGCCACTGGAATAGTGCAATGTTGAACACGTCCCATGCCGGAATCACACCATCGGCAAACCACGGCTAGAACTCCGCCAGCACAACTGTGAAATATAAATAGGCTCAGCGCAATCCTGCTATTCTGACGGCGATGGAGTAACGTTAGCCACAGGACAGCTCTCTTATTAGGAGCCCCCAGCTTTCTACTAAGAGGCTGTCGACAGCGGTGAACTGTTTACGCGACAGAAAACACTCTGTCAACGTGGATGGTGATCCAGCCAGCACACATCTAAATGCGTGGGCTGCGATACTGTCAGTTTGGCGGAGTACTTGTAAACTCCACCACGGAGGGACAATAGGAGTCCCGCCAAGATCTAAACCAGGCCTTAAGTCTTTTTTGCAGTCTGGGAATGGTCTCAACAAAACTATTTCTACATAGACAAAAGACTATGTGTACCAGGAGCTCACCCATGTAACATGCTTAATTAGTCACAGAAGGTGGGGACTATCTGTAAAGATTTTAGTAGGTTTTCTCTGAACAGTTGTATACAGATTCAACACTGTCAAGTTATAGCACTGATAACTATAACTGTTGAATTGTTATGTTGTCATGGTCACAAATGTTTCTCCCTAACTATAACATTACTTTAACCTTTGTTTTTTTTAGTGAATTTCTAAGGTTTTTCTAAAATGATAAGTAAAATATTATTTTCATACCTAACTATAATGTTTCTTTAACCTATGGTTTTTTAATGAATTTCTAAGGTTTTGTTGTTGTATTGTATTGTAAGTTTGTAAAGCGCACTGTGACCAAAATGGTATCCTGGCGCTAGCTAGAGCACTCAGTAAAAGCATAGAACAGAGTAAGTCTCAGAAGTTTAATCTGGCTGTTAGTGAGGAAAGAGCCAGGTTTTCAAAGACTTTCTGAACATCGGCTGGTCGGTATGAGATCTTAGTGAGGCAGGCAGTTTGTTCCATGTCTGAGCCGCCTTTACGGTAGAGGCACGTCCTTGTCGGACTTTGTTAAATCTGTGTTCGTGGACATAATTACATGTAGCTGATCGCAGGGGTCTGCCAGGGGTGTATTTCCTTAGTCTGGCTTGTAAAGGTTTAGGTCCTTCATTGTGTAGTGCCTTATAAACAATACAGAGTGATTTAAATATGATCCTCGGTTTAATCGTCAGCCAGTGAAGATCTCTGAGGGCATTTGAGGCAGAAGAATGACGGGGTCTGTCTCGTGTTAGTTTTGCTGTGATTATCTGGATGCGTTACAGTTTCTTTAGTAGAGAGCTGGGGGCTCCTAATAAGAGAGCATTACAATAATCCAACCTACTTAATATGACGCCTCTAGAGATCAAAGATCTAGCTTGGACGTCAAGCAGGGGGTACAATTTTCTGAGAAAACGAATCAGTGCAAAGCAGGACCCCGCAATCCCATTCACTTGTTTTTCCATAGAGAGGCCTTCGTCTAGCATTACCCCCAGGTTCCGTACCATAGTTGAGTTGCCCAACGGGGTTTCCGTGGGTAGAGGCCAGAAATTAGGGGATAAGGATATGGACGTTTTGCTGGACGGACAGCAAAGGAGCTCTGTTTTACTTCCGTTCATCTTGAGTGAGTTAGCACTCATCCAGTTAAAAATATCTAGAATGCAGGCCTGAAAGTAGCAATGGGAGTGGGCCTGATCTTCATTTAATGATAAAATCAATTGGGTGTCGTCTGCATAATTGATAAGCTTCATTTTGTGGGACTTAATGAGAGAGATTAAAGGTTTGATATAAATATTAAATAAAATTGGGCTAAAAGAAAAGCCCTGGGGTACCCCATTTGGAGTCGTTCTAAAATTAGAAAGAAACAGGGGCATGGATACCGCTTGGCAACGATCATTCAGATAAGATTTTAGATTTTTACATAACGTAATATTTTATTGCCAAATGTAACACCAACCTTCAACAATACTTTATAGTATTGAATGTACTGCTGTAGTAGGTATATAAAAGGGGTCTTTCTGGGATACGCCATTTGGGGTCGCTCTAAAATTAGAAAGAAAAAGAGGCATGGATACCGCTTGGCAGCGATCATTCAAATAAGATTTTAGATTTTAACGTAAAGTAATATTTTATTACCAAATGTAACACCAACCTGCAACAATACTTTATAGTATTGAATATACTGCTGTAGTAGGTATATAAAAGGGGTCTTTCTGGAGTGTTCTCAAATTATAATTACGGGCAACAGGATGTGCTTATTTGTCGCACTGCTTGACAATCACTCATAAAGGGTTCTCAAATAACACTGGCCTTCCTTTTTCACTGTGGGGGTATCTGTGTCACCTCTTAAGTGCCTGTAGAAAGATTGTGTAAGCTACATTCCTTAGGAGCAAAATTTGAAAATTCTTCTTTGAACAGGTTTACATCCACAGATTGCATGCAAAAATTCTCAACCTGCTGTTGACCTTCAATTAAACTTTTACTTACTTCCATCCTTTATTTTTTTTAATGCACCTCTTCTTCCCTTCTACCTTTTTCCTGCCTGCTCTGTATATAAATTACTTTAAATCTCATGTCTGTCTGTCTTAAGCTCTTTTGGAAATCATAATGATATCTATTATTTCCAGGAAGCAATTGCTTCTCACATAGCCACCTCTAATGATCACACCTATGTCAATAATGTACCACAAAGAAACCGGAGTGAATGCATGGAATGAGCATGCACAACTAACGCCACTAACTAATGGACTGACCACTAACTTTGGGCTCCCGGGTGGCGTGCTATTCGCCGAAAAGCGCTTCAACGATTCATATGGGGCAGTTAGCACTATATATATGCAATTTAAACACTTTAAACTAGGAATGTTGAAAGCTCCATTAAAGACAATGGAAGAGCAGCTATCTAATATAAGCTGTTATAGGCCTGCTTCTCTTAAAATTACTATCTTCTAATACAGAGCTTAGGCCTCTCTCTATCCCCTTCCTCTCCAAAATGTATGGATCGGGCAAGGAAAAGCTAATGGCCAACCTGTGCAGCAGGGCACACTTGAACCTTTCCCCCTCTCTTCTCCCATAGTCAAATGTGTCAGTGGAGCTTTGGAAGAAGGAAGGGGGAATGCTGTTCAGCTCCTAGCTCTTCAAGGAAAAGCAGTTTAGTCGAGCTCAGGGAGTTACAGGGGCTAACTTCAATCATCATTTACAGGTATTGTGGTGAATTTTTAACAGTTAACAGCCATGACACTGCAGGTGCCTGCTAATTGTTCAACATTGACAGCAACAGCTGTGCCACAAAGGCTTTGGAGCTGCAGGGGAGTTTCAACCCCCTCAGTCACCAACACACCTTTGTTTTTTTTATTTAGAGCATTCTGGCCTCATGGCTCTGACTGATCTAATAGTCTCATAGCCCGTCATGGCGGTTAAGCCAGGTACCAAAGTCCACTTCCTTGCTAAAGGTCCTTGACTTTGGCTTGGGTCTTTAACTCTGAAGCAGGCTGTTAATGGCTGGTGTAGCCTGCTACACCAGCCATTAACAGCCTGATATGAAATAGTCTGAGGTAGCAGACTATTATAAAATAATGACATATATTTATGTTCAGGACAAACATCATAAAATATTTGTTTTCTTTTAACCAGAATAGGTGGCTCTAAAAAGATCCTTGTTCGAGGCATGTGTGGCTACATGCTTAGCATAATCCCGCCATCTAGTGTTGGGCTTAGATGTGTGCAAGTTGTTTTTCTTTGAAATTGAAAAAAGTCTTTCGAGTCACAAGGTATGGTGACCTCTCCTCTTGCTGGTAATGCGCATGGTCATCAGCACCATTGTTAGATTGTTATGTTCTCCTTTCTGGTTCGGACGTGTGCTCCTTTGCTCCATCTCAATATCATCGTTTCCTAGTTTTTAGGCCTTAATGTCAGTATTCTTTCGATCGTGGTTTTTTCTAGATAACATTGATCACTTGTCGACCTCGTTGGACCATCTCCAGTCAACCGAGGCCCCGGAGGGCCTCCGCCCTTTGGGGCAGCTCTCCATTTCTCAACGTCTCATCCGCGCCATGTCCATCTGGTGGTGGAATGGAGACACCCTTCCATTTCTACCATTGCTGCCACACCAAGTTTCCACACACCAACCAACTTCAGGTGTGTAACTTGTGCCTTTCTCCAGAACACCAAGAATCCACTTGCAAGGCCTGCAATTCCTTCCTCTCCAAGAAGATGCTGCGTGACCGTAGTGCTCGAAAGCTCGAGATGTCCTGCAGCAGCACCAAAGACACTCCGGACCTCTTCGGTTCCGAAGACTTCCAGCAGTAGACCCACCCCCAGGAGTCGGCAGCATATCAGGGCACCTTTTCCCCTGAAGACAGTTTGGAATCCGAGCTGGAGGTTAAGGACCTTCCACCAGGCCATTATATGAGTACAGTGCTCCCTCCATGCTGGCCACTGCCTCAGCAAAATGTCCCAAAGGGTCACCCATCCAGTTCTGACCAACCAAAGTCTTCACACAGGTCACCACCACCCTTGGGCCATGGTGGGCAAAGAGCAGCTGCATCTGACATGTCTAGCAAAGGCTCAGCGCTGAAAGACCAGCAAAAGACTCAAGCTCACAAGCCATCGGCCTAGAGTCAATCCACCTCGCCACCCAAAGCAAACACTTCGGAACCAAGACCCTCGGCATCAACGCCCTGTGTGTCAAAAGCCACTTCCAAAATCCTACTCCTTCTCCAAACAGAAGCTTTGCTCTGAACCTGTGGAGATCATGCTTCAACGGTTACAGTAAGAGATAGACTGTAGACAGAAAAACCTGGTCTCTTCCCAATCAGCCTTAATTTCTGTCTTTCCAGACTTTGTTATGTATAAATTGATGTATCGAGCAACAGCAGTAGAATTGTCTGCTACAAGGTGAAAATCCATATTGGCATTCCACATAGAAAGGATTACAGGACTATTGTCATTGATACGTTTTGGAGCCTCACATCTCTTTAGGTTGCATGTGTTCTTAGGCGATTTACCAGCAACTGCAGACATGAAGCTATTCACTCTTCCTTTTGCGATTACAGGCCTAGGGAATCCAAGATCACACTTAGTATAGTATTTCTCTTTTACGCTGTATCTCAGTCAACAATATTTCCCACATTTATGGGACTAGAATCATAAGACTTGTTGCCTAGGTGCTCTGTTGTAAAATTCTTCTGGAATCTCATGTTACATACTGGCCAATGAATTATAACACTGATTTGTCACTGTGTTGTCCAAACTTTGGTGCATCTTTCATCCACAATAGCCTATGAATATATGGTGCACCTTTAGCTTGATATTCTTTCCTCCAGAAATAGTGTATAACCTCACCAAGGGGTGGATTCTTTTTGTTACAGATAAAGTGGAGTACGCCTTCAAATCTATTCTTAAAGTACCTACAAACATTTGCAGAATCAATTGAAACAAATTCCCCAGGAGTTTTAAAATGAATGCCTGAATGCTTGCATTAGCTAGTCTGGGGATGTCACGAAGATCATCCCAAGCATATTCTGCACAGCTCAAGATAACAAACACGGTGGATGCACCTAAATTGCGCAACATGCACTTTTGTTCACTGTGGTGACGAAACCAGTACTCATTTGTATCATGTTGGCAAGCCATAATGTTAATCAGATTAGTCTCTAGAAACTCAACTCTTCCAAGGAAATTTTCAAAAAAATCTCTGGCAGTCATATCAGTACAAAATCTCAGGCAGTCATATCAGTGAACTGTGTCCCTGTTTTGGTAACATGGGATACAGCGTAAGATAGCACTGAGAGATCACTTTCAAACAAAAGATGGAAAATGTACGGAATGTTTTGCCTAAATCGAGGATCTTCCGAAAATAATCTAGTTGATCTATATTCTGATACTGGAATCTGTACTGGATGTTACAAGATTATGATTATTCATTTAGTGTTTTATATAGCGCAAACGTGACCCATTAGGGTGTCAGAGCGCTTAACAGAGATATAGCGGTCCCGATTGCGACAAATAGCAAGCATCATAAGCTTACGAATGAAGAACAATATAAAACAATATAAAACAGCGGAAAGTAAAAGTTCTCTGTACTTACAATAATATCTGAGACTGACCGAATACGTCAAATTACAAAATACCTTTTACCATCAAAGGACTCAGAGTTCAAAGTTTAGCTGAGCGCTCGCCTCAGTTGCTTAACGAGATAGGGGACCCTGGACAAGACTGTGTAGATCCCAATGCGCTTCATTCAGGAAGTCATTGAGGGGCCCCTGATTATAAATCCGTAGGGAACGGATGATGAATCATTAGACAGATGATTATTTGATTCTTTGTAAAAAGTTATGGTAGGAATTTAACCATTAGGAAGATCTTAGCCTCCTTCTTGAATTTCGAATGGAACGGTATTCTTCTAATATTTGGCGGTAGCAAGTTCCAGATTCTGGGTGAGGTGCCTGAGAAAGCTCTGTTGTATGTTTTCTTCTTCTGGAAGAATGGAGGTTTCAGCACAAGATCTTTAGCGCCCTGGGAGTACCTGCCTTCTCCGGATATCACCACTTTCTGAGCTAGATATGCCAGTGTTTTTGAGTGTAGCGCCTTATGTGTGATATGGTCAGTTTGAGTTGTACTTTTGCCATCTTTTCCTTGTGTTTGCTGTCTCAAAACTCTGCACTCCTGTTTGTACAAGGTTTGCCTATTCTTCTGTTGTCTGGTTGGCATCTTTAATCGATTCAAAAAAACAAAACATCCCATTTATTTCTTCTCACAAAGCTATCTCTTTAAAAATTCACAGTATTTTACAATAGTTTATATATAATAATATTCACAACTTCACCATTATACTAAAATAGTTAAACAATAGAAAGATGTCTATACATGCTATTCTTTGCATATGCAAGGAATAAGTCAAACACTTAGCCCTCGCCCAGCAACTTCCAACAATGTTCTGATTCCAGATACTAGATTTAAACACAAACTAGCTTCTACTCTTTCATCTCTAAACAGAGTGAACAATGTTTATGGAAGCTTTTCCTAACACAGTGACTGCTTTCCATAAGACCATAACTTTTATGCATAGAGTTCTCTACAATGAAAAACTGGCTTCTTTTCATACACCTTTATAGAGGGTGAATGCTTTAGTTTTATGGCAACATACCCTCTCTGCTGCAACGTCTCTACAGGATGAAGGCAGGGTAAAAAAGGCTTTACTGCGGAACTCACCCCTTTGCACATAACTTTTTTCTAGGTGAACAGGGTATTATGAATCGTTTTGCTAAGAGTAGCCACTCCAGTGACTCCTCAGCACAGAGTAAAGGGTCTATGTAGAAGGTATTAGAGAAACACTAGATCCTGTGTTATCCCATTTTACCAGGGAGTAGATACTCTATGATAGCATTTTATGAAAGACTGGCTCCTTTTCTAACAACTCTATATAGAGTGAATGCTTGGGTTTTATGACAACTTGGACTCTCTGCTGAGACCTCTCTACATGGTGAAGGCTGGGTGTGAAAGACTTTAGTGAATAACTCACCCTCTGCAAAGGCTTTTTATCAGGGTAAACATGGTGCATGATTGTGTTTGCTAACCGCCGGCTCTCTACTGACACCTCTGTACAGAGTAAAAGCTCTGTGTAGAGGATTTTAGAGGAGCACTACACCCTGTGTTATCACATTATAAAAGGGTGCAGATTCTCTATGGTAGAGTTTGATGAAAGACTGACTCCTTTTCTTACAACTTTATACAGGGTGGCTGCTAAATGCTTGGGTTTTATGACAGCATAGTAATTTAGAGAAATACTAGACCCTGTGCAATCAAATTATAATAGGGTCCAGGTACACTTTGATGCAAGATTCACTCCTTTTCTTACAACTCAATACAGGGTGAATGCTTAGGTTTTATGACAAAATGGAATTTCTGCTGAAACCTCTCTATAGGGTAAAGACTGGGTATTAAAGGCTTTACTGAACAACTCACCCCTCTGCAAAGACCTTTTCTCTGAGTGAACAGGGTGTATGATTCGGTTTGCTAAGAGCATCCTCTCTAGTGACACATCAGCACAGAGTAAAGGCTCTGTGTAGACAGTTTTAGAGAAACACTACTGTGTTATTACATTATAACTGGGTGCAGATTCTCTATGGTAGAGTTTGATGAAAGACTGGCTCTTTTTCTTACAACTCTATATGGGGTTAATGCTTGGGGTTTACAACAACATAGCCTCTCTCCTGTGACTTCGCTACAAAGTGAAAACTGTGTGTGAAAGGCTTGATTCATAAACTCACCCCTCTGCAAACACATTTTCTCTGGGTGAACGGAGTGCATGGTGGGATTTGCTAAGAGTGGCCTCTCTACTGATAACTCTGCAGAGGGTGAAGTCTGTGTACAAGGATTTTGTGGACACTAGACCCTCTGGAAACATCTTTCAATTAGGTACACATTCTGCATAGTTCACTTTGATAAGAGCCTGGCTTTGCTTTTTGACACCTGTGACATATGATGGTATGAAATATGATACCAACATATGACACCAGCAATCTGACTACTTCTTAAACTGTACTATAAAACATAGAAAACAAACAGATTATGCAAATTATGTGAAAGACTATTACACTGGAGATGTAATACAACAAGATTAATTTCCAAATTTTTATATAGTATTTAGAATTATTCCACAATACAACAATTCCTACAAGACATCTACAACTCAGTGCTCAAATCACTCAATATGCACCTATGAATACAAAAATATACCACATGTAAGCTCAGCTAAAGGTGAATAGCAAATACTATTTATCAGTATAAGGCACTTAATTTTGTTATAATTTTGAAATTTCAACATCAACAAACAGAATGATATAAACACGCATTACAAATAGAAAAGTTCAATTAACTCCTGAAGACCAATAAGTATTTATTATTCCGAAGATTCATAAATTTAGTAAACACTATTATTAGGTTTTTATTTATTAAAGTGTTTGCCAATTACATTTTAAATGTGATAAATAATCATCACTCCCTTAATAAGAACACCATTTTAAACTGTATTTAATATTATAATATATTATTAAAATTTTAAGTCACAGACTCCAAATGTTAATTACACTGTAGTTTGAAGTACCTGCAGAAGAAGTTGTATCTTGAAGGTAGCTGAGTACACCAATTTCTTTTACCCCCAAGTCACATCACCTCTGCTGAGTACATGCCAAAGAGATTACACCTGCTACACCTCCACAACACCAAGGGCAATCTCAGGTATCTTTGTTTATGCAAGAGATATAAGCATCTGAACCTTCAAGCCTTGAAACCAATCACATTGTAGCTTTTTTTTAATCATTGGGAATGTCAACTATTGGTTGACATCAATATTACCTCAATCTTGCACAGCAAATCCTACTTGTACTACATTTACCATATCCCCTATTATGAGCTTTAAAAACTTTAATGTTTACATAATTCTTAACCAGGAGATGTGGTTTATTTCTTTTGTTTTGTGATTGCTTTATGCACTTTATAGCACTAGAACTGTCCTGCTTCACATTTCTTCCTTGTCCTCTTCATTCGATCTTGCAAGCCTCTCATTGTCAGACCTCATGGCAAGGTGCACTTTGGTAAATTCACATAAGACTCTTGTGAGAGTCTTGCTGGATCATACAGAGCCCACACAGCAAACTTTACTTGCTGAAGCTTGCAACCAACCATCGTGGGACTGAAGAAGAATTTCAAAACTACCCCCTATAACTAAGAAAAATATAGATTAAAACCCTTTTCTGTCTTTCTAATCTACACTTACTGTATACATTTAGTTTTACTATATAGTTTTACTATATACTTGTGTGTGGAGTTTTAATGCACTTTCAATAATACTTTCACAGCAAGTGCAGCACACTACATTTAACTTTCACAGTTCTTTTTTCCTGCCTAAACCATCAACTATCTTTTACAAAATAAATTACCTACACAAACTTATATCAGCAAAACAGACTACACTCTACCCCTCTTACACTCATGCAGTACAGTTTCCTAGGCAACCCATTTATGGTAGATATAGATTGCTAACTAAGAACTGGGTCAAACTTTCATAACCCAAAAGGTAGTTTGCACAAACAAAACTGTTGTCTGCAAATACACCTTAGCATTAGAAAACGCCAACCGATAGCACGCTCCTTTTGAAAACTCACACTGTTTCACCAGTAAGTTTACACCATACAAAAAACTGTTGCTCACAGCAAAACCCACTTTTATAACTGACCCTAATCTGCCAATACCATGCCTACTTTTTCCGCCCTCCTTTTTTACCCACTGAACTAACTCCATGTTACTACTTAATATTACTCATTCTGCTGCACACTCTTGTTGTGACTGGTATCCCCATACTGCATCACGGTTCACCTCTGGATTGTAGGACACAGTTTTATCCTCTGTGCTAGAGAATATGCCATGAATTGAGGTCTTGACAGAGATCTTGGATTTCCCCAGTTGGACATCCCTTGGATTGACCATAGAGGTATGAAGGGGCATCAATTGTTACCAATGATTGAGACCATTTTGGACTGTGAGCATCCAGACTTCATGATAGTGAATTCTGGTGGCAATGACCTAGGCACAATCATAGGTATAGGACTTGAAATCCAAATGAAGAGGAGACCTTTTTTCAGTTTATGTCACTCTTTCCTCATACATCCTTTCTATATTCAAATACATGTCAAAGGCAAACATGCAATGGTCAAGAAATGTTGTCCTAAAACAGAGAAATCCAAGAGACATGTTAATAAAACAATTTCTGCATTTGTCTGTGACGATGGGATGGACTCTATTTATCATACTAATATATTTTGTGATATGCCAGGTATCTACAGGTGAGATGGAGTGCACTTCACTGCAGAAGCTAACAGGATCTTCCTTAATAACATCAAGGAATGCATCAAGTTGCACATCTAAATGTCCACCACATACTATAAACACAGCTGCTCTTTTTAGAGCTACCCTACATCATCATTATCTGATTGTTTTATGTTACAACTCCCTTTTTTTAAATAAATTAACACCTGGGAACTCCCATGGGAGCACCCTAACAGCATCCTCCCCTTTATATTTTTCCAACTCTTGTGAGAGACTCACAAGCTCTTACATTTCCTCAACAATTACTGGCTGAAAACTTTGCAAAATACGATGCGGGAAGTGACTCGCCTTTCTGCAGAGTCCTCTCCCCAGTGTGAAATAAATACATAGAAGGAAGTTGAGAGGGACTATACTCGTTGCTGAGACCTCTACCCAGGGCAACAAGTGAGCATAGTAGGCTGTCTGGAGGGACAAGCCTCTTTGATGAGACTTCTCCCCTAGACAAGTGTGCATAGTAAATTGTGAGCACGGATTGGCGTCTCCCCTAACACCTTTGCCCACTGCAACAGGTTGAGCGTGTTATGATGTGAGAAGAAACTCACCTCTCCTCTATAACCTCTTCCCAGGGCGACAAGCGTGCATAGTAGGGTGTGAGCAGGGACTAGCCTCTCCACTGACACTCTCCCCAGAATGACGTGCATGCATAGTTGGGTATGCAAAGGGACTTTCCTCTCAGCTGAGACTTCTCTCTTGGACCAGTGATGTGCGTAGTTGGTTGTACAGAGAGTCTGGCCTCTCCACAGAGACATTTCTCTTGGATTACAGGTCTGCATAGTAGAGTGTGGGAAGGGCCTCACTCTTAGACGAAAGGTGTGCAAAGTAGGATGTGGAGAGGCACTGGCCTTTCTGCTGAGACCCCTCCCAGGATGGCAGGTGTGCATAGTATGGTGTGGGGGAGGGACTAGTCTCTCCGCTGAGACCTCTCTTCTAGGCGACAAGTGTGAAGTAGGATGTCAGGAGGGACTGGCCTCTCCACTAAAACTCCTCCACAGGGTGTACTTGTAGGGTGTAGGGAAGGACTGGCCTCTCCGCTGAGACCTCTTTCTTGGATGATGGGTGTGCATAGTAGTGTGTGTAGAGGGACTGACCTCTCTGCTGAGATCTCTGTCTTGAGCGATGTGTATTTGTAGTGGGATGTGGGGAGGGACGGGCCTCTCAGCTGAGACTCCTCCCCAGGGTGACAGGTGTGCATAGTAGGGTGTAATGAAGGACTGGCCTCTCTGCTTTGACTCCTCCCATAGGTGACAGGTGTGAGGAGGGACTACCTTCTCTGCTTACACCTTTCCCCAAGATGACAAACATGCTTAGTAGGGTGTGGGGGGACTGACCTTCCAACTGACACCTCTTTCCTTGGTGACAGGTGTGCATATTAGGGAGTAGGGAGGAACTGGCCTCTCCCATGAGACCCTCTCCACAGGTTGACAGGTGTGCATAGTAGGGTGTAGGGAGGGACTTCCCTCCCTGCTGAGACTCCTCCCTAGGGTGACAGGTGTAAGAAGTAGGGGGTACAGAGGGACTGGCTTCTCTGTTGAGACTCCTACTCTTTGGTGGCGGGTGTGCATTGTAGGTTGTGGGGAGGGGCTGGCCTCTCTCCTGACACCCCTTCCCAGGAAGATGGGCTTGCGTAGTAGGGTGAGAGGAGGGACTGGCCTCTCTGCTGACACCTTTCCCCTAGGCAACGGGTTTGCATAGTAGGGTGTGCAAAGTGACTGACCACCCCCTTTTTTTCACACTCCTGTGAGACTCATGTGCGATCGCTATATTTTTTAGAAAACAATTTACAGTTTGCTTCATCAAACTACTAATGCTTGATAGACCGCCTCTCAATTAGTAGGGGGACAGGACGCCTTTACCCTGCCCCCTTTTATAGCTTTCCATGATCATTTTCACAACACCTTGTATTCAGTAATGGCGGTATTTCAATTCTGTTCCACCAACACTAAGCCAATCAGACTGACTCTCTGTAGCCTCCCGTTTCAACAGGGGCGAGAAAGCCGACATGAAAAAAGCCTTCTTGACCAAGCAGATGGCTCAATTTTTTAAATTCTGCAAGATATATAGACATGCCTTTTACTGGTGAGCATTTGTTTGCAGTGCATGTAGATGATTCATTGAGGCAAATGAAAAAAAAACATTGACAGTGCAAACGCAGGGGGTAAGGGGTGCACAAATGAGAGTATCTTTTAAAAGAGGGACCTATCAGATTGAAAAGGCCTGGAAGGCAGCCTTGTTCAAGAACTTTGCAAAGGCATACACAGGACACTTCCGTTCACCAAATAGGTTCATAGCAAGAAACACACTCATCAAAAACAAAGTTTTTGAGGTAGAGGCAATGGTATTATTAAAGACCTAACAGACTTAATACCACCAAAAATTGACACTTTAAGTCTGCCACATGCAACACCAGTGGGGGGCAGATTACAAATTTTTTCATCGAAAATGGCAAGTATCAGGCAAGTGGATATTGAATCTAGAAAACTATGAAGTAATGCATAAAGAAACAATATACAGTAAAATAAAAAAAATCAAAGGTACAGACCAGACCAACTACAAATCCTTCAACAAGATGTATACGAGCTACTCCTGAAGGATCCTATAGAAAGACTACCATTAAAGGAGCAAGACACAGGAGTGTGCTTGGTATCCTTCTTAATTGATAAACAATCTTTACTGCAAGACCTATTCTAGTCCTGTGCTTTGAAAACGGGTTAATTAAGGCACAGATGTTCCAACTAATGACCCTTCAGGAGGTGACTCCCTTACAGCGAGAGAATGACTGTTTGACAACAGCAGACCTCAACCATATATATTTTCACACTCCAGTGCATCCAGCACACACCAAGTACTTAAGGTTTGTAATGAAAGAGTGGCCTGTTGCCAATTCAAAGTTCTATCTTTTGGCATCAAGTCGACTCCAAGAGTCTTCACGAAAACACTTTTGGTAGCAGCAGCACACCTGAAATGTCAAACAATTCACATGTACCTCGACCAGGACGACTAGTAAACGCAAGTTCATTTTAGCAATGCCAAATAAACAGACGGACAGACATTTGAAGATACTCTTTTTAATCTGGAATTCATAGGCAACATAAAGAAATCCTCTCCAACTCCAGATAAAATAAATACCTTTATGGGGATAACAGAGGCAACAATGTCTCTAGTAGGACCTCTAAGGAGAAGTGTGAATGAATTGCAGGGATTAATTATCCTCAACCAGAAGTCTCATCATCTGACAGTAAGGAATGCATTGCAACTGTTGGTTCAAATACTTGATTACATATGGGAGCAAATCAGGAATGATTAAGCAGCCAAAGTTTGAAAATACAGGCCCCCTGGGAAGATCTAGTGTTCTGAAAGTGATGCCATGTGGAACCCAGACAATATGACAAATAGGAGACACTTTCACATGCACGCACTTCAAGCTATCATAAGAATGGGGTGGGGATGAGGTACACATATGAACAAGCTGAGAATCTAGGGTCAGTGAACAGAAACAGATGTGATAAGACACACATATTATTTGGACTAAAAAACTGTTCTCCTAGCTTTGAAAGCTTTTCCTGAGCAAGCAAAAAAAGTTGTGCAAACCGTTTTGGAAAAATCAACAGAATTTTATCTCAACAAACTAAGTGGAACAGTATTCTTTTCCCTGTGACAGCTAGCTCAAGAAATAAGAAAATGAACAATGCAAAGTATATAACATTGATTGCACATTTGGCACCAGGTGTGGGTAGTGTTCAGGTGGGCTGTGTAGGCAGACAGATAGGCATAAGAGGATCTGGATTTTTAAACAAGCAGTATTAGATCACATTTTCAACACATAGGGAAACCAGACATAGCTCTATTTGCAACACATGTAAACACAAAATGGCAAAGCATCACATCCACGCATTACCATCAGCAGTCAGAGGGCAATGTACTGTCAATAACTGGCCCAGGAAATGTGCGTACTTATTTCCTCTGATTTCTCTGCTTCAAATTGTAATAAACTAGTTCAGTACATTAAAGAGTAACATTAGTAGCAGTCATCTAATGCAGATGTCTCACCAAAACATCTTCAAGTTGACAACACATAAAAAATACTTACAATACAAGGCGGAATATTTCCCCCTGAGCCACAAACTGTGCAACTGGGGCCTTGGCTCCTAGGTTGTAGAGTTTGCACATTTCCTTCAACCACATAAATACATGGCTATCATTAAGGAGGCAAGGAAGCCATCAACAAAGAAGTGCTGTAAAGTGAAGTGGACCTGATACATTATTTGGTGTATGAAGAATGGAAATTTAGAGATATTATCTAGTGAAACAATAATTCAACCCTATTCAACACAGCTGTTAGATACATTTACAAAAGGGGCACAAAAAACAATTCTGTTTGCCATTCCATTTATATAATGCTTTCTAGAATGGTCTATAGCAGCGTATACCCCACATGGGGTACCACCACCTCAACAGAACTTTCAACTAGTATAAGCTTGCATAATAAAAGCATCCTTTGAACCTTTATAAACAGCAACTTTAAAATATCTTATGTTAAAAACAGCCTTCTTATTAGTAATTGCATCTATAAGACAGGTTAGTGAACTGCACCCACTAACAGTTTAAAATCCCTACCTGAATGTTCACAAACACAAGGTAATCATGGTAACAAATTCAACATTTTCATGCCAATCAATCAGTACAGTTGCCTTGGTTCTTTCAGAATCCACCTAATGCATTAGAAAGGTCGTTACTTTCTGAAGACATTAGAAGAGCTATTATGTATTATATTCAAGAGACCCAAAACATTTGAAAAGTTAAACTTTTTTGTGAAACATGCTCTATTAATATTAGGACCACCTGTAACGAAGGTACCATTCCAAGATGGATTGCACAAACAATTCAGTAATGATACTTTAAAAAAAGCTACATATTAAACATAGCCAGCCATATGCAAATCAGTCTTGACCCTGTTCCTTATGGGAACAGTCCAGCCCGAACTGCCAAGCCAGGTCCTCCCTGGACTGGAAACAAGCATCCTGAGAAAGGTTTCAGGGCATCACCCTTCATCAACCAGGCTAGCTTGAAACCAGTGGTGTAGTGAGCACGGGACCCACGTCTGGGCATACCCTTCCCACTTAGGGTGACAGATGCAAAAGAAACAATTGATGGTCGGAATGCTGGACAATGCAAACATTCACCCTCAGTCATAAGGATATGGGTTTAATCCGTCATTCTTTTGCTCACCACACCACACCAACCCAGCCATATGCAAATCAGTCTTGACCCTGCACCCAATGGGAACAGTCCAGCCCGAACTGCCAGGCCAGGTCCTCCCTGGACTGAAAACAAGCCAGGATAGCTTGACTCCCGTGGCATGGAGAGCACAGGGCCCACGTCTGGGCATACACAAGACACCATACAGTGCCTGACCTTAAGATGGCCGCCGTGACTAACAATTAAAGCACTGTGCTTCTGACCTGGCCCCTACTCATCATACTCCGAGACAGCTGAAGTCCGTGGGAGCATAGGTGGGTTCAAATTTGCGCTTGTAGCTTTGGAGCTGTGGAGTGGCAGCCCTTCAGTCAAGGAGTAAAGTGCACTGGACAGTGATTTATATAGCCAATTGGCCCACTTTTTATATTTTGGTGTTCTTACAAAGTCAGTAGGTCTACCTTACTTAAAATAACAACCGTTATATTCAGCCATATGGGCCAGTTGGAGTTTGTTCACCTGGCCCTGCGCAGACTCTGTTGTTTTGGTTGAGGATTAGGTCCGCTGTGGACAAGTCATGCTGAGTGGGGAATTGGGTTCCGGTCCTGGCCCGCAGCCAGCCCAATGCTGTACATGGCCGAAGGCTGTGTACGACGTGGGATTGCACAGGATGTGCGCAACTTGGGGTTGGCGTTCTGTTTGTCATTAAGATATTGAATTACGTTAAAAAACACCCTACAAATTCACTGAAAAAAACAAAGGTTAAAGTGATGTTAAATTTAGGTATGGTAATAATATCTTACTTTCCATTGAAAGAAAAGACTTCGAAATTCACTGAAAAAAATAGGGTTAAAGGGACGTTGTCGTTAGGTGAAAATGTTGGTTAAAACATACTGTTTTAAGCTAACAAAGCCACTGAAATTCACCAGTTATAGTTAGCTCAAGTAACTAAACTTGTGCCCTAAGGTAACTATAACTTGCACCCTCGCCACATATTACATCACTCATGACATGATCTATGACAGCATTGATACCATGACTGCAATGACATCATTGATGACAAGCCTGTGCATGGTGGGAGTGCGATTTAGAGTTACCTTAGGGTACAGGTTATAGTCACTTGAGATAACTATAACTGATGAACTTAAGTGGTTTTGTTAATTTACAATGATATGTTGTAACTGACATTCTACTGTAACGTAACTGTAACCTTAGGTTTTTTCAGTATATATATATATATATATATATATATATATTGATGGAGTGGGGTGTTCCTTTTTAAATGATAACAGGAACATGCAGGCTTGGGAGGGACTTAGTAGGACTATCTCTTCATCATTAATAGTTCACAAATTTCAAAGCACTAGTGTTCCAGAAGGTGCTACTTTAGTGAATTATATAACTTTAAGCTCTACCCCGCATGCCTGTATCGAAACAGTACCCAAGATTTCAATAGTCTCATGGAATGTGGCTGGGGTAAAGAGCAAACTGTCTCTCCCGCATTGGAACCATTTTATTGAAGGTTTTGATATTTGCTTCCTACAGGAAACCTGGAGCGTAGCATCTGTACACAAGGTTGGGTAAGCCAGCTATTGCCTTCCAGCAACCCCAAGTAAAATAGGGCGTCCCACAGGGGGTTTATTGATATGGGTTAAACTAGTCCTCTGCTGTGTTATGTCGCTACTCCCCTCAGATAGCCCAGACATTCTGTGAATTCACCTCAAGGATAGCACAGGCAGCACCATTGACATTTATAATGTATATGCAAGAAGAACCAGTGGGGGAAGATCTTCAGTAACAATATCAAAACTGGAGGAACTCCTGGATGAGAGAAACCCAACCCCCTTTCTGATAGTAGCGGGTGACTTCAATGTCACCTTCGAACCATTAGATAGGGATGAGGTGACTGAAGCATATGAAGTGGAGAACTTATGGTGGGTTCCCCCTAGACCTGCCAGCGGTCAAGAGATGGTTCCAAGTTGTGCTCCAAGTAAAAGCCCTGACCTTGGAGCTTGGGCTGAGGGCGGCAGATGGTAGGACCAAATCTGATAGATCGGGTGCTAATACTTACAACAGATCAAATGACATGAGCCGAATTGATTATATTTTGTTGGACTTGAGGCTTTGGCACAATGTTATAGATATGGCTGTAGGTGAAACAGTTGACAGTGACCATGATTTCCTCTGTTTAAGCCTGGTGCCTGCCTGGGGAGATCCACACGCCTGGCATGTAGTCCAGCAGTTATCAACGAAGGAGGTCTGTCTAACGAATGACAAGCGGTGCCTAAAGTGGCACAACTAATCCTGCATGCAGACAAGCTACAAAAAATGCATCGGGACTTGTTAGCTAGTACGTCAGAGCTTTTGGCTCTATTCGAGAAACCAGGTGGGAGGATGGACGTCACGGATTTCCATTGTCACCTTTTTGAGCATATGGGCTCTTATTTCACTGCGCATGCATAAGAACACCACAACGAATAATAATAAGGGCACAATCATGGTTCAATCAGGAATGTAGGCACTCTAGGATCCAACTTGCTAAGGCAATTAAATCCAAAGACTTTAGGAGTATCAGAATTTCTAGGAAAACCTAAAACCTAGCTGTCCTGAAAGCTAAAAGAGAGTGGGTTGAGTCCAGATGGCAGCTTATCAAGGAAGCTTGTGATGCCAGGGACACTAAAAAATGTTGGTCTCTTGTGGTGTGGGGCGACTAATTAGGACCCCCCCACTCGAGAATCACATTTCGGCCTTTGACTGGTACGTACACTTTAAAGCCCTTTATGTAGACCCTGATATGTCCACTTTTTCGACAGGCCATCTAAGACTTCCCCATCTAGACAATAGTGACCTTTTCACCATGGGGGACATTGAGGCCTCCATCGGTATAATAGTTGAAGCAAAAGCACAGGGTCCTGAAGGCATACGTGGAGACCTTTTTCTTCAAGACAGCCGGGGGGGAGTGGCTTTGCCCACTGTTGTGGGTACTGATTGTTTGGTCGGCCCCAGGGCCGACCAACTCAGTCATGCGCACTCTCCCTTTTTCTCTATGTAGACTGCTGCATGCAGCCTACATAGAGAAAATGGACCCGCTGGGGCGCTCTCCGCTGCGCCTCACCAATCACAACGCTGCCATTGCAGAATATATAGAATGGTTTATTAATATTCTTGCTTTCTGAAATGTGCTTGAAAATGCACCATTTGCCCCCTCCCCTGGGCCACTTCTGGCCCCAGGGACCCCATCCCCCGGGGCCTTAATTGGCCTTAGGAGGGGGGCCACGCGGCCCCCCTCCCCAAAAAGAAATCCAGGTTGGGCAGGCCCGGGGCCTGCCCAGCATATAATTAACTAAGCCCCGGGGAGGTGGTAGTCCCCGGGGCTGCGGGGGCCCCCATGGGCCACCGCTACATAATTGCATTTTGCCCCCGGGACCTGGCCCACCCGGGGGCTTAAGGATAACGAAGTGCGGGAGCCCGCGCTTCGTTTATAAAGAAAAATTCTCGCCCGGATTCGCGAACCCAGCGCGAATTCGGACGATTTTATTTGAAAAAATATGCTTTTTTTGGCCCTGGGGGTCCTTGTGGGACTCCTGAGCAGGCCTAGGGGGACAGGGTGTTTCTACCCTGCCCCCTTTTCTTGTTTTTTTTATCATTTTTTCCACTGTTTTCTTGTGACTCGGTTACAGAGTCACAAGATGGCTGCCAACACATTCTGGTTTGGAGTGTTGGCAGCCAATCAGAATGAAGCTCGTGCTCGGGAGGGTTCGCGAATCCTCCTCGGTGCTTATATATCGATATTTTTATTTTTTTAATTTCTCTGCAACTACTGAACGGATTTACACCATTTAAATAAAAGCACACTTTCTGGACCAAGACCTACCCTTTTGCCAAATTTGGTCTCATTCCGTTCAGCAGTTCTGGCTGTAGCCTGTTTCAAAATTCCTATGGAAATTAACATGGAGAAAACACGTTTTGGGACCCTCCTTTTTTCTCGGCCCCTGCTTCACGAATCACCCCAAAACTTTCAAGACAGGATCTGACCTGAGTGAACCTTTTTTTGGAAAATTTCGCGAAGATTCGTCAAACGGCACCAAAGATATAGGCAAAAGAAAAACGCTTTTTGAATAGAAACAAGGTCCTAACTATAACTACCTACTGGCGCCAGTAGGTAATATCTATATATATATATATCTCCAGTAGGTATAGTCAGGGCAGAGTTTCAATCAAAAATGTGATTTTCAGTTGCCTATATCTTTGGCGCTGGTTGATGAATCTTCATGAAATTTTGCAAGGTACTTCAGGTGGTGTTTGGTAAGTTTCGGGGTGTTTTTTGTAGCAGGGGCCGAGAAAAAGGAGGGTCGCAAAATGTGTTTTGCCTATGTTAATTCCCATAGGACCTTTAGACACGACTACAGCCCGAACGGCTGGATGGATTTACACCAAATTTTGCAGGAAGCTAGTCTTGGTATGCGGATCATGCTTTTTGTGATTTGGTGTTAATCTGTTCAGTAGTTTGGGGGACATTAATAGAAAACAAATTTGTATATATAGGGATGTGGATCCAACAGTCCCCCTGTTGAAATCTGATTGGCTGCCAACACTTCAACCAGGAAGTGTTGGCAGCCATCTTGGGACTCGGCTTGACCTGAGTCCCCCAAAACATTTTAAAAAAAAGAAAGGGGTGCAGGGTAGGACTACCCTGACCCATAGAACTGGTGGTGGGTTTCCACAGGGACCCCGCTGAAGGTTAAAATAATTTTTAAAAAATCAATTTTACACCGAAATTGCAGGTGGATTGGTGGAAATGGGTAAAATTAAAAAAAAAACACAAAGGTCGGGCTCCCACGCTTCTTTTCAAAGAAGCCCCGGGTAGGCCAAATCCCAGGGGCACTGTTTTTTAGTTATGCGAAGGGTGCCCATGCAACACCCCCCACGCCCCGAGGATCACCACCTCCCCGGGGCAACTGTTTAATGAATAATGCATGGGGGCCCTCGGCCACCTGCAGCCTTGGGGACCTCCATCTCCCGAGGGTACAATGAAATATAGATGTGGGCAGGCCTGTTTGCGCCCCCGGGACAGCCACCTCCCCGGGGCAAACAATGGTAACAATGCGGGGTGCCCGCGCGGCTCTCCTGCAGCCCCAGGGACTGCCGTCTCCCGGGGGCTTTGTAACATTGAATGCGGGGGCCGCCGACTCCCCCAAACCCCCTCCTCCCCCCGCTGCCTTGGGGGCAGTCAGTGATCATGTCATGAGTGTTAAATTATGTGAGGTCATAAGCAGTGCATTGTGGGGGCGTAAGTTATAGTTAGTTCAGTTAACTATAACTGTTGAATTTCAATGGGTTTGTATCAGTGAAATCTGAGCCTAAATACAACATCCCTGTAACCTTTGTCTTTTTCCATTGAATTTCTAAGGTTTCTTTAATTCTATTTCCTATAACGTCCCTGTAACCTTTGGTTTTAAAGTGAATTTTATATATATATATACAAATGAGAACTGCTCACACAGTGAAGACTCCACTCGCGATGTTCAATATGCCTTTTATTGTTAGACAGGCAGCAGCAGACACAGGTACGGGCTCCCAGCGCAGATTCTGCCATATGCCACACGCGTTTCTGGATAACTCCCTTGTTCACTGGCTGGCTTCTGGTGAACAACAGCTATAGAATTACCATCGCACCTGCGAGTGTTTATTTGTAGTCCCGCCCCCATGGGCGTGTGCAACAGTGCACTCTGGATCTTGAAGTTTTTACATACCATAGTGGTGTCGCTGTTAATGTCCCTCCATATTGTTAAAACCGCTGTTTTTGGACGCACCTGGCATGCTGCTCGATTCATGCCTCACCCAACAGGCAACATCGCTCCTCATATGTGCTTAAAATTGAAAGCGCAAGGACCCGCTCAACTGCAGTGGGGTGTCTTCGTGGCCGAGAGCAGGCCACATAATATCCAAATGAAAACTGCTCACACAGTGAAGACTCCACTCGCGATGTTCAATATGCCTTTTATTGTTAGACAGGCAGCAGCAGACACAGGTACGGGCTCCCAGCGCAGATTCTGCCATATGCCACACGCGTTTCTGGATAACTCCCTTGTTCACTGGCTGGCTTCTGGTGAACAACAGCTATAGAATTACCATCGCACCTGCGAGTGTTTATTTGTAGTCCCGCCCCCATGGGCGTGTGCAACAGTGCACTCTGGATCTTGAAGTTTTTACATACCATAGTGGTGTCGCTGTTAATGTCCCTCCATATTGTTAAAACCGCTGTTTTTGGACGCACCTGGCATGCTGCTCGATTCATGCCTCACCCAACAGGCAACATTGCTCCTCATATGTGCTTAAAATTGAAAGCGCAAGGACCCGCTCAACTGCAGTGGGGTGTCTTCGTGGCCGAGAGCAGGCCACATAATATCCAAATGAAAACTGCTCACACAGTGAAGACTCCACTCGCGATGTTCAATGTGCCTTTTATTGTTAGACAGGCAGCAGCAGACACAGGTACGGGCTCCCAGCGCAGATTCTGCCATATGCCACACGCGTTTCTGGATAACTCCCTTGTTCACTGGCTGGCTTCTGGTGAAAATGTCCTTAATTTGCTCTTATGGTTTTTGTCTGTGATCAAGGAACACGGTCAGAAGGTCTTTGCACGTGATTGCACACCTTGAGGATATCAAGCTGAACAGCTTGGAGATCCTGGGTTACAGATTCCAATCTTGATGAGTAATCTGAAATTATGGACAAGCAAAAAAGAAAGCTGACTGTGCTGGAGGAACATTGCAATTGATATGCATCTTGATGTGTTTTCCCTGATGCTGTAGTGACCAGTAACCTTAATTGCTTAAAAATCTCTTCAAAGTGTGAGCTAAAATTTCGAATGCTCTTGTATTTTGCTGTCCATTGTGTTTCACTCAGCAATGGCACATCGGGAATAAGAGATCTACTTTTTGGACTCTCACGGAAAAACTTGATGATGGCTTTTACTGTGCCAATAGAATTACGTATATCAGGAACAGCATTCAGGTCATTAACAATCAAATTAAGGTTATGTGCAGCACAGTGAGCAAAAGCAGCTTTAGGATTTCTTCTCTTTATTATGGCTAGAGCGCGCCCTTCCTTTCCTGCCATTGCAGAGCATCCATCATATCCTTGGCCATGGAGTTTTTCTAAGTTTAATCCAAATTTAGAACATGCATCCATAATTATATTTGCAATTGAAATAGCATCCAATTCTTTTAAGGTTGCAAATCCAAGGAATTCTTCTCTGGTGACAGCTACGGTGCTACTTGTGTCTACAAAACGTATCCAAGTGACATCTGTTCTTTTCCGGATATGTCAGCACTTTCATCAGCAATGATTGAAAATCCATTTGACATATTGACTAAGGATACTAGATCTTCTCCTAATGTTTCTTCACATAATGTAATCAATTCATGTTCAACTCAAACTGATGTATAACGTGCATTAACTGGTGCATTTTCCAGTTGATTCTTAAGGAGCACATCTCCTGCTTCAATGTGAAATTGGTACAGACTTTGCACATTTCCGGTTGTACTTTTTTCCCCACATAAAGCAATGTCATGTGTTCCACAAAATAAGATAGCATACAAAATTGGAAATAACTTTTTCCGATTTTCTTCAACATGCCTTTTCACAGCGCTGTCAATTGGGCAAACAATACTTATTTCCTGTTTCTTTCTGATCGCCCAAAAGGGAGTTGCTTCCACTTGCACGTTTTTATGCCAAGATGATAAAACGTGCTTGTGTGCAATTTCATGGAAGTCTTTATATTTAGTGAAAGGCATAGTTAGGAATGCTCCTGGTGTCCCAACAAGAACTGGCTGTGGAAAAACTGTGCAAAACTTGCAAATCGCACCTTTCAGTTGTGGAGAGTAGCTAAGCCATGGCGAATATTGATTAATCCACACATGACGGAAACAGTGTGTTCCACCTGAATCCTTCTTGAAGTCATACTTTTCTGGTGGAGTATATGTATTTATTAGAAGATTATATTTTACATCATCTGTTAGTTTTTTGATGAATTAAAATACAATCCAGTATCATTTACAAAAGCATCAACATCATGGCTACATTCTGTTGGAGCTGAAAGTGGACCTTCAGAAGTGCTTGTGCTTGGTTCTTCTGCCTCCTGTTCAGCATGCCTAGATTCTTTACTTGCTTCCTTAATTTCAGAAAAGATGTGTGGATGTCCATTTCTAAAAAGAATTGGGGATCATTAAATACTCTGCTCATCACCTGGTTGGCTAGATTGAATAAACTGAGTTGTAGATGAGCTGCAGGGAGTTGAAAATTCCCTTTAAATTTCTCCTGAAAGGTGAACCAAGCTTTCCTCGCATAAAGCATAGTTATATTGGTAAGATGAAATTTGTAAACATTAAATAAATTGCCTACAATGCACTATTTATTGAATACATACAGCCCTGTATGCAGTAATAGAAAAGTGTATGTGTGTGGGTATATGTACACATACTGATGCACACACACAATGTATGAATATATATATATATATATATATATATATATATATATATATATATATATATATATAATCAAAACAATACCTTTTCAGGCATAGAGTGATGCATACATCATGCAAAAAAGAAGCAGATAACTCTGAGTAGTTCCCAAGTTTAGGTGGAGAGCTGCTCCTGTATAGAGCACCCTCAACACCAACGACACTCTAAATTTGCTCACCTCAAATGTCTGCTTTTCTATCAAAATCTTTAAGCATAGGATCGCACAGTGCCATCCAAGCTGGTATAGAAAGGGCCAACGTCTTTTGCCATTTATACAGCAAGGTTTTGAAGCATAGGGTTAGGACAGTGCAATCCATGCTGAGCTATAAAATGACAAAAGCCTTTTACATTACAGCTTTGAATTGGTAAAATACCAACCAAGCCTACCTGAAATGAATAAAAGCAACCCCTGACACGTGTTTCGCTATCATTATAGCTCTTCAGAGAGGTTTATCTTTGTCCAGACACAAGGGAGCACTCAGTATAAGTCAAAACAATACCCTTTCAGGCATATATTGATGCATAAATTATGCAAAAAAGAAGCAAAGAACTCTGGGTAGTTCCCCGGTTTAGGTGGAGAGCAGCTCCTGTAAAGAGCACCATCAACACCAGCAACACTCTAAATTTGCTCACCGCAAATGTCTGCTTTTCTATCAAAATCTTTAAGCATAGGATTAGCACAGTGCCATGACAAAAGCCATGACAAAAGACAAAAGCCTTTTACCACTCCAGGCACAGTATTACAGTTTTGAATTGATATAATACCAACCAAGCCAACCTAGTACCAGACTGCATTCTTAGCAGCTGCCACAGCAGCACTAGATTGCACCCACAGCACCAGATCCCACCAAAAACACTTGCCACAGCACCAGCAGCTATAAACCCACAGCACTTGCTTTGGCAGTGACACTGGATGGCATCCACATCATTCACTAGATATAATCCCACATCACCAGGTATAACCCCACCACACCAGATAATCATATAACCCCCATGGTGGCATAAAATATAAACCCACTGCTTTCTCCTGCTTTTGCCTCATTTTTTATCTGAGTGCTTTCTCCTGCTTTTGCCTTGCTTTTTAATGCTTTTCCCTTCCTCTCCCCCTGTTTTTCTGACTGCTTTCTCATAATTTTGCCTAGTTTTTACTGCTTTTTCCTTCCTCTCGACACCCCCCATTTTTCTGAGTGCTTTCTCCTGCTTTTGCTTTGTTTTTTACAGCTTTTTCCTTAGTCTCCCCCCATTGTTCTGACTGCTTTCTCCTGCTTTTTCCCCGTTTTTGCAGCTTTCGCCTCCCTCTCCCTCATTTGTCTGAGTGCTTTCTCCTGGCTGCTTATGCCTTGTTTTTAACTGCTTTTTCCTTCCTCTGCCCCCATTTTTTCTGAGTGCTTTCCCCTGCTTTTGCCCCTTTGTTTACCTTCCACTCCCCATGTTTATTTTCTTTCCCCCATTTTTCTATAACTGAGCACAACAAAAATGCCTCAGGCAGCAAACTATAACACACAGCTACCACTGCTGCCAGGAGGTTTGAATGCAGGAGGTTGATAGGGTCCAAAAAGCACCTATGAGCCAGAGAGTGAAGTGAAAAGGGGCCAGTGCTGCAGCGGTGCACACGACACAGACGCTGCTTCTCTGAACTCTCTGTCTTTTTTTGATTCTTTGGAGCCTGTGCAGCCGCAGTGCGCACTTGCTGGGGGCTTGAGCCAGGGGCAGATCAGCCCATGATTGGTCCAACTCACGTCACCACAGTTAGGCGAGGCAGGCAGGCGGCCATCATTGGTAGCGCTCAGCTACCAATGGCAGTGCTACCTGCAATGGTGCTGGATGCGCACCGTGGGAGGTTGGACTGTCATTAGTAGCTGAATGCTACAGTACTGAGAGACGAGTCTCATTGGTAGCATAGCGCTCAGCTACCAATGACAGTGAGGCTACGGCGCCGCGCCCGGACTGTTTTTGCCAAACAATGGCACCTGTGCTGCCTGTAACTAGAGTCTAGTTACGGGCAGGGCGGGCACCATTGTTATGTTGCACTAGAGTTGACTAGTGCAGCGTAACACTACGGTAGACTGGAGGGCGGGGGCCGTAGTGTTGCTGCACTGTCTCTCCACCACTGCCCCAAGTGATCCATGGTGGGGGTGAGAGGGAATTTTGAGGCATTCCGGAACCTGAGTTCAGCTCCTGTGATTCTCCATTCCCTATCACTTCTTCCCCAGAGTCTTATACATAGTACTTGTTCCTTTACTACATGCTTGTTTTCAGGCTTCAAGGGAGATATGAAGTCAGCCTTGGCATCCATCCTAAGGACTACTGACAGTTTGATGGGCCACTCTTTGGATCCCACCACCGACTCCTTTGCCTCTCTTGTAAAAGAAATTGAGAATTTATAGAAGGATGTGGAAGTTGCAGAAACAGAACAAGCCATTATAATAGATAATCTGAGTGGGTTAAGTTAAGTTAAGTTAACCCAACTTGTATAGCGCAACAGCTGCCTCAGCGAAGAGGCATCCCGGCGCTGACTGCAACAAGACATATAGGTTAAAGCCTAAGCCGGAGGAAAGAGATAGGTTTTGATAGCCTTCCGAAACGCCAGATAGTTGTCAAGACACCGGATCTGGAAGGGAAGGGAGTTCCAGAGCTTAGCCGCTAAGCTGCGAAATGACTGTCCCCCGGCACGTACACGTTTCACCCGAGGGACGATAACCAGGCATTGCCCCATGGAGCGCAGATGGCGCATGGGTGTGTATGGCACTAACAGATTGGCCAGAATACCCGGGGAAGAGTACTTCAGAATTTTAAAGGCCAGGCAAAGGGCCTTGAATTCAATACACTTGGCCATAGGCAGCCAATGTAACCGTCGAATGGCACCAGTTGTCGGGCAGCTTCTAGGGAGCCCAAGCAGGGCTCTGGCTGCCGCATTTTGGACCATTTGCAAACGCATGACCTCTGCCTTATTTACCCCCAGGTAGAGCGAACTGGCATAGTCCAGCCTTGACAGGATAGCCGCTTGGACAATCATTTTTCGGGTGGACGGGTCAAAGTACCCCAGCAGGGGTTTCAATCCCCGGAGTAAGCTGAAACACGTGCCAGCCCCTTTCTTGGTGTGGTCCTGAAAGCTGAGGGTCGAGTCCATCCACACCCCTAGATTTTTCACCACCGACTTAGGGGTGGGTGCACTCCCAAGGATATTCGGCCACCATTGCTCACTCCATAACTCAAAATCTTTCCCCACCAGCAACACCTCAGATTTATTTGCGTTAAGCTGGAGACAGTTGGCGGTCATCCACTCCGCGACTGCCGCCAGACCGCTCCTGAATTTGGGAGCATCCCGCATAGAGTCATCGGGGAGAACCACCACCAACTGCGTGTCATCAGCGTAAGAGTCAATGGTGAGACCCCAGTCCCTGGCCACCGCAGCCAATGGTTGAACATACAGATTGAATAATACAGGTCTCAGTGCCGAGCCCTGTGGCACACCCTGTCCGATAGACTGGACACGTGAAAGAAAAGGCGGGGCGGTCACCTGGAATGTTCTCTCAGAAAGGAAAGATCTAAACCACTCTAGCGCTGAGCCAACGATACCGGCCTCCTCCAGACGATGTAGAAGAATCTGGTGGGAGACCGTATCGAACGCGGCACCAAGATCTAACAGTATCAGTGCCGCGGTGTTCCCAGCATCCAGAACGGTCCTCAGATGTTCGGTCACAGCAAGGAGAACTGTCTCCGTGCTGTGACCTGGGCGGAAACCATTCTGCGAGAGATCCAGGACATCATGGTTGTCCAAGAATGCCATTAGGATGGTATTAATATGTGCCTCTGCAATCTTAGCCGCCCAAGGTAGGAGAGATATTGGATGGAAGTTTTCCAATTTGGCTGGATCCAGTGAAGGTTTTTTAAGTAGGGGGACCACCATTGCCTGTTTCCACAGCCTAGGAACCACAGCAGTGGAGAGAGACGTATTAATCACCTGGCACAAAGGTGCCAAGAGCACAGGCAGAGAGTCCATGAACTGGTCTGGCTTAAGAGGGTCTGCAGGTTACAGAGTCAAGACACAGCATTTCCAGGACCTTCCCAGATAATTTCAATTGGTCCTACAGTTAGTTCTCAAAATAGTGCAGTGGTATCATCCACTGTTCCACATATATGAAATCATTTTATGACTAACTACGTTATAGTCCCTCCTGAGAAATACAATGGGGATCCTAAATTCTTTTTTACTTTTCTGGCACAATGCCAATTTCAGTTCATGAAGAGATCCCTGCTGTTTGGTACTGATGCCATCAGAGTATCATTTATTCTTCTCACATCTGTGCATGTGTTGTGGCCAATCTGTCCATTTTGTCTTGTCCTGTCCACTTTTACTGGGAAACTCCCTAGCCTGTCCTTGATTGTAAGGACTGGGTCGAAATCAATCAGTATAGTAGCTGCTGAAAATGAAGCATGTTTGACAATTCAGGGTATCACTTGTCACAAAAAGTATATAAGCCTGAAGTACACACTAAAGTCATGGAGTATATGAAACCCAGAAAGCACTCTGGAAACTGTAAAGATAGATTGCATGGAAGAATGTTGATTTCCTTTCTGTTCCATCATTGTGTATTTGCTGTTTTTGAGTATGAGACCTTACCTATTCAAGAATGTGGAGGTGTATTACTTCTGGGTTTAGCAAGGCAGAGCTCAAACTATTACCTCTTTGTCTGGCATCTTTGCATCTTGTCAGCACTGGCATCCATCCTAAGAATTCTTGACATCCTGATCCAAGCACAATTGAAATCAACGGTCCATGTAAGGATAGACTGTAAATGTTCACTGAGATGGACTACCTTTTATGTAAAATAACCATAGTTCTCAATTTGTGTTGTATTGAAACAGTTGTAGCACTGGCATGGTAGATAGAGAACTGGGATTCCTGTATCTAAGCCTTTGTCTGCCATGATTCAGCATCTTCCCTAGAGCAAGGATAAATAATAATTCTGGGGCATGATATTAAACAATAATTTCAAAAGAGACAAATTGGAATCCACTACTCTTGATTGGATTGATCACTCAACAAGGGAGTTGAATTTGGAGTTTCTAAACATATGTCCATATAAGCACTTCTGCCTCCTTTGATGATCAAATTGAAAAATTAGACTTTCCAGAACTGGTTGTTTCCTGAATTCCAGGTATTAAAATCTAGCGCCTTACTTAGAGTTCAACTGACAGGGTCCTCGGTCAGAACATGATGGATCTTCTGTTTGTTGAATTGCAAGTGCCTCAGATTGTAATGAACTTGTGGTCTGCAGACTGGATTTCTGCTACTTTTTTCAAGATGTTTCACTTGTGTCAAACTCTAATTAGGGCCCTTAGCCTCTGCAATAAATAATACGTATGGGAAAAGTCAAATGTTTCTTTAATTGAAACAGGACTCCTAGGCCCTCAATTTGAGTTGTACGGTGCTTGGGGCACAGTAAAATCACATGCGTTTTTACCGTTACCTTGCGGTAATTCTGCCCCAGTACAGTGCAATCATAAGTTAAACCCTTGGAATGGGGAATTACCACATCGGACTGATTGTTTTGGTCATAAAACGACATGGAATTCCCAATTCCATGGATTTCCAACACATATATTTACCACCTGTTCTGAACATTACCTCTTCTCAGCAGTATAATGTCCATTATTAAAAGGACTAAAAAAATAAAAAGAGCCAATCAGTTTATTTATGGACTTACAAGGCACTATGTTTTCTTATATAAACCTCACCCACCAGAGTTGATCCTTGGTGGCATGCCTCATCATCGGATCCATCATGTTTCGCTGCCCAACTGGGCGTGCTGCGCATTATGTGAGTAATAACAGAGCAAAAGAAGTGCCAATACTGATGATTATTTCAAATTTTACTTTATACGATCACACGTGAAACTCATTGTGATGTAATTATTATTTTTCTTTCTTTATTTTCTTATATCGATCGAAAAACGGTCAGTCCATTATTTATGACAATTTTTTAATGGTCAACACAGCACAAAATTCTTTAAATATTTACATGAACCACACTGCACCACATGTGATTAATAAACAGTTATGCACATATATTTTGACATCATACTTGATTGACAATAAAAGACAGAAAATGGACAAAAAATTAATAAATGTATTTAACAAATGCATAAGCTTAAGCTTCAAAAGACTTCGACAAGTAATAAACAAAATGAGAAAGAAAAAGCAACAGCAAGGCGCAATAGTGAATTTTAAACATTTAACATTTCAACATCCCTAGTCAATGGGCAAAAACCAAACGGTGTACAGTCAAGGGCAACCTAATGAATTAATCAGAACTTGTTTTTAGTTCATTCAGTCATTCTATTAAAACAAGGGTTGGCCTAGCAGTCTATTTTTCACTTGAAAGATCATTATGTGGTCAACGCGTTTCGAACCCCAAACTTCATTTGCGGGTTCTCATCAGGACCTAAAACTAGAGCTGAAGAATTGAACGAAAGAAAGAGAAGAGAAAAGAAAAAAAGTTTTATTAGAATCTACAAACTCCATTTTCATGGGTTAAAACCACTAAACGTGGCCCCTTCAAAGTGTAAGAAAATGTATTACCTTGGTCTGAGGTCAGCCGATCTCAGTACATTTTGTTTGTAGAGAAAGAGGTAATCTTACTTCCGGCGTCAAACACCGTATTTTTAATAGAAACTGTGAAAAAGATGATAAAAAGCAGAAATCAGTCCAAGTCAGTCTTGTGTACTATATAAATAATGAGGCAGATTTTTTGCACAAACTTACTTTCGAAAATCTAATGATGGTAAAGTGTGGGAGGTCAGTGGTTTTTCACGGGCGTAATGAATCTAAACAGATCAAGAAAGGATTTTAAGAAATAGTTTTTCTTTTATAGGAATGCTCTTAGAAATAATCACAAGAAACTCACTTGATTTTTGAGCTCAATGTTCACGATTTGAGGATTTAAAGACGCTGTAAATTCAAGGTTCCTAAAAGGTGGATCATAAAAACATTTTTTTTGTTGAAACAGAACGCTGTGACATATTGTATGTCGAATATCCATTCTCTCTTCTTAATAAATACCTTAATGTTGTTTAAATGATGGGTGAAGAGCACAACGGTTAGCATCCATCTTAATGTTGCCCTTTTGAAAAAAGAGAGAGAAAAAATCGGAAAGTTTATAGTAGCGTTGTTTAGCAAAAAGTAATCACGAGGTCCGTTATTTAATTTGCAATGTGACCTAACGGCTTGTGCATGTTATTTCTTAAAGCCCCATTCAATTCAGTGTACAAAGGGCAGGGACACTGTTTTATATCCTCCGGCCATAATAGTTAACGTTGCCATAGAAACGATAACAAACAGATCCATGACGTAGTCACGTCACGACGTTGCACGTGACCACGTTCAAAAATACAGCCGGAAAGGAATGTTCTGAACTTCACTGAAGGACGGGAAGGCGGAAGACGCTGGACGCGTGGAAACCGGACCATAAGGTACGAGCTTGGACTCAAGCGTAATTCACATAGAGCTAATTCACGAGTATGTTTCTGTGCCAAGAGCATTCGAGCGTAAAGACAAACTAACTTTCACGGCCGGATGAAAACAGTGTCCCTTACATAGAGCTAATTCAGGAGTATGTTTCTGCACCGAGAGCATTCGAGCACAAAGACAAGCGGTTGTGCGTTAAAGTAACTATTATGGCCGGAGGATATAAAACAGTGTCCCAGCCCTTTGTACACTGAATTGAATGGGGCTTTAAGAAATAACATGCACGAGCCATTAGGTCACATTGCAAATTAAATAACGGACCTCGTGATTACTTTTTGCTAAACAACGCTACTACAAACTTTCCGATTTTTTTCTCTCTTTTTTCAAAAGGGCGACATTAAGATGGATGCTAACCGTTGCGCTCTTCACCCGTCATTTAAACAACATTAAGGTATTTATTAAGAAGAGAGAATGGATATTCGACATACAATATGTCACAGCGTACTGTTTCAACAAAAAAAATGTTTTTTTGATCCACCTTTTAGGAACCTTGAATTTACAGCGTCTTTAAATCCTCAAATCGTGAACATTGAGCTCAAAAATCAAGTGAGTTTCTTGTGATTATTTCTAAGAGCATTCCTATAAAAGAAAAACTATTTCTTAAAATCCTTTCTTGATCTGTTTAGATTCATTACGCCCGTGAAAAACCACTGACCTCCCACACTTTACTATCATTAGATTTTCGAAAGTAAGTTCGTGCAAAAAATCTGCCTCATTATTTATATAGTACACAAGACTGACTTGGACTGATTTCTGCTTTTTATCATCTTTTTCACAGTTTCTATTAAAAATACGGGGGCAGATTTACAAGCCCCTTGCGCCACTTTTGCGTCACTTTTCCCATGTTAAAAGTGACGCAAAAGTGGCGCAAGGGGCTTGTAAATCTGCCCCACGGTGTTTTACGCCGGAAGTAAGATTATCTCTTTCTCTACAAACAAAATGTACTGAGATCGGCTGACCTCAGACCAAGGTAATACATTTTCTTACACTTTGAAGGGGCCATGTTTAGTGGTTTTAACCCATGAAAATGGAGTTTGTAGATTCTAATAAAACTTTTTTTCTTTTCTTTTCTCTTCTCTTTCTTTCGTTCAATTCTTCAGCTCTAGTTTTAGGTCCTGATGAGAACCTGCAAATGAATTTTGGGGTTCGAAACGCGTTGACCACATAATGACCTTTCAAGTGAAAAATAGACTGCTAGGCCAACCCTGGTTTTAATATAATGACTGAATGAACTAAAAACAAGTTCCGATTAATTCATTAGGTTGCCCTTGACTGTACACTGTTTGGTCTTTGCTCGTTGACTAGGGATGTTGAAATCTTAAATTCACTATTGGGCCTTGCTGTTGCTTTTTCTTTCTAATTTTGTTTATTATTTGTCGAAGTCTTTTGAAGCTTGAGCTTATGCATTTGTTAAATACATTTATTAATTTTTTGTCCATTTTTTGTCTTTTATTGTCAATCAAGTATGATGTCAAAATATATGTGCATAACTGTTTATTAATCACATGTAGTGTAGTGTGGTTCATGTAAATATTTAAAGAATTTTGTGCTGTGTTGACCATTGAAAAATTGTCATAAATAATGTACTGACCGTTTTTCGATCGAGATAAGAAAATAAAGAAAGAAAAATAATAATCACATCACAATGAGTTTCACGTGTGATCGTATAAAGTAAAATTTGAAATAATCATCAGTATTGGCACTTCTTTTGCTCTGTTATTGATATTATCGTCCTAGCCTTACTGATTAGGGGCCAAAATCCTCTCTTGCTGAGCGCGAGTTATGTGGGAGCACTTATAGATGTATATTATATGATGAAAAAATAGGAGTGTGGGGGTATCTTATGTGGAAGAAAAACATTAAAAATACCTGCCTAGTAGGTAAAGTGTTATTTATTCTGGCCTCTATTTGGTATCATTAAAAACCGGGGAAAAGAATGAGTCGATAACTATGTATCTGCCTTTCTAAGGGTCAACATGTTTCAAGCCGTTCCCCATTGCAAAAAGGCGGGTTTCTCGAACAGTTTGGACTCACAGTTTAGTGGATAAGTCAAGTGTCCCAGGACTACCCATCAGTAGTCCTGTGATGTGTGTCTTTTCTCAATAAACTGAGTCAACTTTTTCATCTTTATTGAGAAAAGACACACAGAACAGGACTACCGATGGGTAGTCCAGGAACACTTAACTGATCCATTAAACTGCGAGTCCAAACTGTCGAGAAAGAACAACAGTGTGTGTTTAGGTTTAAAACTCATACTGAAGGCGTGAATGAAAATATACCATGGGGCCAATTTATAGCGTAACCCACTTTTTTGCAACAACAGGTTAAGAACATTACCAAATCTGTAATCAGAATCCATAAAAAAAGGGATCTATGCTGACCATTCTTCTCCCAAAAATCTTTTACACAATGCCGAGCATATACAAGCTTGCATGCCTATAAATATATATATAGGCATGCAATATAGGTTTTACTATATATATATATATAGGTCCATTCTGGTATGGAGCAAGAAGTTGTGTAATGCCTTGATCACTGAGAACATGAGAATTAAGAAAACCAAAATAAAGATCTGAGGATTTTATCTGGACAAGTGTTGTAGTCTTTCGACTGTGTGCCGCTGTATGTGGTGCTCGTGAGTAGAACGCCCAAGGGAACATATATATATATATATATATATATATATATATATATATATATATATATGCTCCAATGCTCCTTTTTCCACAGAACAAAGCCAGCATTCGCGGGGCAAATTGCATAGAAGACTTTATTTAATCTTAGCAACAACAAACGTGAAGGCGCGATTGCCGAAACGCGTTTGTTGTTGCTAAGATTAAATAAAGTCTTCTTTGCAATTTGCCCCGCGAGTGCTGGCTTTGTTCTGTGGAAAAAGGAGCATTGGAGCGTTTATGTGTACACGGGGCACCACCGTGTTACCGGCACCCGCTCGCGAGTGCTCCATATTTATGGTGACAGTGGAGCGATAATATATATATATATATATATGTGTGTGTATACATATATATATACGTATATATATATATATGTGTGTATATATATATATATATATATATATATATATATATATATAGTAAAACCTTTCGGGGTAACTGTTCTTTTCACAACATATCTTCCAGTAAATTTCACATATTTAGTCAACACAGGATAAATTATAAAGTTTCTTTGCATTGCATTATCTTGCTTGTTAATGTGCCTCTATCTCCACAGTCTGTTAGGCCCCTGGCCGAGAGCTGATGGAGACAAGGGAATGCGGAAGTGGTCCCATTACAAGCCAAGATTTTGGACCGCTTCTGCGTTCTAGGGTTCAGAGCAGCCAGAATACTGTGCCCGATTGCTTCTGAACTTGAACATTTTCATATAAATACACCGTGGGAACACACCACGGTAAGATTCGGGCCTTTGGGATTACGATACTTGGTCTCCGGCAGGCTTTCCATGCGGGCTTTCTGACATGGAAAGCCTGTTGGAGAGCGAGTATGGGACCTAGCAGGGCCCCCTTTCCTTGGCAACCTCCGGTTGGTGGCCAAGGGGGCACCTTTGGTGCCCCCCAGTTAATCCCTGCATCTTGTGGCAGGCACCTTGAGGTGCCTGCCACGGGGTGCAGGGATTAACACCACCCCCCATTGCCCTATGGGAGCATGTACTATGGCTGGTTTACGGGCGTAACAGATGCTCCCATAGGGAAATGTCGGAATGCGACCGAACAGTGTTCCGTCGCATCCTAATCAGGCAGTCGGGACTGCCGACTGGAGGTTGGTCGCTCCCGTTTTCGAGACAGTGTCGGGCAGACGCAAGTACGCCCTACATCGTAATAAGCCCCTTCACCTACTAGGCAGGTATTTTTTATATTTTCTTTCCACATAAAATACCCCCAACTCCTATTTTTTCATCATATAATATACATCTATAGGTGCTTCCATGTAATTCGTAGGTCGCAGCACTCCCCGTTCTGGAGGGGAATGGGATGGACCCGATGATGAAGCATGTCACCAAGGGGCAACCCTTGTGGGTGAGGGTTATATAAGAAAACATAGTGTTTTCTTTACCTTGTGGAGGGTTAGGCCATTAAAAAATGATTGTCTCTTTTTGTTTTATGGTACATATCGGTAGGAGGACGAGCCATTCTGTCACTCTTTCTCCCCTTTATTCTGAAAGTAACATTAATAAAAATGAAGCAAGTTCAGTTTTGGACAATCCTACTTTGAGGGTATATATAAACAGCCTATTAATACTGGCCCAGAGACCTGTTAAAGGGCACCATTGTCCCGAAATAACCATTATAGAAAACACAGACATTTGTGCCCTATCTTCTCTGTTGTATGCAATGCATTATTTCAGGTAATCATTGGTCTTGGGATTTGAAAGTATCCTGGTGGACCAGACTACTAAAAACCCACACTGAATTTCAAAGTTCAGACCTATTTCAGGCTAATTGAAAAATACTCCATTCATATTCAAATTTATGAATAAAGAAGTGAGGAATCGTTGGCTTATTCTTAGACAATGAAACTATTTTAAGGCTTCAGAGACATACAGTTTAAATTTTGATTAGGAAAGGGTACCAAGGCTTTCCTAGCAGATGTCAGAGCACAATTATTACAATTAGAATAAAACCTGCACATTCATCAATGTACTCCAATTTATAAATAGTTAATCAAAATTCCACTGGTTTGTGTGCTCGTGGGTATCACCCTCCTCTCATGGGTGATGCAAAGTCAAACACCATATGCATGTATAGAAAACTACATGCATCCCTTTAAGCACTACTTCTGCTACTGCAAGGATTCTCCACTCTTAATCAATATTATTGTACTACTGACATGTTTAATACGCCAAGATCAATCAAGGCATCCTATCACAACACTGCGATCTGCCACTGGCACTATGCTTTACACTCAACATGATATACATGACGAGCTGACACGCCACTACACTTCGTTATATCAGGTGGTATATACTGCCACCCCAAGCGACATTGATTCCTTCCTCTCTGATGTGCCGCTGCCCCACATTACTCCGGACCAAAGGGCGGAACTAGATGATCCCATAATACTTTTTGAAATACAGGAGCCATACGTGCCCCCCGCAACGGGCAGGATCAGGGACCAGATGACCTACCAGCCGAATTTACAAGGCATAGTCCCCACTCTTGGCCCCTCATCTACTTACACTGTAAGAAGAAGTTTTATTAACCTCCTGTCTCCCTGCCTCCCTTTGTAAAGCACTTCTTATTTACCTTCCCAAGCTGACAGAGATCACACTGCATTAGGCTCATACAGACCACTGGCGCTGCTCAACACAGACTATAAAGTGTTGGCCAAAATACTCACAGATCGACTAGCACCCCTGGTCCCAGCATTGGTGCACCCGGAACAAAACTGGTTTGTCCTGGCCCGCAATACATCTCTTAATCTGGGATGATTTTTTCACTTCCTGGAGTATTCTCCAGATCGGTGGCCCCAGGCTGGCTGTTTAGTGCTAGATATAGAGAAGGCCTTTGAATCTTTGGTGTGGGCCTTCCTGCACAGCTGCCACGTTGTGGCTTTGGAAATCGCTTTATCAATGCCATCATGGTAAAGAAAAATAAGTACTTCACATTTTAGTCAGAAACATTGTTAGGAATGAAACAATTGCAAAAGAAAATTAATGCCAGGACTAATTTGGTCAAATCAAAAGTATGGTTTAATTCCAATAAATGAGATACGTCTATCAAATACTATAAAAGCCAAATGGCAGTCCATAAAGTTCAAGTCCTGTGCACTGTTGTGCACTGCCAAGGGGAACCTTCTCAGAAAGGGGCATCTACTGGGCAGAGCAGGCACCTCAAAGATATTACATGGGAGAGGGGCTTTGGGAGGGGTGCTCTTGAGTTTAGGAGAAGGGTGTATGCATTTTGGAAGGTGTTCTCTTGGGTTTGGGAGGGGCACTGTGCGTTTGGGAGGGGTTCTTTTGGTTTTCTTAGGGGTGGTTTTGGGAGAGGTGAGTTGGGATGTGGAAGGGCTAGATTTGCAGTTGGGAGGGGTGGTTTGGGCTTTGGAAGGGGTGGTTTGGGCTTTGGAAGGCGTTAAAGAAAGGGTAAACATTAAACTCTCACAGGGAAAAAGGGTAGAATGTCGGCAGGGAGTTGGATTTGGGAGGTAGAGGGAGTGGCAGATGTGCATGTGTCTGTTGAGGGTACAGGTGCCTCTGGGTCTGGTGTATGTCATGCACATTTGGGTTTTGGGAGTGTCTTGCTTCCTAGGTGTCTGTTGTTCGGGTGAGTGTGGGCATTTGTGTTTTGTGGGTTTTGGATTCTAGTGTGTGTGGGTGTGGGTGTATGGATGGGTGTGCTGTGGAGGTGCTGGGTGTGGTGCATGTGGATGTGGATGTGGTGGTGGATGTGGGTGTGGTGGTGGGGGTGGTATCCGTGTGTGTGGTGTCTGGGTGTGCTGGTGGTGGTAGTGCATGTGTGTGTGTGGTGGTGGCTGCAGTGTCTGTAGGTATGGTGGTGGTGGTGAATGTGAATGTGCTGGTGGGTGTAGTGTCTTGGTGTGCTGTAGTGGTGCATGTTGGTGTGGTGGAGGTTGCAGTGGAGGGTGCAGTGTCTGTGGGTGTACTGTTGGTGGTGCATGTGGGTGTGGTAGTGGGTGTGGTGTCTGTATGTTTGGATGTCTGCCTCAGTTTTTTGTGGTATTTGTGTTTCTGGTTGGGTGTACTACTTATGTCTGTTTGATTGGAGGCCTCCGAAGAGGATGTTGTGGAGCTGGGGGACTCCGTTGCACTCCCCTCACCTCCGTTCTACTGGGTCCCTTGTGTCAGTGGTGTCAGCACCCGAACCACAGTGGCCAGCTACTTCCCTGCCTCTGTCGCCAATGTCTCCCCCTCCTGCTGATACTGAATTGACATATACGATAGCTTCATTGAATCTGTGTCAACACAACTGATCATGAACTTTGATCACAAAACAGTTTCCAAGTTTTCATATTTTACCTGCTTCAGGGCTCTCAAACTTTGGTTCTACATTAGCATAAGCTCACGCTTGTACGCAACATTTCCAGAACCCAT
Source organism: Calotriton arnoldi (assembly GCA_963921515.1). Classification (NCBI taxonomy): domain Eukaryota; kingdom Metazoa; phylum Chordata; class Amphibia; order Caudata; family Salamandridae; genus Calotriton; species Calotriton arnoldi. The sequence goes on from CAWUFW010012025.1 coordinate 550,880, forward strand.
TTAGTCACAGTTTTATCATTCCCCATGATAGCTCCAATATAATGTATGAGCTTGTCTCTTATCCATTTTTATGTCTCTCCAGGAACTGTTTAACACCTCTGAATGATGGGGTTTAGGGCCAGATGTACAAAGCATTTTACCAGTCAAAAACGATCCCATCGGTCCGTTTGCGACTGGTAAGATGAATTTTGCCATGTACAAAAGGCAAGATGCAACTCAGTAACTTATTACCGAATTGCATTTTGCATTTGCGATTCCGTATTAGGAAGGGGCATGTTTAGGGCATTCCTTCCTTATACCAAATAGCACTGTTATGTATGAATGTTTTGTGACCGGAATAATTTACTGACTCCTTAGAGGAGGTGGTAGCCCATTCGCAAACGGGAAGGGGTCCCCAAGGGACCCCTTCCTCTTTGTGAATGTGGATGAACAAAAACTTTAAGAGCAGACAGTGGTCACCCAAGAAAACCTTTCATTTTTATTTTTGTGTAATGCAGCTCCTTTAAGGAAAATATTGCTTTATTTAAAAAGCAATCACAGACATGGTGGTCTGCTGACCTAGCAGGTCACCATCCTTATGATTGTAGCCATTCTCAATGGGCCGCAAATTGCAACCTTCTTCATGAATATTGTGAGGCAGGTCCATTTGTGACCCATTGGAATACGCAAACAGTGTCAGAGATACTGTTGTACATAGCTGTTTGGGATTTCCTAAAAGCAAATCGCAAAGATTTGCAATTAGGAAATCAGAAACTGACTTTTTTGTACATCTAGCACTTGATGTTTAGAATAGTGAACTTATGTAAAAAAAAAAAGGATATCAACCAAAAATACTGTTGTACAGTATGTTCACAAGGCCCAAAACATCTGCATTATTTTCATTCACAAAAAGTAAAATATGAGTCCATGTGTGTCAACAAATACTGCAATGTTGTACCAATATTTGTATAAACTGAAAGCCTGTTTCCTTTGTTTGGGCATTTCACAATGGTAACACTTCCTTCAATTAAGTAAAGTATATGTCAAATGAAAAAATATTAAATGGATTCTGTACTGAAGTAGCTTATCAATGTATGTATCAATATGTAACTACCAATGCTGTTGAAGACATTAAAAACAATATATTTTGTTGGATTGACAAATGACTTCTACAGCATAAGTAAATACATGAAATGAAATGAATGAAAACAAGATTTGTAAAGCGCCTGGTTACCCAAGGGCATCCCCGCGCTATTGCCTGCTAACACACTTAAGCTGAAAGCCATTCATTTAGGGAAAAGTAAAGTTTTGATCTGCTTCCGGAAGATGAGGTAATTAGGTTGGTCACGGATCTGCGGAGGCAAGCCATTCCAGATCTTGGCCACATTATACGAATAGAGGCGGCCGCCACTTCGTGCTCTCTTTATTCTTGGGATTGACAGTAGAAATTTAGTTTCTGACCTGAGGGCTCTATTAGGACGGTATCGATGGAGAAGGGACTGGATGACCAGAGATCCCTTACCTGAGAGTGACCTGTGGGCTATACATAGAGCCTTAAACTCTATGCGCTCACGGATAGGAAGCCAATGTAAGGATGCCAAAGCTGGTTTAGCGGAAGACCGCTTTGGGATGTTCATGAGCATGCGCGCGGCGCAGTTTTGAACAATCTGTAGCTTCCGTATCGATGATCCAGGGGCTCCAAGATAAAGAGCATTAGCATAGTCAAGTCGTGACAAAATGAGAGCCTGAACTAGGACTCTACTTGCAGGGAAAGGAAGTAGTGGAAGCACTTTACGGATCATACGGAGGATCCCGTAGCAGCTTGCAGCTACCTTTTGCCCTTGTTCTTTAAAATCAAGGTTCTGGTCGAGCCAAACACCCAGACTCTTAATTTGATGTTTGGGAGTAGGGGCAGGACCAAAGGAGCTGGGCCAGAGTAGCTCAAAGTTTAGATTTTGTTTGTTCCCTAAGAGCATTAATTCAGTTTTGGTTCCATTAAGTTTCAAAAATGACTCTTCCATCCACCTTGATACTTTTTCCAGACAAAGGGCAAGACCGGGCTGGAAGGATCCCGCTGGTTGACGGAAACAACCAACTGGGTGTCATCAGCATACGTGATTATCTGAATCCCAAATGGTAACACAATCTCAGCCAAGGGCCTCAGATACACGTTAAAAAGTGTGGGGCTGAGGGAGGAGCCCTGAGGCACCCCACAAACCAGCGGAATAGGTTTAGAAGAAATATCGTCTTCAAAAACTTTGAAAGATCGGTCTTCTAAAAATGATTGGAACCAATTGAGCATAGTCCCCGCAATTCCTACCTCACCCAATCTTTCTATCAAGCCCTCAAACATTTCTAATCCACTTAAGTACAGAGCAAAACCATTTTCACATTTGAATCCTAAATATCTGTAATTATTTGAAGTTTGTTTTACCATTGTGAAATTGTTTCACAAAATATGCTGGTTTTCACTTTTGCAAAGATTTTTTTACAACATCACAGTAATTATTACATACACTGATTCATATATAATTTTTACTTCAAAGATTCAAATGTAAATCACAATATGCAACATATTACACCTTGATGCATTTCTACGTGTGAGTAATGAGTCATGAGTTGGGCCTGATTTGGAGTTTTCCTGATGGGATACTCCTACATATATGTGATTGAACATTTCATTTGCCAAAATCCCTTTCAGTATCCCATTTTTCTCCATCATTCATTCATTCATCATTTGGACATAACAAAAGACATTGAGAAATGGTTTGGTTATGTACTACTCTGTCACCATTGTGTACTCACTACTGTCTGTGTTTCAATTAAAATTGTATGCCTTTCATAAATATTTATACAAAAACAGAGTGGCTTACACACACATTTGTGGAGGAGTAAGACAATGCAAATCTGTCACTGTTAACGTATGAAACAGTATTTCTGATGCAAAACACAATTGGGATATGTTTAGAATCCAAAATGTAGCCATTAATTATGATGTGACTACTCATTTTGGCTCACATGCTCGCTCTGGTTTATGTAGAATCCCAACTTACCAATGTGATGTTTGGTACATCCACTGTATCATAAGTGCATATCATGCTATGTGACATGTAATAGGGTACCATTACATCATCCACAGTAGTGAAGCAGCATCACAACTGACACAATTGGGACTATTGCCTATTTGCTACAACTGTCCCTCATGACATCAAACAACCAGATGTATATGTGTAGTTTAGGCAGCCATGGGTCTGCTCAGAACAGTCCTTTAGTAGTGAACAGGAACCAGGTGGGATCCTTTCCAACAAATTTATAGACAAAGCACATCATCATACACATTGTGCAAAACTTACACTTTCAAGAACTCTTCTTGTGCATTGGACATGGGTCACTCTTAATGCTGATATGAAAACAAATCCTGGCTGTAACAAAAAAATGAGTCATGTAACATGTGAAACTCAAATAAGAACTTACCCCCTTGCTGCTGCTGTTGGGCTCACAATTGCCCATTAAGCTGGGGAAAGGCCAATGCAAGAATGCAGGCCAAGGGGTGGGGGGTCAGGATGTGGTGCACCCAATTCCCACGTTGAGAGGACTGACCTATAGGTGCAGAACCAATGTTTCTTTCCAGGAATTCGCAATCCACCCTTTCATATGATTGCAATACTCTTTATTATATAGCAAGGCCCTCTCAAAGCTCCAGGCAGAAGCCCTCTTGCTAAGACTTTTCCCCTTAACCCCTAATATTAATGGATTATGGTCTGACATAAGCCGGGGGAGGAGCTCAATAAATAACATTCTGAATCATAGAAGAGGATACCAAGAAGTAATCTAATCGGGCATGCGATTGGTGCGGCACTGAGTAATAAGTATACCCGTAGTTAGTTGGCCTCAAGCTAGACCATACATCGACCAACCCATGGTCACGATGTAGAAATAAAAACCTTCTTAGGGGTTCACTGATACATCTGGTCCTTAAGACCAACAAAGAAGAGATTGGCACAGAAGCTGTAATATCAAAAAACATGTTTTATTAACCTCAGATGAGGGAGATTGCATCTTACGGTACCCGCAGGCCACTGTAGGAGGCATTCTAATGAGTGCAGAGAACAGGGTCCTTATATATGTATTTGTTATATAGTCAGCATAAAATCAAGGGGAGGTCCTAGCACATACAAGCATGCTTATTGACTAATATGGGCATACAAAATTTGCTTGCTCCACAAAGTGGGAGGGAGACTAAACTGCTTACATGAGTAAGAATAGCTTGACAGTTCTATACTAGGAGCAGGTGCATTCTACCAGCTAGGCCTCTCTGAGCATGTGCAAGACTCTGGAAGAGGGAGAAAGCACATGGCGAGCACATGGCTAACTAAAATGGCTGCCAAGTACAAAATGGCTTTCAGCTCATGCTAACAGCGATTCCTGCAATCTTTAACAGACGATCCTTTTAGCATGAGCTAAAGACATTGCCATGATCTAGTAGAGACATAGAAAATATTTTGCACATTTTCTTCTCATAAATTCATCAATATCCTATGCTAGGTGGGCATTTACATTCTAAACATTTCATTAAGCAGGTATATACAAGGTATAAGCAGGAGTACAAAGTGAACAGAGCATTGGGTCATACAGGTAGCAAGAGAGAATAATGACTATTATCTCAAACAGAAATCTCAATATTTTCCAATGATAAGTAATGCAAATGTCAGGGAAGTCAAAATAGATTATTACAAAAACAATCCTGGCTCCGGGGGACCAGGAGGACCACACAGGGCCATAGGAATTAGGACAAGAGGCCGCAAAGGGCTGCTCCTCCTCAAAAATGGGACGACCAAAGGGGTACATTACTAACAAAAAAAGAGTCCTTGGGAAAGTTCTAAAACCACCAGCCAGAGGGGAGTCTTCTCCCTGTGTCCGTTTGAGCCTCACAGGCAGGCTCTTGTTGTTCCCACGGTGGAGCTGCACAACTCGCAACTCAAGAATCACGGAGAAGAAAAAGTCTTTCTTTCAAGATAGGGCAATCACCCCCCAGGGCAAATACCCTCAATGATCCTATCCAGTGTCTCAGGCAGTGCACCAGTTTTCTTCACTTTAATCTAACAGGCACCAAGGGCATAGCACCTGTACCCTAAACTCAAGTCCTTCCCTAACTCCTGTATTTGCACCTCTGGCGCACTGCTCTTTTGTTGGGGCACAAATTGTACCCAGTGTACTCGGGCATCTCTTGATCAACAAACAAAAGGCGTAGACTTGCATTCACTTTGGGACCAGGATTAAGAGGCCTGATGCTAGGATCTCTGAAGCAACCCTTGTTTCAAAGGGGGTCACCTCAAGCAAAAGCCTCCTTGCCGTCCTTGTCGTTCTGTGACTCTCTCAGCTGGGCATCAAAAACTGGATCCACACAAAGATTTCTCCATCCTGATTTGTAACCCCGTCTTTCGCCCAAGACAGTGGCAGGGGTACACACTTCACGTCCCAGTGCTTCCGACTTCACTGAGGTCCTAGTTGCCAGCAACGCCTATGCTGGTTCCTTTCACTTTGGCTTCAAGCTGCAGTGGCGCTGACTCCCAGGCTGGATCTGATGTCCGGGCCCCTCTGGCAATGGTTGTAAGGCAGCAAATATCTATTGGTGGACAGAACAAGAGGTCTTTAGACAAGGCACAGAAATAATCTAACAACAGAGAGGATAGTCTCAGAATACTTCCTTAGTCTTGGGGCGCCCCATACATTAGCAAGGCACCCAAGAACCACTTCATCTATCTGAGAGTAGAAAACCCTGGACCTATTGGCAAGTATAAAAGGAACGTTTTGGTGAACTGACAAGAGTAATACATCACCCAATCCCAAACAGCCAAGGAAGTCTGTGTTCATTTACTAAATTCTGAGGAAAAGAGAAAAACAATACAGACATACTCCAAATACTTACATTGGTGTATTCCTATATTACTAATCTGAAGAACCCTCCAGAAAAAGGAAATGTTCTACACTTTTACTCATAGATTTTACATTACTTGTACAGGACTGCAGACACTTGTAAAATAATTTCTCTTACATGTTATGCTTATGACCATGCTCTCATGTTATAGGTGCAGCAGGAAAATCTAAGACTGCTAATTTAACAGGGATTATTATTGCAAAAAGAACTAAACTTCAACATAGTGGGTACTTTTTCTCCAGCAGAACATGTTATGACAAACAAATTCCTATAAAACAATATTTTCCTTCAAAATGTTTGCTAAGGATCACATGAGCGTCTTTCCTGCATTGTACTTTTCACGATCTGAACTATGCAACATCATTTTCAAAAGGAAAAAAAACCCTATCTCCAGCTCTAATAAGGGCTGTCAGCTTATTTACAGAGACTAGCTAATAAAAGACTAGCAATGCCCTTGCAAAACTGTATAGAACATGAGAATAACATAAACAATAATAGTGTTGCCACCTGAGATTTTTGAACAGAAACCCCCACTATACAATTTTCCTTAAAGATCAAATAAGGGAACATCAATCTGTTCTACTCATTCTTTCATACAGGATGGGCAGTAACATAACTTATGTGTTTCATCTTTTTATTAATTCTAACAATTTTAAAACCGTATTACAGAATAGCCAATTGTAATTGTAATTGTAAGTAGCATTTATATAGCGCAGCTGTCACCCAACGGGCATCCTGGCGCTGGGATTACCTAAATCACTGTGCAGCTATAAAACTATGAATCATCATGCGCCAAACTCTCAAGGCGATTCTTTTGGAAAGAGCCTGGTTTTTAGCTTTTTTCTAAACTGCAGTAAGTCATCAGTCTGTCTGAGTTCACTTGGTAGTTCATTCCATAGCCTTGCGGCTGCATAGCCAAATGATCTACCTCCTAGTCGGGTTTTCTTGACTCGTGGGGTACATACTAGGTGGGCTGCCGAGGAACGAAGACTTCTAGCTGTGGAGTACCAAGTAAACATTCTCTGTAATGGTTTAGGCCCCATTTTGTGTGCCGCCTTATGAACAATGCAAAGTGCCTTAACTGTCACATGGCCATTTCCTAGATAGCTTTAGACAGACTCAAAAAAAGTGAGAAAAAGAAGAGAGAAAACATAATTTTGCCTACCCTTAATTTGTAGAGGAGCTAGCCTCCTTCCCCCATTTTGACAGTAGGAAAACCTGAAACAGGTTTTACTTCTGTCAACACTTTCAACCCCTATTTATAGCAACTGGGCACAAACAAACTTGTAGGAGATATCTTAGAAAGTGGCTATTCTCTGATTCAGTCTAACACAATGCAAATTGAGTTAACTTTAAACCAATTTCTACAGCAATTGTACTAGATTAACATGAGGGCACATGAATGCAAACTAAAATCCATTTCCTCCTTATCGTAGCCCCTACACAGTAGTCTTTAAACTAAAACCATTATTTTATATAAATGGCAGATCAATGTTCAACTGAGGGTTGTCTTCCTTTCGTGGCATAGGACTGCGCAAAACGTGTGTTTGCCAAAAATAGGAAGCAAAGCTTCTCTTTCTCTCTTTGCGCTATCATCTCGTCTTTCAAAAAATCTTTCGAAGGTCGAAGTGTTCCAGCAAACATTACCCTTCACCCTGCTAAGTAGCTAAATACAGAACTCCGACCTTTGACCCGTTCAGCAGCTGCTCATTTTTGCGTGCAAGGCTTGCCATGCGGTTTTGTAATGCAAAGCAACTCTGGAGAATCAAAAAGCAGTCCTATACTTATTTTCATTTATGTACAGTGGTGTGCAATCTAGTAATGCAGAGGCAGCTGTTTATTTTATACTTGCATATACTTTATGGAAGCCTGAGAGCACGTTAAAACTGCCTTGAGTGGTAGAACTGCTTGTAAAATTGTGAATTTTAGCTCAATTTCGACTTTGGTGGTAGGGGCACTTAAAAATGAATATCCTACAATATTTTTGCATAATAGGAACCCCCAGAGTGTTCTCTAGATAGCTCAGGAATGGGAAATCAGAAATGCATAAGATATACCCTTATAAAAATGAGTTTTGTACGGCTGGGTAAAGTGACATTTCACATTTAAGTTCCCTTTTTTTCGGTACAGCACTGCTTAAATTCAACTTTGATGCTAGAAATTCACAGTATGATGATTAGGCTTTATAAAGATGAAAAAACGAATTTAAAGCATTTGTTTTTAACAATATATTTTTTCCCATATAATTAAATTTTATTTTTTATCAATAAAACCAACCATTTTAATGATTCCACATTGGAAAAGCAAGCTTCATTGTAGCCTATCATATTTAAACACATTCATTCATAACCCTAAGCACAGAAGCCTTTACTTGAAACAGAAAAAGTCTGCGCCACTTTTTAAAAGCACAGTTATCATTTAATATCAGAACCATAGATGTACTTATAAAAAAGGCATTAAGAAAGGAAATCCCTACTTTCAATTTTGTTCTCTGTTATCCAAAATAATGAAACTGGTGTTTTGAAACTTTTAAAATAATGCAGGCCTGTATACCAGGTTTACACTGACTTAAAATATCCCTGACACAGCATTCCTGTCTGTGGCCGTGAGCAGGAATAGCCATATGCTATTTATGCAGCTGTTGTTTGTCAGCAGGCGTCGAATTTTCACGCCTTTCTCAGGAAAAAACCCCTTTATTATTTGAAATACCCTGACAGAGTTAAATCCCCATTTGCTGTGTCAAACGGTTTCTTTCAGTTAGTCAGTTTAAACACAGCTGTCGGAAAGCTTTTTCTCGGGTGCTGAGAGAAAAGCATGTCACAGTCTATTTAAAAACTGAGGCATTTCAATGCAGTCAAATCTATCTTTCTATAATGTGTATTTAGTTCAGCAACGACCAAATTCACTCAAATGATGTGCATGCCTTTTAATGTCTAATACAATGTATTTAAGGAAAAGGCCGTAACATTGTGTATTTAAGTCTATTGATTACAAAACACACAATTTCGTTTTTTTACCTCTCTGTATGAGGCCTATTTTAATCCTATTGAATACGAATTCTAATTTTATGTTTAGCATTGTGGCAAGTTGCACACATGTATAGTGTCTTACTCTGTCAATTTAAATAGTAACATGCAGCTGTTTAGCATATGTTACATAATTTATTTCTGGATTTTTATTTAATATGTAAGTAACTAAATGACAGTTTGCATAACAGAATGATGACAGCAAAAAAAACATAAACAAACTCATTGAGCTCATTCAGACAGTTACAGAAGGACACAACACAGCGCGCTTAAAGCTAGCCATTCTTAAACAGAGTACTCACACAAGTATTACCAATGTCAAACCAAAAACCCCACATAGACATTTAAACACACATTGAACCCACAAATCAATACTTAGAACAGCTTACAAAGTGTACGCAAGACCAACCTATTTGTAAATACTAATTGTAAGTCATATTTACAAGAAGAGCTCTCAAAAGTAGCCCAAAAAAAACTGTTCCATGGTCAAAAAGCTGAAATACACCAAATTCGCCAGTTTTGGCTGGTAGAACACTCAAAAAGCGCTCTGCATATCACCACTTATGAATGTTACTAAGTGCGCAGATCCGGATCCGTTTTATGTACATATTTAGTTCCATGGGGTACTTAGTCACCAAGGAAGAAATATCTTTTTACTATACCTAAACCTATTTAGGTATCCCCTCTGAGGAGTCAGCTGAGTACTTCCTAAATCCATATCGGTACCTCCAAAACAGCAACACTTTCAACAAAGTGTGCTGGTAACAGGCATGCCAAAAATATTATAGCATATATAATATTATACTCCAAGTGACACTTAACACAATCTGTGTCGTTCAAATTTTCAAAGTTTAGAGAAAAATCTCCTCATTACCTGCCTATATGAATTGCAATGCATATATAATTACAAAACAAATTCCAAAATTGGCCAATCATACAAACAAAGCCACAGTAAGTGTTACTAAAACTACCTTACCAATCAAAGGCATCAAACCAACAGCAAGTGCCGCAAAACGGCTCTTACCAATCAAATGGTGTCCAGGTTCCAACTGCCAAGTTCTGAGTGACCTAACGGTCGTTTTAAAATACTCACGCCAAAGAAGTTCTCAGTCGGGAGCGGCAAACACTTGGAGGATCAGATCAGGAAGACCAGAAATATACTGGGCTGGAAAACAAACAATCTCCGTGCGCTGGGTACCTCCTCAGTAGATTCCTGTCCTGTACTCCTCAGTAGATTCCTGTCTCCCTTCAAGACCACTCCCTTGGATAGCCGCTACACCGATGAGTCCCACTTTCGGGTGCCATTTGTAGAAATAAAAACCTTCTTAGGGGTTCACTGATACATCTGGTCCTTAAGACCAACAAAGAAGAGATTGGCACAGAAGCTGTGATATCAAAAAACATGTTTTATTAACCTCAGATGAGGGAGATTGCATCTTACGGTACCCGCAGGCCACTGTAGGAGGCATTCTAATGAGTGCAGAGAACAGGGTCCTTATATATGTATTTGTTATATAGTCAGCATAAAATCAAGGGGAGGTCCTAGCACATACAAGCATGCTTATTGACTAATATGGGCATACAAAATTTGCTTGCTCCACAAAGTGGGAGGGAGACTAAACTGCTTACATGAGTAAGAATAGCTTGACAGTTCTATACTAGGAGCAGGTGCATTCTACCAGCTAGGCCTCTCTGAGCATGTGCAAGACTCTGGAAGAGGGAGAAAGCACATGGCGAGCACATGGCTAACTAAAATGGCTGCCAAGTACAAAATGGCTTTCAGCTCATGCTAACAGCGATTCCTGCAATCTTTAACAACGACATAAGGTACTAAGAGATTGTAAAGCTTTTGGTTTCCGACTGGTATAAGTCTAATGACCATATATAACCCAATCACATGGTAAATTAATGTTTAGGTCTCCATAGATTATGATAGGTAGGGGCCAATGTGCAAGCTCATTTGTGAGCCAGTCAAATATCCCAGGTTCATCAGCAGTGCTGCCATAAACTGAACATAAAGTAAAGGGAGCAAAGGAGACCGACTGGCATTCAGTTAGAACCCACCTCCTATGGGGGTCCACCTTGGTTTGCATACATTGTAGCATCTTGCTCCTGGCTAAAATTGCTACCCCTCAAATACGTGCACTCTGTGAAATCCCCCCTATCAGGGAGTATCCCAATGTATTTAAAACCCCCTTCTGCACCCCTTCAATATGAGTCTCTTGCAGGCAGACTAAATCTGCACCCAAGAGTTGCAATCCTTGTGAGACTTTTGGCCTTTTCCTTAAATCATTTAATCCACAAACATTAAGGGTGGCAACTTTAAAATCCTCTATATTTGGCATTTAATGTGCTGGAGATACTCCTTGCCGCCACTGCATTAATATACCCAATATTTCCTTCTGTCACTCTGAAGACACAACATGGAAAACAAATACTTCTGTTTAAACCTACCAACCTAATTGTGTGGGCCTCTCCCCCACCCCCACCCAAGCCCCAAACCTGACCTCTTTCCATACCCCCTCCAAGAACCAAGCAATCATGCCACGCCTTAATGATGTGCGCCTGGCTAGATAACCCGCCGCCCAACCCAACCGTGCAGCAAAAAAAAAAAACTTTCAGTTATTTGGCCATGCGGTGCTTATTTCCTTTTTTTCTTTCTTTCTCTTTCCTCCCCACCCCTATTTTTTCTTCTCTATTTTTTCCCCGTTTACAAACCATGAAGCCAATAATCCCAATTTTACAGTCAGCTTAGATGGCTAACATTACCCAGTTTTGATTTAAGTTCATTGAGGTATTCCTGAGCCTGAATTTCAGAGGTAAAGCGACGAGAAAAGCCGTTTAAATTAACTTTAAGCTTTGCAGAGTTCATTAAGTAAACTTGGGCCCCTATCTGCTGAAATGGGGCAAACATCTGGCGAAGACGCCATCTGCGCTCAACTGTTGCATGCGAGAGGTCCGGTTTAGCAAAGAACTAAATCCCTTCAAATGTTATTTTCAAATTCGGGCGAGCTTGCTCATAAACTAATTGTCTTAACAGGAAATTTCCAAAATAGACTAGAATAACTCTGGGTTTTTCTGCTTCGTTAGCCGGTTGCTTCTTTATCATAAAGGGAAATCTAAATCGGATCGGCACAATTCTGCCGCCATGATGGCAACAAAGTACTATTCGCCAGCTGAGGAGTCCGTTGTGTTGGGAGCGGTGAGCCGCATACGCGGCAGTAAACACTCTGTCGACATGGATGGAAGTCAGCTAAATAGGGCAGGCAGACCACCTTCCACTTGACAGAGTACATGGGACCGCTGCTGCAGCAGTGCCGCCAAGATTTAAATCAGGCCCTAAATCAGATTAGGAAGTACCAAGGAGACTGAAAGTTGGACAGTAATGTCCAAAATCCTTATCATTTTATTTTTATTAGTTTTTCTTTTGGTATTAGACAATAATTGATTTGCTACAGATGATATAAAACAGTGCAAAAAGAACCAGCATGTAGTTAAGAAAACAAATAAGATAATATTTATATATACAAAAAAGAAGGGACAAGTGTTAACAAGTGTTATTTCATTCTGGTAATATTAAAACAGAATATGTAATCCAAAATATCTTTTTGAAATAGAAGATGATTTTGTTTAAAAACGTCATACCCTTTGGATTAATACATATTAAATAAAGTCTTTCCGTAAAATAAACCTTTTAATTTTAGCAAGTTCTAGTTCAGGGTAGGATGCTATTTTGCCTTCCCATAGACCAGTCATGATTTATCCTGCAACTAATATAGCTATGAACCAACATTTACTTGTTGCACTTGGGGAAATTCACAGGTGGTAGAAGCTACCTACTACAGCAGAAGGAGCATCTGGCATCATCTGTATATTCAAACAATTATCAATGTATTGGAGCACCCTATGCCAACAATCCTAAGGGCGGACCACATCCAGATCATATGTGTCTAGTCTCCAAGATCTTGGCATCCAGGGCAGTGATCTGATATTGTATATTTACATCTATGGAGACAGGCCTGGGTGAAGCAGAACTTCTACTGCGCAAGTAACTGCATTTTTGTAAAATTAATTCCTCCCAAACTTTTACAGTTGTGAGAACAAGCTTGTCCCTGAATATCAAAATGTAGTTTACTGCTGATATCTTGTTCCGTTTATCTGGACTCTTGTTCAGCAAAAGGGGGATGATATTTTTAACCCTTCTCAAATATTTTGCCCATTGTATCGGGGTGTATCAGTTAATATAGTTACTACTGTAGGCCTAGAGGTTTCATTTTCAGTAAGGATCAATTTGCATATAAGACTCCTCAGCTGATCATATGAAAATGTAAACCAACCAACATGGCCAGATATCATGGAGCTGATTTGATCCCTGTTAATTTTCTTTCCCTGAATAAACCAGTCACTGATTTCCCCTAAGCCAAAACTCTCCCATTTGATCATCTCATTGGACTGCAAGTTGTTACACACCAAACTTAACAGAGCTGCAGCATGGACTAATGTAATATAGAGATGTCTACATAATTGGCTTTGACGACTATTAAATATGTTTAAACTACTTTAATTAGCCAATCGTAGAAATTGTTGTGCATAAGGCAGGTGAGTACATTTATCTCCCCTTATCAACTAAAATAAATTATCGAAATACATTGCTAAATGATAAATATTGACTTTGGTGTTGATTGATGGCTGAGATACCGATTATTAGATTTGGGATTTGGAAAATCTAGGATATTTGTTTCACATGGAAGAGGTACTTTTTTAAAGCAATGCTAGGCTGATGTTTGCCCGATATGAAAGCACTGAAAAGGGCCTTTACTTGCCTAAATTTTTTTTCATATAGTGTATAAGGTAAGCATGTTGAGACCCGACGAACATTGGAGGCACCATCATGCTGAGTCCCCTCATTGTCCTCGTTAGTGCCCTATTGCTGAATGGAGTCTGTCAGACACGCACAATTTTATTGTGATATGTATGTGTTAAAGCATTTTGAGAGTGTAAATTAAAACATTTTTTTTATAAATGTACAGTATATAAGGTAAAGTACAAAAAGAAAGAGAAAAAGATGGAACATTTAAATCTTTAATGGAGCTCTCCCAATAATTGATAGAGGAAGTGAAGCCTATCTTTCTAAAAGAGATGTGAGGCCTGATGTAGAGTTGACGGATATACAATCCGCCTTATTACAAGTGTCTTATATGGAGACGTAACCCATCCTCCAAACTCTAAATCAGTCCTTAGTTTTACTCAAGAGAGGGACATACTTTAAATTGAATATATTTGCATAGTTTTCTGTGATCCATACCTTTAAATATGCTTAGGTTTTCTATTGCAGTTATAACTCAAAAAAACAAGGAGATTTTGCAGATTAGAGTTGAAGAACAAAATCTTGGTTTTGGCACGTTCCCTTTATAGCCCCCCCTAGCATGTTATAGTTTTCAATATCCTAAAATGCAAATTTAATATTGGATTTTTTTATATATAGGAATAATACTAAATCATCAGCATATAATTTCAATTTAGAAGCCGATTGTAAAGGTGGTTTTATTGCGGAGTTGGATCTTAAAACTATTGATAATGGCTCTATAAACAAAGCAAACAAAATTGGAGACGTCAGACAACCCTATCTGGTTCCCCGTAAAGTATTATATATTTGTATGGTCTACCATTCAGAAGCAAAAATGCTGTAATCTTCTGATATAAACAAAAAAGTGACGTGTGGACTGCTTGAATTAATCTCAGCCACTAGCAATTAATGTAGGCTGCTATCCAGTTCATAGTTTTTTGCCCATCGTGGCACCTCAAGAACCAGCAAATCATTCTCCAATAGGAACAGTCCAGTCTGAACTGCCAGGCTAGGTCCTTTGCATATGACTGGTTCCGGTCTGAGGTGGCATGGTGGGCAAAAAAACAATGGGTGCGGCCTTGAGTAATTGCCAGTGGTTGAGAATAATTCATGCATTACATCCACCTTTTTTTGTTTCACTTTTTGTATTCTTATTTAGAGAGATGTAGCGGAAAACCCATTGTTGTAAGAGCTAGTTTAAGCATTGCAGCTCACAAGGTCAAAACCCTTTTCAGCATCCAAAAACAATACCCACCAAATGTAGATGTGAAGAAACAAATTAATGGGTTTGACTCCAAATTGAGTATTTACTTATCGTTGGCAAGAGGGAATGAACCCATTATGGTGTAAGTGAATTAGGTGGGAGGCTTTGGTCACTATTCTCAGAGCTAGTGATTACACAGTCAGAGTAAAGCAAAATAATTGGATGGGAATGTTTGTATCAAGCGGATATTTGTCTTTTTTTTATAAAACATATTAATGAACTACTAAAGATTGAATATAGAATATTTACTGTTAATATATAGTACATTATGAGGCCTCTTTAACACCAAGATACATGTTTCATACCTTTCTAATGAGAACCTTTCTTCTCCTGTTGTCTTACAATTAGGTAGCTTATTCATTATTTCAAAAGTTCCAAAAGATGGGGCCAGAAGACAATATGCCCGGCGCCTCACATCTCCAACACCAAACCCTCACTGGTGCGGCATGTAATTAATTCTTCTTTAAAGGAGGTTATTCAAAAGTTATCCAATATATTTAAAGTTCATGTGCAATAGCCTATGTTTATTTTATTCTTATTCTTCCTTTAGGACAAAAATCTTCAATTAGACCACAGACAACACATGATTATTAAATGTATTGGATAACTTTTGAATAACCTCCTTTAAAGAAGAATTAATTATTTATTATTTCAGCTATTTCCATTTTCTGAAAAGGTTGCATTGATATGACCTCATCTTCAATATTTAAAGTGGGAATCTTTAGGCTCTCAAGAAGTGTGTTGATTCCTTCTAAATAGAGGTACTTTTTGGAAGGATATATACTTTGAAAGTGCAGAGAAAAACTTGAGCTACCTCTGAAGAGTCAGAGGTTACTGAATTAGTTTCTGAGTTCCTAATTAAGATAATCATGTTCCTAGTACTGCCCGTTTTTGTGCGTCAGGCTAAGATTTTGCGTACCCGTTCACCTTCTTTATAAAGCTGTTGCCTAAACATCTGGGAGCTCGGTATCTCTTTTTCCACATAAAATATCTTAAGATTCTCCTTAACCTCTTCCTCCGAGCTGCTGTTGACTATCTTTGTCTTGTGCTGTTGTATGATATGATCGCTCCCCTAGTGTAGCCATAAAGGCAGCCTAAATCAAAAGATGGCAAAACTTGACTTTTTTGAAAAATAAAATTATGCTCTGATTAATTTTGGTTAATAATGACTTGTTAAATTATCATCGCTCGGGTATCCTTTCTAATGCCATAGTCCCTAAAGTGAGACTAATTGCTGTAGCAGTTGGGTATGAAATTCATGGAAAACATGAATGATGCAGATTTATTTTGTTTTGGAAAAATGAGGTAGGGAATAGAAAAGAGAGAGAGGACAGGATAGGTTGGGGACTGAAGTGGGGGAGAAGAGAGGTATGTAGAGGGACAGAACTTAATGGAGGTGGGAAAAGAAGGAGAGGAAAAGGAGGGTAGGGGAGAAGAGCTGCGGAAGGGATCGGAGAGAACTGAATGGGAGAGGAGCGGTGAGGAGAGAAGAAGGGCAGAACTTAAAGGAAATGGAAAAGGAAAGCGAGGAGGGGAGAACAGAGGTGAGGAAATATGAGGGGAGTGGAGCAGAGAGGAAAGGAAAGGAAAGGAGAGGAAATTGAGGGGAATGGAGTAAAGTGGAGAAGAGGGGAGGGAAGGGGAGAGGAGGGAATGGAAGGCAGGGGAGAAAAGGATAAGGGGAAATAAAGGTGAAGAGGGGAGACAAGAGTAGTTGGATGAGATTAGGATATAGAAGGTAAAAGAGAGGTAGAGAAGGGAAGGGCGGTGTAGCAAAGACAAAGTTAGGGGAAGTTAAGAGGGTAGGAACAGATAGCAAAGGGTGTATAAGGGAATTAATTTGTTGGAAAAGGGGGAGGAATTGGGATTGATCTTGGAGGTTATTAAAAGGCAAAGTCGGGTCTATTGTGGGAAGGGGATGGGAGAAGGAAGCAGACGGAAAGGAAGATGGAGTGACGAAAGAGAAGCAAAGTAGAAGGGAAGCAGAAATGGTGGGGGGGTTCAACTGGAAGCTATGAGTGTAAGGGGAGTGGAGTGGAAGAAAAAGTCAGTGGGGTATGGGAGGTGCTGGATACTGAAGGTAAAGTAGATCAGATGAGGAATGGATGGGGTGGGGAAGTAAATTAGAAGGGAGTAGAGGGAAGTTAATAGTGGAGAGAGTAAAGAGGATCGGCGTTGAATGACAGGGGGGAAATCGTAGGAAAAGAATGGGAGAAGAGGAGGGTATTGCGCAGGTGGGTGCCTAATCACCTGCGTGCACAAACTGCACCATCAGCGATGCACTGAGACAGAATGAACCACACCTGGTGCTACAGTACAGGTGAAAAGACCACGTGGTGAATGCTGACACCTTGGGTTGGGTCTGGTCGCCTTCCCTCGCATGTACACCACATTCACATGTTCCACTTCCACACTGTGGGGCTTAATGAACGTCTGAGTTATCGCCATGTCCATCTCCTTGACCCTCACCACCAACAGGTTGTGAGATCTTACCATGATGAGGATGTCATCTAAATCAATGTTCGGTTGTCGCAATATCAGTCTTCTAAGACTCATGTTTTGGCACCCTTGAGTGATCTGCACCCTAATTTCCTTCGGCTGATTGCCCGCCAAATTGTTCCGACGGCAACAGCATGGCTCCCCGTGCCACGCGGGTGACTCCATCGCTAATGTGCAGGTGGGGCCTAACCACCTGCGCGCACATAGTGCACTGCCAGCCATGCACTGAGACAGAATGAATCACAACTGTTACTACAGTACAGGTGAAAAGACCATGTGTGGGCTAGGACCCTTTCATTTATAGCCTCTGGCCCTGCCTGGCCAGAGGATGTAGAGTGTCAACATCCAGAGCAGAGAGCTACCCCTAAAGAGTCCGGGTGGCTCACAACAGGTATGAACAAGCATTTGCAATGCAATAGGTCACACATTTGCAAGAGTTTGAGCTATTGGCATTGTAAATGACAATGCCTTCCATTTATGTGTTTTGAAAACCTGCAAGCGGTGCGTGTACACACACTTTATACTTATAGTCCTTGCTTAAGAGAAGCAGAGCTGGCAGTAAAAAAGGCGCAGTTACTGGGTGGAGGAGGAGGCAGCTGCAGCCAAAACAGACCTCGGAGTTTGAATGCACAGCAAATGTGGCAAGATAAGAGCATGATTTACAGCCCTGTTTACAACAGAGCTCTGTAAAACACGAGCACGGGTCTTGACTGCTCCAGCTTAAAGAAAGAAATAGTGCTCACAAGCTCTGAGTAACAACACATGTAACAGGGGCAGTGCTTGAAAATGGGCGGAGCTTTTAAATCACATATCCTGAAAACACAATGGGGCCGATTCCGATCTCGGTCGGAGGCGCACCCAATACCATTCGGTCGGGAAAAAAGCCATGCGAAAGCCAGTTTCCCGACCGATCCGTACAGCACACCGAGCGAGCAAGTACGATGCGCACAACAGCAAAAATTCCGGCCGAGCCGTACTCACCCAAACCAGGTCCTGTTCTCCGACCGAGGCGAATCCGGAAACGCCGAATCGAGTCGCACGGAAGGGAAAATGCAGCCCCGTCCGGCCGGACAAGTACGATGCGCTTTCCGTACGCGCCGAACCCGTCGCTACGCACGGCACGTCAAAGCATCCGGGAGAGGCGCACATAAGCTCCGAATCGCGCCACAACACGATCCACGGCTACGAGACGAACACAGCACAGACGAGGACGACGCGAAGCGACGAGGACGAAGCGAAGCGACGAGGACGAAGCCAAGCGACGAGGACGACGCGAAGCAACGAGAAGGACGAACGACACGAACCAACCATGAATCCCTTCGTCCCGATCATACCAATATTCTACATCTACTACCGGAACAGGCACGGACGCGTACGGCGCAGAAGGTAAGTCAGACACCAACCACAAAACACATACAACACGTACACGACACATCACACACATACACTGGGAATCTGAATATACTTGCAACAGCAGCACCATAGGGGCGGGATGCCCATCACCAATGCCACATATGCACACAGGGGCCTGAATGCGCGCCACCACCCCAACCCAGGGGGCTGGATGCCCACCACTACTACCACCCTCACCCAGGGGGGCTGGATGCCTACCACTACTACCACCCTCACCCAGGGGTGGCAGGATGCCTACCACTACTACCACCCTTAGCCAGGGTGGCAGGATGCCTACCACTACTACCACCCTTAGCCAGGGGGCAGGATGCCTACCACTACTACCACCCTTAGCCAGGGGGCAGGATGCCCACCACTACTACCACCCTTAGCCAGGGGGGCTGGATGCCTACCACTACTACCACCCTTAGCCAGGGGGCAGGATGCCCACCACTACTACCACCCTCACCCAGGGGGGCTGGATGCCTACCACTACTACCACCCTCACCCAGGGGTGGCAGGATGCCTACCACTACTACCACCCTTAGCCAGGGTGGCAGGATGCCTACCACTACTACCACCCTTAGCCAGGGGGCAGGATGCCTACCACTACTACCACCCTTAGCCAGGGGGGCTGGATGCCTACCACTACTACCACCCTTAGCCAGGGGGCAGGATGCCCACCACTACTACCACCCTCACCCAGGGGGGCTGGATGCCTACCACTACTACCACCCTCACCCGGGGGGCTGGATGCCTACCACTACTACCACCCTTAGCCAGGGGGTGCCAGATGCCTACCACTACTACCACCCTCACCCAGGGGTGGCAGGATGCCTACCACTACTACCACCCTTAGCCAGGGTGGCAGGATGCCTACCACTACTACCACCCTTAGCCAGGGTGGCAGGATGCCTACCACTACTACCACCCTTAGCCAGGGTGGCAGGATGCCTACCACTACTACCACCC